>LR738710.1:571701923-571772348 GCA_902687465.1 Secale cereale
GGGGGGGGTGATTAGACTACTTGACAATATAAAAATCCTGCCTTTCGATCATGAACAGTTTTTGGCAGTTTCACAATTATGATCAATTCAAGTATCACCCTACACATGCAATTCTAGAGTGTAAGCAGCGGAAAGTAAATTGCACATGTAGTAAAGAGAGGTGGAGAAGATCAAACGCAATTTGGAGACACGGAGATTTTTGTCGTGGTTCCGATAGGTGGTGCTATCGTACATCCACGTTGATGGAGACTTCAACCCACGGAGGGTAACGGCTGCGCGAGTCCACGGAGGGCTCCACCCACGAAGGGTCCACGAAGAAGCAACCTTGTCTATTCCATCATGGCCTACGCCCACGGAGGACTAGCCTTACTCGGGGTAGATCTTCACGAAGTAGGCGATCTCCTTGCCCTTACAAACTTCTTGGTTCAACTCCACATCTCGAAGACGGAGGCTCCCAAGCGACACCTAACCAATCTAGGAGGCACCACCCTCCAAAAGGTAATAGATGTGGTTGATGATGATGAACTCCTTGCTCTTGTGCTTCAAGTGATAATCTCCCCAACACTCAACTCTCCTCACTGATATGGCTGTGGTGGTAGAAAGGATTGAGTGGAAAGCAACTTGGGAAGGCTAGAAATCAAGTTTCATATGGTAGGAATGGAGCAACTTGATCTCAACACAAGGGTAGGTAGTTCTCTTCTCAGAAAGTGTAAGGTAGGAGTGATAGTACTTTCTGATGGCTCTCTCCACGAATGAAGAGGGGGTGGAGGGGTATATATAGCCTCCACACAAAATCCAACCGTTACACACATAATTGAACATCTCGGTGAGACCGAAGTGAAATCTCGGTCAGACCGAAAGTTCAAATATAGTGAACGTTGGGGTTTTCGGTGGGACCGAAAATACGATCTCGGTGTGTCCGATATGAGTCAAAGATAGGAGCTTGCCATTTTCGGTGGGACCGAAATTAACAACTCGGATATTCCGATAAATGGTTACAGAAGGTTGGCAGTCCAGTTTCGGTGAGACCGAACTCAAAATCGGATAGACCGAAATTTCTAGGGTTTGGAAAATAGCTGAGGTGGTTCATCTCGGTGGGACTGAGTTGGAAGAATCGGTTTGTCCGAGATTACTTATGAGTGTGTTTAGAAGTGAAAGTTGCTGATAGTTGAAGGAGCTAAATCACTAAGCACTTGAGCAACCAGATCATCAACACAACCTCATCCCCTTTTAATAGTATTGGCTTTTCCTATGGACTCAATGTGATCTTTGATCACTAAACCAAAAATGGAGTCTTGAGCTTTTGCCAATGCTTGCCTTAGCATTTTGAGGGGTCCACTTCTTCAGACATATCCATACCCATATCATCGAACTTCTCTGAAATGATTCTCAAGTAACTATTAGTTCAATGATATATATGTTGTTATTAATTACCAAAACCACCCGGGGATTAGTTGCACTTTCAATCTCCCCCTTTTTGGTAATTGATGACAACATATAGATCAAAGCTTCGACAAAAGATATAATCAATGAATAATATCGTCGCTTTGAGAAGTATGTGATAAACAAGAGCTCCCCCTAAATTTGTGCATTATTTAAAATTTGCGTTTGAATGCAAATGCACAATCGATTAGGATTATGGGTCACTCTTCCATGTCACATACATCTTGGTGGAGCGCACAAAATGATAAGAATGAATAACATGCACTCAATCACCAAGACATGAGTAAATGATCATACAAGAAGGAATAGCATATGATAAGCATTAAGCACACATTAAAGCATAGTACGACCAAGCACTCATTAAGGCAGCATCAAACGTAGTAGCAAGCACACTGAAAGTTTCAAGAACCAAAAGAACCAAGTGTATCTCAAAGAAAACTGGCAAAAGAACGAAAGAGCACTCTCTCTCTCGAAGCCCTATGATCTATACAATTTCTCCCCCTTTGGCAACAAGTTACCAAAAAGTTCGAAAAAAGCATAGAGCTAAGCGTCACTGTGGGCTCTGCTGGCGGCTCCCGTCTGGGTAGATGTCGGAGTAGAAATGACGGCATCGGCGAAGACTTCTGCTGATGTCTGCGCTGGAGGAGTGGATGCTGGAGCTGTGGCTGGAGTAACTGCTGGAGCTGTAGGAGGTGCTGAAGTGGTAGCCCTGGAGTCAGTCACTGGGATAGCTGCAGATCGGGATCCTCTGGGAACCTGAGCAGTCTGGCGATGAGAGTCCTGGACTAGATCATCCTGCATGAGCTCTGCTCTCTCCTGCCTTGCTTCCTCCATATCTGCCTCAAGCTTGTTGACGGTCACCTGAATCTCAGTCAGCTTCACGTCCAGAGCGTGGATCTTGTCGTCAACAATTCTCTCTAGGCTCTCCTGAGATTGTTCAATGCTGGCCAGGCGTTGTTCAATCCTCTGGGTAGCTTCAAGAATCTGTTCTCCGAAGCTCTTTGGCTTAGCTACTGCTGCTGCTGCTTCTTTATCAGCTTTGGCTTTCTTCGCAGCTTCAATTTTGGCTTGACCTTCAACTGAGGTTGGATCCTCCTCATCCATCACAACAACGTTATCTTCATGCTCTGGCTGCAGTGGCAAGTGCTTCCTATCCAACATGAATTTTCCCGTGCCAAACTTGGCATTGATGAGCATCTGAATCTGCGGGGCAAATCCACACGACCTCTTCTGGTCAGCTGCAGTCCTCTTAACGGTCTCTACCATTAAGTCCATCACCTTGAAAGGTGCCTTCTCATCAAGAATGTGCAGCATATTGATAGAATAGCCTCGAATCATGTGGTGGTCTCCAGACTTGGGCATCAATGTATGCCTCAGAATAGTGTTTGTGGTGGTCAGACCTGCCTGGAGATAGTACACTGAGCCAAGCTTCCATCCTTCCAAATCAGCAGCGGGGATCTCCTTGTACATGTTCTTCATGGAATCATGGTTCTTCTTAGGAATTCCATAGACATCAATGTCGTCCTCTCTCTGCACTGGAGCATTCAGAAGTTCTGCCCATTCTTCAACAGACGAAGAAAACCTTTGACCTTCAGTCATCCAGGTGATCTTCCCATCAGGATAAAAGTGGGCTGTGGCGTAGAACTGCATGATCATCTCGTCGTTCCAATCTGTCAGCTTCTGACCCACGAACTCATCAACTCCACATGCAGTGAAGCTCTCATGCACATGGGGAAAGAAGTCTCGGTGCTCTTCACTGTCAATGTACTTCCAGTCAACATACCTGGTGTCAGCAACAATAGGCTTCTTATCCATCAGCACGGTCTCATAGAAGTCCTGCTGCTCTCTGGTGTGGAATCTGGGGTCCACAGCAGTCCTTCTCCTCACGGCATATGGATCAGACTGTCTCCATAGCCTGAGACCTCTGTCCTTCCTTGCCTTCATATCCTCGGCTTGAGGATGAGCATCGTTGTGGAGTGGCAACTTTGGACGGAGCTTCAACAACACATGTTCTTCATCAGACTCAGACGGTGGCAAATTACCTTTGTTCTTCTCTGAGGCTGGGATGTTCCTGGTTGTCCTCTTGGGCTTGACTGGAGCTGCCTTTGCTTGAGCAGGCTTCTTGGGCTTAGAAGAGGTTTGAGCCCTAATAGCATCACCCATGAACTTAGCCTTCTGAGGAGGAGGCTGGGGTGCATCTTCTTCTTCTTCATCCACTGCTGCATCAACATGAGGTTCAGCATACACAACTCTCTTCCTCTTGGAAGTTTTCTTCACCTTACTTGGAGCTGGCTCTTCCAAGTTTAGCTTCTTGGCAACAACTGATTGCTTGACCTTGCTGGTGCCTTTCTTCGACTGCTGCCCTTCGTGCTCTTTGGCAACAACTTTTCTCTTGGGCTTGGAGGTTACTTCCTCAGCAACGAAGTCAGAGTCCTCATCATCAGAATTTCTCTGCTTTCTGGTCCTGGTGGCTGCAGGAGGCAAACCACTAGGGGTACTCCTCTCACCATCATCACTAGGACTACTAGCCTCAGGACTAGTATCTGCCTCGGGAATCTCTGCAAACGGTGACTCAGACCTGTTCTGGCTGTCACTAGCACATGGCTGACAACCTGTGAAAAGATAAGGTATAGGCAGAGTAGAAGAGTTATCACAACTGCAGAGGTTTTTGCAAAAAAAAAAATGAGTTCAAAACTTAGTTTTGAGTTTTCACAGAATGCATTTCGGTCAAACCGATATTCAGTTTCGATGAATCCGAAGTGTATACAGAGGCTTATCACACCACTTTCGGTCAGACCGAAGTGGGTTTCGGTCCTACCGAAACACTAGGGTTTCACTGAGACTCTACATCGGTCACACCGATTTGCACGACTCGGTGAGACCGAAAGGTGCAGTGCAATGGCCAGAGGCCAAATCGGTCATTCCGAGTTTTCAAAATCGGTTTCACCGAGATGTATTCCGTGGAAACCTAAACCTAAGAAATTCGCTCGAAACTAAAACGATCTGATCCGATGTTAAGGAGGAATTCAAACGTGGCTAGATGCAGGGCAAACCAATCGTGCAAGAATCAGATGGGGAGCACGAGAGGGATCGAGACTCACCCTAACTTGGTGAAGTCCCTCTACGGCGGCAACGGCGCGGAGAAGAATACCGTTGACGGCGGCGGAGTCCTGCGGCGAGGGCGCACAGGCGACGACGGCGACGATCCGAAGACCAGGGCGACGGTAGCAGGGGACTTGGGGGCGAAACGGTTTGAAGAATTAATCGCGCGCTGCCCTCAGTATATATATCCCCTTGCTGTCGGTGGGACCGAGTTGAAAAACTCGGTGACACCGAAATGTATAACTGCTGTGCAGTTACGCATATCGGTCACGCCGAGATTTTGAACTCGGTTTCACCGAGATGAAACCTAGATCAGTCTAAGCGTTTCGGTTGGACCGAGTGGGAAAAGTTGGTCAGACCGAAATGGACTTAGAAGGTTTTGGAAGTCAGCCTTAGACGGATCGGTGGCTCCGAGTGCTCCTCACTCGGAGGGTCCGAAAATGACTTGTTCAAAGTTGTGATATGAGCATGAATAGAATTTGAGACAAGAAAGCATAGATAGCTAGGGAAGGTGCTTAGGCATTCTTGTCCATCCATTTGGCCAAAAAACAAAGCAATCAAAACAACAAATGGATGTCCTTGAATGGATAAAATCATGCATTCAACATGCTCACACAATAAGATAGCAAATGAAATATGTGTCAAACATGCACAACCAAAACTCTAGCTACTAGCACACAATTTGTCGATGACTAGGTCATCTATATATGAGTATATTGACTTAGGAGCCAAATGAGAACATTTGATCATAGGTCATACTCATCGTTTAAGCACAAGTGGGGTTACCACTTTTACATAAAGCATTGATGTGTTCACATCATTTGGAGATGCTTTAGCTCAATTTTTAGAGCAAAGCTCCCCCTAGATGTGAGAACCCCTTTTAAAGGGTCAAACTAACCTTGGGTTGTCGTAGAAGACTTCATGTAGATGTTGAAGATGTGGATGCTCAATGTTGATGTAGATCATCAAGAGTTGGGAGCTATCCTTTGGATTAGGGCACTTTCAATACCTACATGGGTTAGTCCCACAAGGAACAAACAAGAATATCCATAGACATAGATTGAAGTACACAAAAGATGATGTCCATGAAAGCAATGATTACCTTGTCCCTTGACTTACCAACAAGAGGGTTTGTGACTCCATGAACTAGTGCATGATGTGGAAGTTGATTGCACAAGTTGCCAAAATGAATATGAGTGAAGTATGTTGGCGGAGTCACCCTCAAGAACCTTCTAGTTCTTCTTCTTTGGGATCCACATCATCTTGATGGGAATCCTTGGGGTTGTAGTTGAGCTTGACGAAGTAGAACTTGATGTGTCCTTGGGAACCCACTTGACCATGGCTTGAGGTGCTTCTATGAATGCATCAATCTCCTCTTGAAGCTTGTCCTTGGCCTTTAGCTTGTGGTCTTGTGGTGGAAGGTCATCTTGAGCTTGTTCCACATTGGTAGAAGTAGGATCATACTTCTCCTTTTGAGAAACAAACTGTGGAGTAGGGTATTGACCTTCTTCCCACTCAACACCTTCGGCGTTGAACTTTCACTCAAAACCAATCCCTTGATTCTTCCGGTGCCGTCCTTGTTTGCGAACAATTTCCTCAAAGTTCTTGCTTCCGGCAAGACTTTTGTAGACACCTTTCTCTATGATTTCCTTCAATAAGCTATTTTCTTGCTCAAGTGTAACTTGGCTTGAAACATTGTTAGTGGAATCAAGAGAACTACTAGAAGTAATAACATTAGATTTGACATTGTTATTGTTACTACTAGAGGAAGAATTTTTCTTATGCTTGTCATGCTTAGTCTTAATAGGTGGCAAGAAATTAGACAAGAGAAGTCGTTTGGCAAGATATGAAGAACTCTTCTTTCGAAGATCGTCATTGATCGCTTTTAGAAACTCATGTTCTTGCTCTATAGTGAGCTTCTCGAAGCGTAGCTTCTCATGAGATCTTAGGAGCTCTCTATGATCTTCTTGAGTTGTTTCAATGGCTAACTTAAGAGTGTTTAGTTCTTTAGTTAGATGCTCAATCTCCTTCATAGCATTGTCATTCGACTCTTCTCGACTATAAAGACTACTAGCATTTTCATCATTACTAAGCTCACTAGATTTATCATGCAAGAGCTCATCTTCACCAAGCAAGTCATCCTCATCACTATCAAAGTCAATGAATTCAGGGTGTGTTACCTTGGGGCCTTTAGCCATGAAGCATCTTCCAATTCCCTCATTTGGTGAATCAAATAAGTCGTAGGAGTTGGAGTTGGAGGATACGAGTGCAAGTCCGGCAACACCTTCATCTTGACTGTAGTCGGAGTCGGAGTGATAGCTTCCATCGGATTGATTGTCGGAGTCGGAGCCGGAGACCCATTCACCTACATGAGCTTGATGTCTTCTTCTTGTGTAGCTCCTTGATGACTTGTCTTTCCTCTCCGAATCCTTGCTTCTCCGAGAGGGTCTTCGTTCATAACGATCATCTCTACTCCTTCTCTCTCTCCGAGGTGACTCATCTCTTGCTCTTCTTCTTGGAGATTCTTCTCTTCTCTTGTGGGGAGCCGTACACTCATTTGAGAAGTGTCCGGGTCTTCCACAATTGTAGCAGTTTCGATCACGACTAGAAGATCTCTTTTCATCATATGATCTAGACTTTGAGCTTCTTTCTTTGCCTCTATTCTTGTAGAACTTGTTGAAGTTCTTAACCATTAGGCTTATCTCTTCATTGGAAATTAATTGTCACTTGAGGTTGTGGGAGCATCACTTGTAGCTTTGTAAGCACCACTTGACTTGTTGTGAAGCTCTTCCTTATCCTTAAGTGTCATCTCATGAGCAACAATTCTTTCAATGACTTCAGTTGGCTTGAGAGTCTTGTAGTTTGGCATCATTTGGATCAAAGTGCACACGGTGTCATACTTTCCATCCAAAGCTCTTAGAATCTTCTTGATGATGAATCGGTCGGTCATTTCTTCGCTTCCTAAGCCGGCAATCTCATTTGTGATGAGAGCAAGCCTAGAGTACATTTCAGCGACTCCTTCACCATCCTTCATCTTGAACTTGTCAAGTTGACCTTGAAGAATATCTAGCTTTGATTCCTTCACAAATTCAGTACCTTCGTGCATTTCAACCAAAGTATCCCAAATCTCTTTAGCATTCTCAAGACGGCTGATTTTGTTGAACTCCTCGGGACACAAGGCATTGAAGAGAATGTCACAAGCTTGAGCATTGTTTTGCAACATCCGCAACTCTTCCGGTGTAGCTTCGCGATCCGGATTCTTTCCTTCCTCGAAGAATTCACCTTGCATACCAACACAAATAATGCCCCATGCGGCTGGGTTATGACCAAGAATATGCATTTTCATTTTATGCTTCCAACTAGCAAAATTTGTACCATCAAAGTAAGGACCTCTACGATAATTACCCTCACTAGACGCCATACTCTCCTAGGTTGTGAAACCAAGCTTATGGAGTCCAATGCAATGGAAACCAAAACAATGGAGACCAAAGCTCTGATACCACTTGTAGGATCGAAAGTATGTCTAGAGGGGGGGTGATTAGACTACTTGACAATATAAAAATCCTGCCTTTAGATCATGAACAGTTTTTGGCAGTTTCACAATTATGATCAATTCAAGTATCACCCTACACATGCAATTCTAGAGTGTAAGCAGCGGAAAGTAAATTGCACATGTAGTAAAGAGAGGTGGAGAAGATCAAACGCAATTTGGAGACACGGAGATTTTTGTCGTGGTTCCGATAGGTGGTGCTATCGTACATCCACGTTGATGGAGACTTCAACCCACGGAGGGTAACGGCTGCGCCAGTCCACGGAGGGCTCCACCCACGAAGGGTCCACGAAGAAGCAACCTTGTCTATTCCATCGTGGCCTACGCCCACGGAGGACTAGCCTTACTCGGGGTAGATCTTCACGAAGTAGGCGATCTCCTTGCCCTTACAAACTTCTTGGTTCAACTCCACATCTCGAAGACGGAGGCTCCCAAGCGACACCTAACCAATCTAGGAGGCACCACCCTCCAAAGGTAATAGATGTGGTTGATGATGATGAACTCCTTGCTCTTGTGCTTCAAGTGATAATCTCCCCAACACTCAACTCTCCTCACTGATATGGCTGTGGTGGAAGAAAGGATTGAGTGGAAAGCAACTTGGGAAGGCTAGAAATCAAGTTTCATATGGTAGGAATGGAGCAACTTGATCTCAACACAAGGGTAGGTAGTTCTCTTCTCAGAAAGTGTAAGGTAGGAGTGATAGTACTTTCTGATGGCTCTCTCCACGAATGAAGAGGGGGTGGAGGGGTATATATAGCCTCCACACAAAATCCAACCGTTACACACATAACTGAACATCTCGGTGAGACCGAAGTGAAATCTCGGTCAGACCGAAAGTTCAAATATAGTGAACGTTGGGGTTTTCGGTGGGACCGAAAATACGATCTCGGTGTGTCCGATATGAGTCAAAGATAGGAGCTTGCCATTTTCGATGGGACCGAAATTAACAACTCGGATATTCCGATAAATGGTTACAGAAGGTTGGCAGTCCAGTTTTGGTGAGACCGAACTCAAAATCGGATAGACCGAAATTTCTAGGGTTTGGAAAATAGCTGAGGTGGTTCATCTCGGTGGGACTGAGTTGGAAGAATCGGTTTGTCCGAGATTACTTATGAGTGTGTTTAGAAGTGAAAGTTGCTGATAGTTGAAGGAGCAAAATCACTAAGCACTTGAGCAACCAGATCATCAACACAACCTCATCCCCTTTTAATAGTATTGGCTTTTCCTATGGACTCAATGTGATCTTTGATCACTAAACCAAAAATGGAGTCTTGAGCTTTTGCCAATGCTTGCCTTAGCATTTTGAGGGGTCCACTTCTTCAGACATATCCATACCCATATCATCGAACTTCTCTGAAATGATTCTCAAGTAACTATTAGTTCAATGATATATATGTTGTTATTAATTACCAAAACCACCCGGGGATTAGTTGCACTTTCACATTGGCATGCTGTTGAAAGAGTTATGCGTTATCTAAAGGGTACTATGAACTATGGACTTCACTATACCGGATACCCGTCGGTACTTGAAGGGTATAGTGATGCGAATTGGATCTCTGATGCTGATGAGATGAAGGCCACAACTGGGTATATGTTTACTCTTGGAGGTGGCGCTGTTTCCTGGAAGTCTTGCAAGCAAACGATCTTAACGAGATCGACAATGGAAGCAGAATTAACAGCATTAGACACATCTGGTGTCGAAGCGGGATGGCTTCGAGATCTCTTGATGGACTTGCCATTGGTTGATAAACCGGTTCCGGCTATCCTTATGAATTGTGACAATCAGACCGTCATCACCAAGGTGAAGAGTTCAAAGGACAACATGAAGTCCAACAAACACATAAGAATGAGATTAAAAGCTGTCAGAAAATTGAGAAACTCCGGGGTGATAGCGTTGGAATATGTCCATACGGCTAAGAATCTGGCAGATCCCTTTACAAAAGGGCTATCACGTGTTGTGATAGATAATGCATCGAGGGAGATGGGCATGAGACCCACATGAGTTGCCATGGTGGTAACCCAACCTATGTGATCGGAGATCCCGTGAAGTAGGACCTGGGAAAACAAGCCAGTGGTGAACTGAGGAGAGTAACTATACTAACCCACTCCACTAGAGATGCAATACTCTCAATACTGTATGGAAGGATGACTACTGTCTTAATGTGTTCCAAGGCTTATATGTATAAGCAAGATGCTATCCTACAGAGCGATCTTTGGAGGAACACACCTATATGAGCCCGACTGCTGGTCACAGTCTATGAGATTGGGGTGATCTCTAGTAAGCTCATGAACAGGCCAGGAGTGTGACTTATATGCTCCACCCGAGGGGTCAGCCTTCGGCAGCCTAGTATCAGTAAGACATGTGGTGAAACTTCTTTACGCCAAACTGACAATTCAAGGCTTAGTCCATTGTTCAGTTGTGGAGGGGTGTAGCTATTTGCTCTAGGTGGATGTTCAATCTTAACAGGTCTCCACTGAAATACTGGTATATCAAAACAGAGTTTGGAACAGAGGACAACACCATGGGCCTTTGGGATCTGGTGGGGGATTGCTGAATATGAGATGGGCTTTGGGCCCATTTAGCAATTACAGAAAAATCCCTAAGGGCCCATGCTGCCTAGCAAGTGGTGGGAGTTTAGTCCCACATTGCTAGTTGAGAGAGATGTACACCAACTTATAAGGTGAGACATTCTCCCACTACTATGAGTTGGTGTGAAGGAAGGAGAGGTGTTCCACACGCGCGCTCCTCCTCCTCCGCCGCCCGCTCGTCTCGTCCGACGCGCCGCGGGTTGCGGGAATCTCGCCGAGCCGATGTGTTCTTTTTGTCACGCAGGATTGGAATTTGAACAGTCAACTGAAAACGATTAATGGAAAATGAATACGAGCTGAAACGTCTCGTCTTAAGTACGGCCGTTACCAGAATTCATTGTGATTCATTATGTGCGTTTATGCTGGACCGTTTGTCTCCTCCTCTGCGCCTATATAAGAGAGGTCGCTCCTCTCCAGAGAACAACACATATCACATCTGCTCTGCCACCACCACCTCTGTCGTTCCTCTCGCTGCTGCTGTCGCCGGTGACTCCATCCCGTCTTCCGCGTACACGGCCGACGGGAGAGCAGGCCTCCGAAACCCCGCCTCTCCAGATCCTGTACGGGAGAGGGGCGATTAGGTTTTTGGGGAGCGTCTTCTACGCGACTGCTCGCCTCGGTTCGACTGCTTCCTCTACGTCGACTACATCTTCGTCCGCGTCGCCTTCGCTTTCACCATGAGCACCAGCACCGACGCTGACAAGGCTGCTGCCGACAAGGCCGCCTCCGACAAGCGCATCGCCGACGAGGCCGCCGCCTCTGCTGTTGATCCGGCCAACTGGCCTACTGGAGGGTATAACATGCTTACCCTTATCCTGATTATTTCCATGTGTGCAGTACTAGTGGTTTGCGTAGATGTTTCTACTATATGTCTAGTATGTGCGTACATCATGAATTTTCAGTATGTCATTAGCACTGTCTATATCATGTTCATGATTTATTCTTGGATTAAATTAATCGAACAATTGCTTAATTTCGCAACAATCCAAAAACCTAATCTGTGTAGGCTATTTTTGATCCATGGTTTTGCTGCTGCACTGAAACCTGCCCCGTTTACGGGGACGTACTTTAAGCGTTGGCAGACCAAAACCGTCTTATGGCTCACGGCGATGAACATTTTCTGGGTCGCCGGTGTGACTCCCACGGGAACGATTGCTCCTGAACAGGAGAAGGCGTTCAGGGAGGCCACCGTCGTCTTTGTTGGATGCGTTCTGAGCGTGATCGGAGATAAGTTGGTTGATGCATATTTACATATGCGGGTTGCCAAGGACTTGTGGGAGGCGCTTGAATCTAAATTCGGCGCAACCGATGCTGGAAGCGAGATGTATATTATGGAGCAGTTCCACGATTACAAGATGGTTAAAAACCGTCCTGTATTGGAACATGCTCATGAGATACAGTGCATCGCTAAGGAACTTGAGGTTCTGAAGTGTGTGCTGCCGGGCAAATTTGTCGCGGGATGCATCATCGCTAAGCTACCTGTAATGCCCCGGATGTAATACTTTCCCTGTTGGGTATATAATATATCTCCGGCTTCATCTATTTCCATTCCGGGTTCTTTGTCTTTCGGGTTTTCGTCGTTTTGTTGTGTGAGTGTGTGGCATTCATTCATATCTTGTAGACATGTGCATTGCATTGCATTGGTGTTGTCGGTTGCATCCGGTTCCGCGTGTTTCTTCCCGTTGTCCGTTTCGCGTTCCGGAGCTCCCTTACGTGTCCGTGACGTCCCGTAGGCCTACTTTGTTGTTTGGACGTGTAACGTTACCGGTGTGCCGCGAGGTTGTTGTGTGTGTTGTTGTTTTGTTGTGTGCAACCCGCCTCTTAAATCTCGTCTCGTTTGGACTCCGTTGACTTTCCCATCCGTTGTTCGTGTGGGTCCAAAGTGCCTTCACTTCGTGTCCCGGAAACACCCCTACTGCAGTCTTTTATCTCCTCCTAGGCCTTTTAAAACTAACCTCGCGATCGGATCCGTCGGATCACGATCGGAGGGCTCCTAGCGCCCCTAAACTCCTCCTAACCCTAAAACCTGCTATATATTAGACCCTAGTCTAATTTTTGGCATCCCCTTCTTCTTCCTCCTCTCTCCCCTCATTTTTTTCCTTTCTTCTTCAGATCCACACATCCTCCCGAGAAACCAGCCGCCGCCGCAGCTTCTGACCGATCGATCCAGGTCAGCGCCTCGATCCCGACCGGGCATCGATACAGCGCCTGGAGACTCGCCCCTTTTCCTTCAATCGACCAGGTTCCAGGCCCTCGTTCGATCGCTGGGTTCCTGGACCACATCGACGCCGACCGCGCCGGGCCGCCTCGCCTCCCAGGTCGCGGGCCGCCGCTCCTCCTCCCGCAGCGGTCCCGAGCGCCTTCCCAGCCGGCAGCGCCGCGCCAGGGAGCCGCCCCCCCTCGCCTGGGCCCGAGGCCCAGGACCACTTCACCCTTCGTCGCCTCCCGCCACGGCAGGCCCGACCCCAGCCGGGCCTCGCCGCAACTACCACCGCCGCCGCCTCTTTCCTTGCGGGCCGCGCCAGCCAGGCGGGCTCCCGCGTCGCCAGCACCGCAAGGCCGCCGCCCTGGGCCGCCTCGCCTCGCCGGGCCGCCTTCCGCTCCTCCAGCCACACCGCCCTGGGCGAGGCCGGCCTCGCCTCTCCACTCCGCCGGCCCGATTTCCTCTGCAGTTCCAGATCCGGCCCGAGATTTTCAGATCTGAGTGAGGTTGCCCCAATTTTCACTAAGTCCCTGTTAACTTTGTGTGCTGATGCTGTTTTAGATCTGCTCTAACTTTTTGTCTGTTGCTCCGTTTCGCGCGTGTAGCATGTCCAGACGTTCGTGGAGACTTGCTCTACGTTTTATCTGTTGTTGTCATGCATGTTAGAGATCATCTAGGTGCTTGTTTTGCTGTTGCAATAGTGCATCATGATATAAACTGCTGTTATGTGTTATTTTTATGCCACCTTTGCCATGTGTTATCTTTTAGCTCGTTTGTCCGAATGATGCAAACGACATGTCCACGTGTTCGTCTTGCCACGATCTACGTGTTGCTTGTGATAGGTTGCATGGTAGATTTATTATTGCCTTGTTATCATCGTTGCAAAGTGCCATGTGGCTGTTATGTTGTTTCACTTGTTATGAAATGCCATCTTGTTGAGCTCGTTGCAATCGTTGTGTTCACCTCAATGATGCATGCTTGTGTGTTTCGGGATCACCTTCATGTGTACTTTGATGAGGTGCTTACCTCTTGCCATGTTTAGTTTCGAGGTGACTTAAACATGCTCTTTTATATGCTATGATGATATTGCTGTTTTAGGACTTAGTGGATTTTCACTAAGTCTGAAATCTGTAACGTTCCGATGCCATGTTCGTGTGATGTTCTAGGACAAACCATGTTTGTTTTGGAGTGGATTTTGATTGTTCCTTGTAGTATATATTGTTGTCTTTCCATTCATGTCCTCACATGTCCATTTAAGTGGCTGTAGCATGTTTATCTTTTGCTCCAAAGTTTCAATAAAATTCTGCTGCCAGAATTTTATTGCCAAGTTCAATATGTCCAAGATCATTGCTATTGATCCGTGGCTCCGTTGGGGTGCACCTTTGGACTTAGTTGTTGTACTATATGTCTAGTTTGTGTTCATGTCCTTTACCATGTTATTTGAATGCTGTAGCTCAATTATTTTGAGCTCCGAAGTTGCTATGTTGCTGTAATTTTCAGCTTTCGCTCAAATCTTGTTTCGGGCATAACTTTTAGCCCGTAACTCCGATTTCAGCGAATCTTATATCAAACTTGATTGATTTTTGGTGTAGATTAATAATATCAGATTTTTATCATGTTTTGAGGTGTTTTGCTTGAGTGATGTTTTACGTGCTCCATGTGCATCCTTAGTGCATCCATCATGCATTCATCTTTTCCGAGTGCGCATTGCATCTTGTTGATTGGTGCTTGGTGTGATTGTTTTGTTTAGAGCCGGAAGCTGAGACCGAGTACGAGGTTGAGCACGAGGTTTCCAACAAGGTTGAGCACGAGGACCCTTCTTACGATCCGAACGACTTCTCTTCAGGCAAGATGACCGAACCCCGATAACATTACTATCTTTGCCTATTGCTAGTAGTCTCGATCTATAGTTTTGCCTCGATGCCCATGATCTTCTTGTCAGCCTCCTACTTGTAAACCAATTGCCATGTTTAACCAACCTACCTATGCAAACCGTTGCTTGGCTAAGTACGCTTCGCTCAGCCCTTCTTATAGCATTGCTAGTTGCAGGTGAAGATCGAAGATGCTTGCTTCATGTTGAAGTTTGGTTGGGTTATATCACACTATATAAATGCTTAAATGAAATCATCTATATATTGGCAAGGGTGGAAGGCTAAGCCTTTTGCTTGGTGATTTGTTCCACTCATGCCGTTAGGATCCGTATAAGCCGGTATTATGTTCCTTGATTATGCGTTCCTAACACGGTTGGGGTGTATGGGACCCCCTCGATAAACCGCTAAGTGCTAAGTCTTTTCCAGCAAGTCCCAACATTGGTACTATTTGCCTAATAACAAATTAAACTTGCATAGGGAGTAATTAACCCTCTTTATTAATCAACAACCCCGGGCCAGTGCTCCACATGAGTGTTGGTCCGAAACGAGCAGACTGCGGGGCCGCCTCGGGGCAACCTGAGGTATCTGGCATACACCTGTAGGATGACTCATCCGGTCGTGTCCTGAGGCTTAGATACACGCGGCTACTATCAGGGTGTCGACACGCCGGGAGGATTTGCTGGATTAGCCTTACCTTAGCTCGGTATATCTTGAGCACGGGATTCCGAGGATACTCGGGTCTTCCCACTTTGGAGTTGCGACTCCGCGGATCGTGGGCTTGTAATGGGTCAAGTTGGAACACCCCTACAGGGTTTGAACTTTCGAAAGCCGTGCCCGCGGTTATGTGGCAGATGGGAGCTTGTTAATTCCGGTTGTAGATAACTTGACACAATGTTACTAATACACTACCAGCGTGTGTTCCGTGACTGTCAATTTCCGAATAGGGATTCGGGAGTTGAACACGAAGGGGTTATGATTGTGGAGCTTGTAGCTAGGATCACTTCGTGATCACTTCTCGCCGAGGCCTTCTCTTCTCGCTCTCACTTACGTAAGCTAGATGCTAGTTGCTGCTGCAGACACTTATTCTTTTCTTCAGCCTTTTCCTCACCCAAAGGCTTTGATAGTCTTGTTACCCGGAGACGGGATTGCTGAGTCCTCTATGGCTCACAGTTACTTCACACACCAGATGCAGGTCCAGCTGTGAGCTATCTAGGTGATGGCACCGAGCTGGATTGGGAGTACGACGAGGAGCGTAGTCGGTACTATGTGCGATACCCGGACGATCAGTAGTGGAGACTCTTACTAGGATTCGATCCGCCTGTGGTTTATTTATCTAAGTTTGGTACTTTGACTTTTGGCTTTTGCCCTTAGAGGGTTGTGATGTTCTTAATGTATGATGTTTGAGACTTGTACTGTAATTCTGTGACGTGGCGAGTGTAAGCCAACTATTTTCTGTTTACTATCCCTCTTTTACATGAGTTGTGCAAAGATTACCAAACTTGAGATCATTCTAGGATGGATTTATGCCTTTAAGTCGTGCCTCGACACGTAGGAGGTATAACTCCATCCCGGGCATTACAAGTTGGTATCAGAGCCTTCTCCGACCTAGGAGCCCCCACTGTTTGATCGAATCGTTGACGGTCGAGTCTAGGCACACAATGAAAACTTTTTGAGTCCTATATTATATCGGAGAGTAGGATTTTTTTGCTTCTCATCCCCTTTCTCTCTGGTGAGGACTCCTGACGTCTAATCTTGTCTCTCCTATCTTCAAAAATTGCACAAAATTTTATTTAGGAATCCCGCGAGTATTCTGGGATTGTTCCGATGTTCTTGTGACAAGGATATTGTTCTCGATGCCTCCTGTTACCGAGGAGTTGAGCTTCGGGGTATCGTTGTAACAAGCATATCGCGGCAGTACTAAATACTTAAGACGGCCGACATCGAAAATCTCCCCTATACGGCCAGTGGCAAGATAACCCCGACATCACCCAGTACTGGGGAGGTAGTTCGGGAGTATTGCCATAGCTTGTTATAGTGGATGCTTTTCGAAGGTCCGAGGTACACAGTTTCCGAGAAAGACTGGTTATGTGTTGAAGGATGGATACACCTGGATGTAGGTTAGAGTTGATTGCGCGGTGCTTCCCGTGTATCCCCAACACCTGATTGCATAACTAGAATCTTTCGGAAATCTATAGGTGGGTTTTATCCAGTAGACCGTAGGCATTCTTCCAACGAATGCAGGTTAGTGAGTTCGGGGTTCGACATTGAGTGAAGGAGTTATATGACCGATGTTACTATCAGGAGTTGCATCTTAAAGGGTCCTTGGCTATGCTGATCCGGGGATTGCAAAACCTTTTCGTAACGCGTTCATATGCTTTCAGCACAAAGATGTTAGAACGAAACTCCTCTCTTGTGTTTGTTCCCGTCTGTACCTTGTTGTTTTCTTATTTTATCCTTTTGATCCCTATGTGGCTTCTCGTGAAGACTGATGTTATCATTTAACTGAGAATATCATTCGTTCCTCTTGTTCGGATGATTTCATTCGTTCTTATTGTTCGAATGATTATTGTGAAGACTTGTTACAATTCATTCCATTGATTCAGCTATTCCTTTTGTCAATCAATTGCTGATTCGTGGTCATCTCTTACAGGATGGCTCCGAAAAGGGTTCCCAACGCTAACCCAGAGGGTGAAGAGGTCCCAGAACATCCTCCTTCCCCTCCTCCTCCGCCTGAGGCTTGGAGAGCAATTATGCAGACTACTGCCCAGAACACTCAGCTGATGATGCAGATGATGCAGATGATGCAAGCTAATCAAGCTAATCAGGGTGTTCCAGGGAATCAAGGCAACTTCTTCCAGCAGCACCATGCTACTCTTAACCAGTTCTTGGCCAACAATCCTAAAGCTTTCAGTTACTGTGTCGACCCTCTTGATGCTGAGGATTGGTTGACCGACATAAAGAAGCATTTTGAGTGCAGTAACGTGAAGGAAGATGACTATGTGAAGTTTGCAGCCTTCCAACTGAAAGATCAAGCAGCTGACTGGTGGCAGCAGTACAAAGACTCCAGGCCGGGTCAAGTGATCTCTTGGGAGAATTTCTGCAAGGATTTCCGTTCGCACCACATTCCTACAAGTGTCATCGAGGGTATGCGTGAGCAATTCCGCAACCTGAAGCAGGGCTCCATGACAGTCTATCAGTATAATGTCAAGTTCCAAAACCTCGCTCGCTATGCTAAGCAAGACATTCCTGATGCCAAGAGTAAAATCTACCAGTTCCGTGGAGGTCTCAAAGATGAACTTCAGCTTGCTCTCACTTTGTTCGAGCCCGATGAATTCGACAAGTTCTATAACATGGCTTTGAAACAAGAAGCAGCTCAGCTTAAGATGGAGGCTTCTAAGAAGAGAATTCGAGATGCTGTTCACTCTTCCTCATCGTCTCAGATGGTCTCGAAGCATCAGAAATTCTG
Source organism: Secale cereale (assembly GCA_902687465.1). Lineage (NCBI taxonomy): Eukaryota > Viridiplantae > Streptophyta > Magnoliopsida > Poales > Poaceae > Secale > Secale cereale. The sequence goes on from LR738710.1 coordinate 571,720,148, forward strand.
GCTTCCTCCTCCGCTAGTGATTCGAGCTCCATACAACAACTCCAACAACAAGAACTCTAGTGGTCGTGGTTTCTCCCACCCACCCAACCCGAGCAACCAGTCGAAGAAGCAGTTTCAGTCTCAAGGCTCCAAATCAAGTGGCTCCCATTTCCGTCCTCTCTCTGAAGTGGTGTGCAACAAGTGTGGCCAGAAGGGTCATTATGCCAACAGATGTCCGAATCCGAAGCGTCTTCCTCCTCCTCCACCTGTGAGTTCAGCTATTGTCAGGCATGATCCAAAGGCAGCAAGGGTCAATCTGATGAATGCAGCACAAGCGGAGAATTTGTCTGATGTCATTTTGGGTAACCTTCCAGTTAACTCTTTTCCAGCTAAAGTGTTATTTGATTCGGGTGCATCATGCTCTTTCATGTCTCAACCATTTGCATCCAAGTATAATGTTGACATCCAAAGTCTACCTCAGAGGTTGCAAGTAATTTCTCCGGGCAAGTGCATGTCTTCCAACATATTTGCTCCGAATGTTTCTATTCGCATGGGTGATTATCGCTTTCTGGCTAAACCGGTGATTCTTGGTAATTCTGACATCGACCTCATCCTCGGAATGGATTGGCTTTCACAGCATGATGCTCACATTGATTGTGCTCAAAAGGAAGTCAAGTTGACTCATTCTGATGAAGATGTGATTATCTTCGCCTCCAGGGATAATACCATCCGGCTTTTCTCTCTTAATGATAAGGGCGAAATTAATGCCATAAATCAAATTCCTGTGGTGAACGAATATCAAGACGTCTTTCCTGAAGAACTTCCAGGCATGCCTCCACACCGTCAGGTGGAGTTTGTCATTGAACTCGAGCCGGGTACTGAGCCTGCTTGCCGGCGTCCGTACAAGCTCTCTCCGGATGAATTGAAGGAATTGAAGAAGCAGCTTGATAAGCAGGAGAGTATGGGTCTCATCAGACCGAGTACATCTCCGTGGGGCTGTGGTGTCTTATTTGTCAAGAAGAAAGATGGCACGGAGCGTCTCTGTGTTGACTATCGGCCATTGAACAAGAAGACGATTAAGAACAAGTATCCGCTCCCCAACGTCAACGAACTCTTTGAGCAGCTCAAAGGAGCTAAAGTGTTCTCTAAGCTTGACCTACGAATGGGCTATCATCAAATTCGCATTCGCGAGGAAGACATTCCCAAGACGGCCTTCAGAACGAGCTACGGTTCATACGAGTATACCGTCATGTCCTTCGGTCTCGCCAATGCTCCTCCTACCTTTTCAAGGATGATGCATTACATCTTCAACCCCTATACTGGCGAGTTTGTGCTTGTGTATCTGGATGATATTCTAGTGTTTTCAAAGAATGAAGAAGATCACGAAAAGCACTTACGACTGGTTCTTGATCGACTCCGAGAGCATAAATTCTATGCCAAGTTCTCCAAGTGCGAGTTTTGGCTCGATAAGGTTTTGTACCTGGGCCACATCATCTCAGCTGACGGTATTGCGGTTAATCCCGAGAAAGTTGAAGCAATTGTCAACTGGGAAGCTCCTCAGAACGTCAAGCAGCTCCGCAGTTTTCTGGGTCTTGCCAGCTATTGCAGAAGGTTTGTGGAGAACTTCTCCAAGATTGCCAAGCCTCTTTCCAACCTGCTTCAGAAGAATGTCAAATACTTTTGGTCTCCAGAGTGTGAAGTGGCATTCAAAACTCTCAAAGATAAGCTTGTCTCTGCTCCAGTTCTGACTCCTCCGGATGAAACTAAGCCCTATGAAGTATTCTTTGATGCTTCTCTTCAAGGTCTTGGTGGTGTGCTTATGCAAGATAAGAGAATTGTGGCATACACTTCTCGACAGCTCAAGCCAAGTGAGAAGAACTATCCCACACATGATCTCGAGCTAGCAGCTGTGGTACATGCTCTGATTACGTGGAGACATCTGTTGTTGGGCAGAAAGGTCGACATCTTCACTGATCACAAGAGCTTGAAGTACATCTTCACACAGCCGCATCTGAACCTCCGCCAGACTCGTTGGGTTGAAATGATCCAAGAGTATAATCCCAACATTGAATATACTCCAGGCAAGGCGAATGTGATTGCAGATGCTTTGAGCAGAAAGGCATATTGCAACAGTCTTCTTATCAAGCCGTACCAGCCTAAGCTTTGTGAAGCATTCAGGAAGCTCAACCTCCAAGTTGTTCCGCAGGGTTTTCTTGCAAATCTCCAAATTGCTCCTACCTTGGAAGATCAAGTCCGTGAGGCTCAGCTCAGTGATACCATGGTGAAGAAAGTGAAACATGGCATTGCAAAGGGCACTCCTAAATACAAGTGCTTCCGTGTTGATGAGAGAGATACCTTGTTCTTCGAGGACAGGCTCGTTGTTCCCAAAGGTGATCTCAGGAAGCTCATAATGGAAGAAGCTCATGATTCTCTCCTTTCCATTCATCCTGGCAGTTCCAAGATGTATCAAGATCTCAAGCAATCTTACTGGTGGACACGCATGAAAAGGGAGATTGCCCAATTCGTGAATGAATGTGATGTATGCAGAAGACTGAAAGCAGAACATCAACGTCCAGCCGGTCTTCTCCAACCTCTTCCTATTCCCGAGTGGAAGTTCGACCACATTGAAATGGACTTCGTCACTGGTTTTCCTAAATCCAAGCGAGGAAATGATGCTATCTTTGTGGTGATTGACAAGCTTACCAAAGTCGCTCACTTTCTTCCAGTCAAAGAATCAATCAATGCAGCTTAACTTGCAGAGCTGTACACTTCCAGAATTGTGTCCCTACATGGCATTCCTCAAGTGATATCCTCAAACCGTGGAAGCTTGTTCACATCAAGGTTCTGGGACTCCTTTCAGTCCGCCATGGGCACTAAGATCAGGTTCAGCACTGCCTTTCACCCTCAGACTAGTGGTCAAGTTGAGCGTGTGAATCAGATTCTAGAAGACATGCTCAGAGCCTGTGTCATCTCCTTCGGCATGAAATGGGAAGACTGCCTTCCATTTGCCGAGTTCTCTTACAACAACAGCTTTCAAGCAAGTGCAGGCAAAGCACCGTTTGAAATTCTCTATGGCAGAAAGTGCCGTACCCCTCTCAACTGGTCTGAAACAGGCGAACGCCAACTTCTTGGCAATGACTTGATCTCAGAAGCCGAAGAAATGTGCAAAGTCATACGTGAGAATCTCAAGGCCGCTCAGTCGCGTCAGAAGAGCTACTATGACGGCAAGCATCGTGATTTGGCTTTCGACATCGGTGATCATGTCTATCTCCGAGTTTCTCCGATGAAAGGAACCCAAAGATTCGGTATCAAAGGAAAACTTGCTCCTAGATACGTCGGGCCTTTCAAGATTCTTGGCAAAAGAGGCGATCTAGCCTATCAGCTTGAGCTCCCTACAAACTTCGCAAATGTTCATGATGTCTTCCATGTGTCTCAACTCCGCAAATGCTTCAAGGCACCTGAGCGCATGATTCCGTTTGAAGAGATTGATCTTCAACAAGACCTGTCCTACCGAGAGCACCCAGTTGCAATTCTCGAAGAAACCGAACGCAAGACCCGCAACAAGTCCATCAAGTTTCTAAAAGTCAAGTGGTCACATCACACCGACCGAGAAGCTACCTGGGAACGAGAAGATCATCTTCGTTCCGAGTACCCTTCCTTTTTCTAGTCCTAGATCTCGGGACAAGATCTTTTTGTAGTTGAGGAGAGTTTGTAATGCCCCGGATGTAATACTTTCCCTGTTGGGTATATAATATATCTCCGGCTTCATCTATTTCCATTCCGGGTTCTTTGTCTTTCGGGTTTTCATCGTTTTGTTGTGTGAGTGTGTGGCATTCATTCATATCTTGTAGACATGTGCATTGCATTGCATTGGTGTTGTCGGTTGCATCCGGTTCCGCGTGTTTCTTCCCGTTGTCCGTTTCGCGTTCCGGAGCTCCCTTACGTGTCCGTGACGTCCCGTAGGCCTACTTTGTTGTTTGGGCGTGTAACGTTACTGGTGTGCCGCGAGGTTGTTGTGTGTGTTGTTGTTTTGTTGTGTGCAACCCGCCTCTCAAATCTCGTCTCGTTTGGACTCCGTTGACTTTCCCATCCGTTGTTCGTGTGGGTCCAAAGTGCCTTCACTTCGTGTCCCGGAAACACCCCTACTGCAGTCTTTTATCTCCTCCTAGGCCTTTTAAAACTAACCTCGCGATCGGATCCGTCGGATCGCGATCGGAGGGCTCCTAGCGCCCCTAAACTCCTCCTAACCCTAAAACCTGCTATATATTAGACCCTAGTATAATTTTTGGCATCCCCTACTTCTTCCTCCTCTCTCCCCTCATTTTTTTCCTTTCTTCTTCAGATCCACAAATCTTCCCGAGAAACCAGCCGCCGCCGCAGCCTCTGACCGACCGATCCAGGTCAGCGCCTGGATCCCGACCGGGCATCGATCCAGCGCCTGGAGACTCGCCCCTTTTCCTTCGATCGACCAGGTTCCAGGCCCTCGTTCGATCGCTGGGTTCCTGGACCACATCGACGCCGACCGCGCCGGGCCGCCTCGCCTTCCAGGTCGCGGGCCGCCGCTCCTCCTCCCGCAGTGGGCCCGAGCGCCTTCCCAGCCGGCAGCGCCGCGCCAGGGAGCCGCCCCCCTCGCCTGGGCCCGAGGCCCAGGACCACTTCGCCCTTCGTCGCCTCCCGCCACGGCTGGGCCGACCCCAGCCGGGCCTCGCCGCAACTACCACCGCCGCCGCCTCTTTCCTTGCGGGCCGCGCCAGCCAGGCGGGCTCCCGCGTCGCCAGCACCGCGAGGCCGCCGCCCTGGGCCGCCTCGCCTCGTCGGGCCGGCTTCCGCTCCTCCAGCCGCACCGCCCTGGGCGAGGCCGGCCTCGCCTCTCCACTCCGCGGGCCCGATTTCCTCTGCAGTTCCAGATCCGGCCCGAGATTTTCAGATCTGAGTGAGGTTGCCCCAATTTTCACTAAGTCCCTGTTAACTTTGTGTGCTGATGTTGTTTTAGATCCGCTCTAACTTTTTGTCTGTTGCTCCGTTTTGCGCGTGTAGCATGTCGAGACGTTCGTGGAGACTTGCTCTACGTTTTATCTGTTGTTGTCATGCATGTTAGAGATCATCTAGGTGCTTGTTTTGCTGTTGCAAGAGTGCATCATGATATAAACTGCTGTTATGTGTTATTTTTATGCCACCTTTGCCATGTGTTATCTTTTAGCTCGTTTGTCCGAATGATGCAAACGACATGTCCACGTGTTCGTCTTGCCACGATCTATGTGTTGCTTGTGATAGGTTGCATGGTAGATTTATTATTGCCTTGTTATCATCGTTGCAAAGTGCCATGTGGCTGTGATGTTGTTTTACTTGTTATGAAATGCCATCTTGTTGAGCTCGTTGCAATCGTTGTGTTCACCTCAATGATGCATGCTTGTGTGTTTCGGGATCACCTTCATGTGTACTTTGATGAGGTGCTTACCTCTTGCCATGTTTAGTTTCGAGGTGACTTAAACATGCTCTGTTATATGCTATGATGTTATTGCTGTTTTAGGACTTAGTGGATTTTCACTAAGTCTGAAATCTGTAACGTTCCGATGCCAAGTTCGTGTGATGTTCTAGGACAAACCATGTTAGTTTTGGAGTGGATTTTGATTGTTCCTTGTAGTATATATTGTTGTCTTTCCATTCATGTCCTCACATGTCCATTTAAGTGGCTGTAGCATGTTTATCTTTTGCTCCAAAGTTTCAATAAAATTCTGCTGCCTGAATTTTATTGCCAAGTTCAATATGTCCAAGATCATTGCTATTGATCCGTGGCTCCGTGTGGGTGCACCTTTGGACTTAGTTGCTGTACTATATGTCTAGTTTGTGTTAATATCTTTTACCATGTTATTTGAATGCTGTAGATCAATTATTTTAAGCTCCGAAGTTGCTATGTTGCTGTAATTTTCAGCTTTCGCTCAAATCTTGTTTCGGGCATAACTTTTAGCCCGTAACTCCGATTTCAGCGAATCTTATATCAAACTTGATTGATTTTCGGTGTAGATTAATAATATCAGATTTTTATCATGTTTTGAGGTGTTTTTCTTGACTGATGTTTTACGTGCTCCATGTGCATCCTTAGTGCATCCATCATGCATTCATCTTTTCCGAGTGCGCATTGCATCTTGTTGATTGGTGCTTGGTGTGATTGTTTTGTTTAGAGCCCGAAGCTGAGACCGAGTACGAGGTTGAGCACGAGGTTTCCAACGAGGTTGAGCACGAGGACCCTTCTTACGATCCGAACGACTTCTCTTCAGGCAAGATGACCAAACCCCGATAACATTACTATCTTTGCCTATTGCTAGTAGTCTCGATCTATAGTTTTGCCTCGATGCCCATGATATTCTTGTCAGCCTCCTACTTGTAAACCAATTGCCATGTTTAACCAACCTACCTATGCAAACCGTTGCTTGGCTAAGTACGCTTCGCTCAGCCCTTCTTATAGCATTGCTAGTTGCAGGTGAAGATCGAAGATGCTTGCTTCATGTTGAAGTTTGGTTGGGTTATATCACACTATATAAATGCTTAAATGAAATCATCTATATATTGGCAAGGGTGGAAGGCTAAGCCTTTTGCTTGGTGATTTGTTCCACTCATGCCGTTAGGATCCGTATAAGCCGGTATTATGTTCCTTGATTATGCGTTCCTAACACGGTTGGGGTGTATGGGACCCCCTCGATAAACCGCTAAGTGCTAAGTCTTTTCCAGCAACTCCCAACATTGGTACTATTTTCCTAATAACAAATTAAACTTGCATAGGGAGTAATTAACCCTCTTTCTTAATCAACAACCCCGGGCCAGTGCTCCACATGAGTGTTGGTCCGAAACGAGCAGACTGCGGGGCCGCCTCGGGGCAACCTGAGGTATCTGGCATACACCTGTAGGATGACTCATCCGGTCGTGTCCTGAGACTTAGATACGCGCGGCTACTATCAGGGTGTCGACACGCCGGGAGGATTTGCTGGATTAGCCTTACCTTAGCTCGGTATATCTTGAGCACGGGATTCCGAGGATACTCGGGTCTTCCCACTTTGGAGTTGCGACTCCGCGGATCGTGGGCTTGTAATGGGTCAAGTTGGAACACCCCTGCAGGGTTTGAACTTTCGAAAGCCGTGCCCGCGGTTATGTGGCAGATGGGAGCTTGTTAATTCCGGTTGTAGATAACTTGACACAATGTTACTAATACACTACCAGCGTGTGTTCCGTGACTGTCAATTTCCGAATAGGGATTCGGGAGTTGAACACGGAGGGGTTATGATTGTGGAGCTTGTAGCTAGGATCACTTCGTGATCACTTCTCGCCGAGGCCTTCTCTTCTCGCTCTCACTTACGTAAGCTAGATGCTAGTTGCTGCTGCAGACACTTATTCTTTTCTTCAGCCTTTTCCTCACCCAAAGGCTTTGATAGTCTTGTTACCCGGAGACAGGATTGCTGAGTCCTCTGTGGCTCACAGTTACTTCACACACCAGATGCAGGTCCAGCTATGAGCTATCCAGGTGATGGCACCGAGCTGGATTGGGAGTACGACGAGGAGCGTAGTCGGTACTATGTGCGATACCCGGACGATCAGTAGTGGAGACTCTTACTAGGATTCGATCCGCCTGTGGTTTATTTATCTAAGTTTGGTACTTTGACTTTTGGCTTTTGCCCTTAGAGGGTTGTGATGTTCTTAATGTATGATGTTTGAGACTTGTACTGTAATTCTGTGACGTGGCGAGTGTAAGCCAACTATTTTCTGTTTACTATCCCTCTTTTACATGAGTTGTGCAAAGATTACCAAACTTGAGATCATTCTAGGATGGATTTATGCCTTTAAGTCGTGCCTCGACACGTAGGAGGTATAACTCCATCCTGGGCATTACACTACCCAATTCCTGGAGGAATTTTGCTACCACTCTGAAACATCAGAGGCGTGAATTCTCAGTTGAGGATGTCATTGGCCATCTGAGTGTTGAGCAGAACTCGAGAGCAAAGGACTCAAATGGAAAAGGGAACGAAGGGACCTCTGTCGCCAACATGGTGCAGAAGAACTTCAACCCCCACAAGCCCAAGGGAAAGACTGGTGTCCAACAGAATACCGAGTTTAAGAAGAAGGGCAAGAAGCCTTTCAAGAAGGATAAGAAGAAGGGTGGCTGTTTCACTTGTGGTTCTGATGAACATTGGGCTGTCAAGTGCCCACACAAGTTCAAGAAGCCAGGACAGGACTTCAAGACTGTCAACATGATTGTGAGCAACAATGAGAGTGGGCCATCTGGGTACGGTAATTTGTTTACTGTATTTTCAGTTTGCCAGTCTACCGATTGGTGGATTGACACAGGTGCAAATATTCATGTGTGTGCTGACATTTCATTGTTTTCTTCTTATCAGGCCACAGGAAACGGGTCCGTACTGATGGGGAATGGCGCGAGTGCTTCTGTTCATGGTGTTGGCACGGTCGATCTGAAGTTTACTTCGGGAAGGATCGTGCAACTGAAGAACGTGCATCATGTCCCCGCCATCAAGAAGAATCTCGTTAGTGGTTCCCTTCTATGTAGAGAAGGGTTTAAGCTGGTATTCGAGTCTAATAAAGTAGTTGTTACGAAATATGGACTGTTTGTTGGAAAAGGTTATGAATGTGGAGGTCTATTCCGCTTTTCCCTCGCTGATTTTTGTAATAAAGTCGTGAACAATATTCGTTCAAATGTTAATGAAACAGAAGTTTGGCATTCACGTCTTTGTCACATTGGTTTTGGTTGTATGACGCGGTTAGCAAAGTTAAATTTAATCCCAAGTTTCACTTTAGCCAAAGGTTCTAAGTGCCATTCGTGTGTGCAAGCAAAGCAACCTTGCAAGCCCCATAAGGCTGCGGAGGAGAGACACTTGGCGCCATTAGAACTCATACATTCTGATCTTTGTGAGATGAATGGTGTGTTGACTAAAGGTGGAAAGAGATACTTCATGACACTGATAGATGATTCTACTAGATACTGCTATGTATATCTTTTAAACACTAAAGATGAGGCTCTACACTACTTTAAAATCTATAAGGCAGAAGTTGAGAATCAACTTGAAAAGAAAATAAAACGAGTCCGGTCAGATCGTGGTGGAGAGTATTTCTCTAATGAGTTTGATTCCTTTTGTGCGGAACATGGTATTATTCATGAGAGGACGCCTCCCTACTCACCTCAGTCAAATGGGGTTGCCAAACGGAAAAACCGTACTCTAACTGATTTGGTTAACGCCATGTTAGATACATCGGGTTTATCCAAGGCATGGTGGGGGGAGGCTATATTGACATCATGTCATGTCCTGAATAAAGTTCCGACAAAAGACAATGAGATCACTCCCTATGAACAATGGGAAAAGAGAAGAACAACACTCTCATACTTACGCACTTGGGGCTGTTTGGCGAAAGTCAATGTGCCGATCCCCAAAAAGCGTAAGCTTGGACCAAAGACTGTGGATTGCGTTAATTTGGGCTACGCTAAGAATAGCGTCGGCTATAGATTTCTGGTAGTGAAATCTGAGGTACCTGACATGAAAGTCGGTACGATTATGGAGTCTAAAGATGCTACATTCTTTGAGGATATTTTTCCTATGAGAGATATGCAAAGCACTTCTAGACTGGAATCTGATGAGACTCCTGAACCTGCCATTCTGATGGAATATTATGAACAAACACATGATGAAAATCCTGAGGAGGAGGACAAGGAAACCCTTGGTAGGGGCAAGAGACAGAGGACTGCAAAGTCCTTTGGTGATGATTTCCTTGTGTACCTTGTGGATGATACACCCACTTCTATTTCAGAAGCTTATGCGTCTCCGGATGCTGACTACTGGAAATAAGCGGTCCGTAGCGAGATGGACTCCATCTTGGCTAATGGGACATGGGAAATCACAGAACGTCCCTATGGCTGTAAACCATTGGGATGTAAGTGGGTGTTCAAAAAGAAGCTTAGGCCTGATGGTACGGTTGAAAAATACAAGGCTAGGCTTGTGGCCAAGGGTTATTCCCAGAAAGAAGATGAGGATTTCTTCGATACTTATTCACCTGTGGCCAGACTGACCACCATTCGAGTATTACTCTCGTTGGCGGCCTCGCATGGTCTTCTCGTCCACCAGATGGATGTTAAGACAGCTTTCCTGAATGGAGAGCTAAACGAGGAAATCTACATGCAACAGTCAGATGGCTTTGTGATAGATGGTCAGGAAGGAAAAGTGTGTAGGTTGATAAAATCTTTATATGGCCTGAAACAAGCACCTAAGCAATGGCATGATAAGTTTAATACAACACTGACATCTGTTGGCTTCGTTGTTAATGAAGCTGACAAATATGTATACTATCGCCATGGTGGGGGCGAAGGAGTTATACTGTGCTTGTATGTTGATGACATACTGATATTCGGAACCAACCTCAAAGTAATTGAGGAGGTCAAGTCGTTTCTATCTCAGAACTTTGAGATGAAAGACCTTGGTGTGGCTGATGTTATCTTGAACATCAAGCTACTGAGAGATAATGAGGGTGGGATTACACTTTTGCAATCCCATTATGTTGAGAAGGTGTTGAGTCGTTTTGGATACTCGGACTGCACACCATCTCAAACACCATATGATCCTAGCGTGTTGATTCGAAAATCCAAAGGCACGGCTATAGATCAATTGAGATACTCTCAAATCATTGGTTCACTGATGTACCTAGCTAGCGCTACGAGGCCTCACATCGCTTTTGCTGTGAGCAAACTGAGTCGGTTTGTATCAAAACCGGGTGATGTACATTGGCATGCAGTTGAAAGAGTTATGCGTTATCTAAAGGGTACTATGAACTATGGACTTCACTATACCGGATACCCGTCGGTACTTGAAGGGTATAGTTATGCGAATTGGATCTCTGATGCTGATGAGATGAAGGCCACAACTGGGTATATGTTTACTCTTGGAGGTGGCGCTGTTTCCTGGAAGTCTTGCAAGCAAACGATCTTAACGAGATCGACAATGGAAGCAGAATTAACAGCATTAGACACATCTGGTGTCGAAGCGGGATGGCTTCGAGATCTCTTGATGGACTTGCCATTGGTTGATAAACCGGTTCCGGCTATCCTTATGAACTGTGACAATCAGACCGTCATCACCAAGGTGAAGAGTTCAAAGGACAACATGAAGTCCAACAAACACATAAGAATGAGATTAAAAGCTGTCAGAAAATTGAGAAACTCCGGGGTGATAGCGTTGGAATATGTCCATACGGCTAAGAATCTGGCAGATCCCTTTACAAAAGGGCTATCACGTGTTGTGATAGATAATGCATCGAGGGAGATGGGCATGAGACCCACATGAGTTGCCATGGTGGTAACCCAACCTATGTGATCAGAGATCCCGTGAAGTAGGACCTGGGAAAACAAGCCAGTGGTGAACTGAGGAGAGTAACTATACTAACCCACTCCGCTGGAGATGCAATACTCTCAATACTGTATGGGAGGATGACTACTGTCTTAATGTGTTCCAAGGCTTATATGTATAAGCAAGATGCTATCCTACAGAGCAATCTTTGGAGGAACACACCTATATGAGCCCGACTGCTGGTCACAGTCTATGAGATTGGGGTGATCTCTAGTAAGCTCATGAACAGGCCAGGAGTGTGACTTATATGCTCCACCCGAGGGGTCAGCCTTCGGCAGCCTAGTATCAGTAAGACATGTGGTGAAACTTCTTTACGCCAAACTGACAATTCAAGGCTTAGTCCATTGTTCAGTTGTGGAGGGGTGTAGCTATTTGCTCTAGGTGGATGTTCAATCTTAACAGGTCTCCACTGAAATACTGGTATATCAAAACAGAGTTTCGAACAGAGGACAACACCATGGGCCTTTGGGATCTGGTGGGGGATTGCTGAATATGAGATGGGCTTTGGGCCCATTTAGCAATTACAGAAAAATCCCTAAGGGCCCATGCTGCCTAGCAAGTGGTGGGAGTTTAGTCCCACATTGCTAGTTGAGAGAGATGTACACCAACTTATAAGGTGAGACATTCTCCCACTAGTATGAGTTGGTGTGAAGGAAGGAGAGGTGTTCCACACGCGCGCTCCTCCTCCTCCGCCGCCCGCTCGTCTCGTCACGACGCGCTGCGGGTTGCGGGAATCTCGCCGAGCCGATGTGTTCTTTTTGTCACGCAGGATTGGAATTTGAACAGTCAACTGAAAACGATTAATGGAAAATGAATACGAGCTGAAACGTCTCGTTTTAAGTATGGCCGTTACCAGAATTCATTGTGATTCATTATGTGTCTCCTCCTCTGCGCCTATATAAGAGAGGTCGCTCATCTCCAGAGAACAACACAGATCACATCTGCTCTGCCACCACCACCTCTGTCGTTCCTCTCGCTGCTGCTGTCGTCGGTGACTCCATCCCGTCTTCCGCGTACACGGCCGACGGGAGAGCAGGCCTCCGAAACCCCGCCTCTCCAGATCCTGTACGGGAGAGGGGCGATTAGGTTTTTGGGGAGCGTCTTCTACGCGACTGCTCGCCTCGGTTCGACTGCTTCCTCTACATCGACTACATCTTCGTCCGCATCGCCTTCGCTTTCACCATGAGCACCAGCACCGACGCTGACAAGGCTGCTGCCGACAAGGCCGCCTCCGACAAGCGCATCGCCGACGAGGCCGCCGCCTCTGCTGCTGATCCGGCCAACTGGCCTACTGGAGGGTATAACATGCTTACCCTTATCCTGATTATTTCCATGTGTGCAGTACTAGTGGTTTGCGTAGATGTTTCTACTATATGTCTAGTATGTGCGTACATCATGAATTTTCAGTATGTCATTAGCACTGTCTATATCATGTTCATGATTTATTCTTGGATTAAATTAATCGAACAATTGCTTAATTTCTCAACATCAATTCCCCATAAATCTGGTGTGCTCCTTCGCTCCCATGAAAATATGGCCAACTGTTTGTTTTGTTGGTTTGTGCCTTTTCTGTCATTTCAACTTGTTTTTTAGTCTCAAGGATCAACTAGAAATAGTTGCTTTAAAATGTCAACCCAAAAACATGAACAGGTTTTTGGTAGGACTATTCACCCCATCTAGTTCATAGACCTTGATCCAAATAATAGTTCTTGTTTTTTCTTCATCCCGTGCAAGTATTTTTCATTGCATGTAGGGATTCGATCTTTGTGGTTAGGTTGATCATGACTGTCATGACCGGTAACATCTTTGGAGTTGGTTTAGTAACTAGGCAATTTCGTCACATGTTGTAGTTGGTTCATCAGAGTCATCTATGCCTGTGTCGACAAGTATTTCTCATCATAAGATCGTGACATTCATACTACATTTTCTGGTTGGTTCTGTAATTTTGATTGTATATACTCTTCCTACCCATCGAACCAAAAAGAAAATAAAAATGGAATTAGATCGTGTACGGACCTTTTGAGCCAAGGAAATGGTCGAGCTCAACCGACTGAAATTGGGTGTGCGTCGACCGCCTGCACGATTGCCCGATCAACTACTGATCGTGTGACATGCATCAACCCCATCACGTACATGAGCTTTTGCAATGTGGGTCGTGTTGTGCTCACTTGCTTTCGTAACACGTTTGTGTTGCGAACCAACAAGGTTGAGGGGAGAGCGGCGGCGGCTGGATCCTGATGCGATAATGACACGGGTCCCCAGGGGCGAGGACGACGGAACCACACTGGGCACATTGGATCTGATCTATGACGAAGGCCTCCGTGTCTCACACCCTTTTCTCCTTATTTTGTTCAAATCGGGAGGGGTAGAGATGGCAGGCAGTGGTGGCGAGCGGTGGATCTCCGCCATACGGTGGCGCGATCCTTTGCTCCACGGGTTTTTGGGGTGCAGTTGACGAGATCTTCATGGTGTGCTACTAGCGAAAGGGTCATGTGCGGGGAGGCATAAGGAGAGGAGCTAGCGGCAAAAGGAGTAGATGCGGTTACATCATACAACACGTTGCAATGGTCGAAAATGTTTTGGACGGCTGCAATCGTGAGTGCGACATGATCCATATTGCAAACCCTCGAGTGCAACATGGCTCATGTTGCAAACAACAAGTCAAAATTAAATACTAAGAGCATCTATAGTAGGGGTCTCAAACTCGTCTCAAACGCCCGGGTGGGCTAGCTGGTCACAAAAAATCGACCCACCTGGGCACCTCAAACCATCCTCAGACGCCCGAGCTGTGCGGCGCCCCTCATATCCAGCTCAAATATGGGGTGGATATGGGGCGGCCCCGGCGCGCCCGGGCGTATTCGCCACGTCAACCCGGCCCACCCCGACCTCACATATATCCCCTCTGATGAACCCTAGACCTCAGTCCACTCCACTCTCTCTGTCCTCTCCTCTTCCCAATCTGATCCATGGCAAACGACAGCAGCGGCTCCGTGTAACGCCCCGGACACACCCGCCGGTGGTCGTTACTCCTGGCGGCATCTAGACTGACCTCACATATCAATACTAGTCTTTTCTGCGCACTTTGTCCTCACTCATGCGCACCCGGGAGCAACTTCCCGGTCGGTCACCCATCCTGAAACTACTCCAAGCTGAGCACGCTTAACTTTGGAGTTCTATCCGAATGGGCTCCCGGAAAAGAAGGAATTCCTTATTGATATGAGTAGTCTATCATCCCTAATAAGCCAGGCCATCACATACACCCTCACTCAGAGGAACCGACGTCCTCGTCGGGCCACAGGAACGTTCCCTCTTGGCACAACCGCATGTGCTTCCAGTCCGGCACATGTGCCATGCCGTGTGCCACGACGGGTCACAAACGTCATGAACAACATGACCGCACAACTGTCCGCAAACATCCGTATAACCGCGAGGGTCGGCTCTGATACCAACTTGTAACGCCCCGGACACACCCGCCGGTGGTCGTTACTCCTGGCGGGATCTAGACTGGCCTCACATATCAATACTACTCTTTTCTGCACACTTTGTCCTCACTCATGCGCACCCGGGAGCAACTTCCTGGTCGGTCACCCATCCTGAAACTACTCCAAGCTGAGCATGCTTAACTTTGGAGTTCTATCCGAATGGGCTCCCGGAAAAGACGGAATTCCTTATTGATATGAGTAGTCTATCATCCCTAATAAGCCAGACCATCACACTCCGGCTCCAATGGCAATAAGAGTGACGCTGATGTGGTTGCTCCCCCACATTGCTTTGCGCCGCTCCCGTCTAGATCAGAGCGGCAATAGCGTAGGCAGCTCATAGAGCGACGTGTGTACCTTTCGTCCGCCATCCCAGTGCATGCGACGTTGCCGAGCCGTCACGTCCGGCACAACACCAGTGGGAGCGCCGCCCGCTATGTCCCGCTCTAGGTATGCTGCCCCTCCTCCACCACGTCCATTCTACCTCCGGAGGGCGTCCACAAGCACCATTGGGTGCTCGTGACCTCGCCGGCACCGGGCAGATCGAGGACGCCTGAGTCGGAGGTGCGGGCCGCACGACACGAGCGGCAACACGGGAGGGAGGATGTGGCGACGGGCGACGCGTAAGCGAGGCATTCGGCACTCGCACACGCGCCGGTCGATCCCGATGACGCGCTCATTTTGTTCAAACTCCAGCGCTCCCTGACAGCACTGGAGACGGATGCGCGGCGGTTGCGGCGGAAGAAAGCTAAAGCACTCAGGCTCGCTATCGAGTTGTCGAAGCGTGAGGCGTCGATGTCGACGAAGGTGAAGATGAGGAGGCATGCTGAGGAGCAGGAACGCTTGCTTCGGAGGCTCGCCGGGGGTCACATGGAGTTGTCGGACGACTACGATGACGTATCAAGCTCGGACGACGCCTACGCCGACCCTTCGGGGGTCGACGCCGACGTCTGCACCGAAGGCCAAAGCAGCACCACCCACGACAAGGGGAAGGGGCCGACGAAGAAATGATGATTTCCTCCGCCCTTACCCGCTTAATTAAGTATTTTTATCGTATTTTATGATATTGTCGATTGATACCGCATCTTTTGGTTGTTCGATGATTGTTTATGCTACAATTATGCCTAATTTAACTAGATTGGAGCTAGTTTGTTGATCTGCGTAAATTCATTTCCATACGTGCATGCGTTGCATGGATACGAGAAGCCGAATTTAAGATGCACGAATGTGGATGAAAAAAATATGAAGAGTGCCCGGTCAGTGCCCACGGATGCGCTGGATGCGTTCGCAGGCGTGTGAGGGGCCGGATGTGATGTCTTCGGCTGTACATACTCTAACACAGCCCAACGAGCGCAACATGGACCATCCACATGTCTCATTTTACCGAGATGAAAGGAAAGATTGAAGCGAAAGAGTAGTTTTCATTGATGTTGTGTTCAAGTATATATATGACCTAAATAGGTGCTTACATCATTAGTTACAATTAATTCACGTCGTTTCGTAAAGACACAACGATGGTTCAAAAAGTCACAACCACGGTTCAAATGCACTGCGTGCACAATGCTAGCATTCTAGCGACCAGTTAGGATATTCTAACGATGATTCCTGGCAGTGCTAGGGTTTCATTCGTGACGCTGATGGGCCTCGAACCCCTCGTTGGTTACCCCAAGTGGAAGGTGTAAGATGCAGTAAGTAGAAGTGTTTTCCCCTAGCAAAGATGCCAAGGATCGAATCCCCAGAGACTCCTAGGTTCAACAAGTAGGTGTCAATTGCCAATGGCGCAATTAGCAATCAACATGGACCTGCACACAGATACAAATAACTTTGCTCCCAACGAGTACAGAGAGGTTGTCAATCTCTTCGGCCTTGTAGTTCACAAAGGGTTAAAAGCAATATGATAGTAGTAATAGATAGTGTTTTGCAATAGTAAGTAATTAACGAAAAGTAAATAGTGGATGTGATCAATGATGGTAATATGGACCGGAGTCTCATGATGTTCACTAGTGATGTCTCTCTCCCAAAAGACGATAAACAACTATGTGAGGTAAACAAATTACAGCTGGGCAATTGACAGGACCACGAACGCAAACCAATGCTGACTACATTGCAAGAAAGGTTGAGGTTCAAAGCATGGGCGGTACGCCAAAGTAAGTAGACCGAAATCCATCAATATCTACTACTAATCATCCACCTTGAGATATCTATCCAGAACATCTCGCTGGTATTAAGTTCCGAGTCCCACCCATAGTGTAAACTCAATGCAACAGACAACTGCATTAAAAGAACTTTGCGTAAAGTAAACAATCCTTGCACCCGCGGGCACAAGCACCGTTGTTTTCCCCCTTGTGGCAACAACACATCCCCTAGACTCATGTTTCTGTCACTCAAGCTAGTCATCGAGGGGCATGAACCCACAATCGAGCATAACGTTCCCTCTTGGAGTCACTACTTACTACTCGGCCAAAGCAATAAATAACAACGGAGAACATGCAAGAATTACTTATGAACTAAAATATAAAAGAGGTAGATCAAATATATTACTCAAGATCAATCTGAACATAATCTCATAATCCATCGGATCCCAGCAAACTCAACATAGCAACAACATAAGGATTACATAGGTGCCTCGATCATGTAGGGCAGCTCACGAGGACTAATTAGTGAAGCACAAGAACGGGAGGAGAACATCACATAGCTACTGGTCATGGACTCATGGTCCATGGGAGACTACTCACGAGTCATCCGGGAGGCGTCCATGGTGGTGGAGAAGCTTCCGGTGGTGATCCTCCCCTCCGGCAGGGTGCCGGGAAGAGTTCTCGTTGTGCTCCCGATCTTGGAAGCGGCGGCGGCGGCGGAACAGAGATGGGATCGCGAAAGGAAGTCATGTTCTGAGGGTTACAGAGGACCCTTTAAATATATGCCAAAGTAGGGCACCGGGGGAGCCTCGGGGGGCCCAGGCGCCCCCCCGGCGCGGCCCAGGGGGGGGGGCGCCCACAGGGCGCCTGGAGCCCCTGTGCCCTCCCAGGCTGCCCTTCGGACGCAGTGTTGTTTTCGGTTCGCTGATTTTTTATATAATTTTTCTGGATTTTTCTGGGCAGTTCTCGAAACGTGAAAACCTGAAATACAAAAACAGCCGAAAACAGAAACTGGCACTGGGGTGCACTGGATTAGTAAGTTAGTCCAAATATGATCAAAAGTGTATGGAAGTGTATGAATATCATAGCAATATCACCCAAAAGTGGCATGGAGCAAGCAGAAATTATAGATACGTTTTGGACGTATCAACATCCCCAAGCTTAATTCCTGCTCGTCCTCGAGTAGGTAAATGATAACAAGAATAATTTTTGTGGTGACATGCTATTAACCATATAGGACTTTCTCATAGTCATATGACAAAAGCTTACTGAGACAATGATTCTATAGTAATTCAGTTGTCTCAAGAGAAAATCACAAATGACTGAAAGTTTTACAGCATGAAACTGAAACATCAAAAAGATTTGCAATGAACATGACGTGCAAATATGATAAAGTGATATCTAGCTTGCCCCCTTTAGTGATGCAAAACATAAATGCAAGGGCACCTTCAAGGTTTAAGTGATGACTAGATACAATTATTTCAGAATAAACGATATCACAATCATGCAAAAGACAATGCTACTTTGGGACAATGCACATTACACTCAGAATGACAATCATGCTCTCAGTAGTTGGTGCTTCAACATAAAGATAAAAGAAAGGTTAAGTGCTAGAGATTTTTATTTTGAAAACATGGAAGCAATTGTGTCAACGGTAGTAGTACTTCATATGTGTCATGTATAAAACATCTTATAAGTTGCAAGCCTCATGCATCGAATACCAATAGTGCTCGCTCCTTGTCCTAATTAGCTCGGATCCCCATGGGTTATCATTGCATTGCATATGTTTTAACCAAGTGTCACAAAGGGGTACCTCTATGCCACCTGTACAAAGGTCCAAGGAGATAGATCGCATTTGATTTCTCGTTTTTGATAGATCTCAACTTGAGGACATCCATACCGGGACAACATAGAAAATAGATGATGGACTCCTCTTTAATGCATAAGCATATTCTCATGAGAGATTGAGGATTAAGGTCCAAGCTAAAACTTCCACCATGATGCATGGCTTTGGTTGGCGGCCCAATGTTCTTCTCTAACAATATGCATATTAATTCAACCCACGGTAAATCACCCTTACTTCAGACAAGACGAACATGCATAGCAACTCACATGATATTCAACAAAAGTGTGACAGTTGATGGCGTCCCCAAAAACATGGTTACCGCTCAGCAAGCAACTCATAAGAAATAAGATACATAGGCAACATATTCTTTACCACAATAGTTTTTAGGCTACTTTCCCATGAGCTATGTATTGCATGGTTAGTTTGCTTAGTGCAGGTGGAGGTTAGCAAAAGACTGGGAGCGACCAACTAAGAGAGCAATGACGGTCATAATCATGCAGAGCGAGAAAGCAATATTGAATCAGGCATGGTAGTTATATCACTACTTAGAAACAAAAGATCATCAAGGCTTGACAGACTTTCTTTACAGTCTTGAATATGCGTGAGCATACGCCAAGTCAATCAAAATAAATTCTCGAAGGAAGATATTACTAAACCATACCACATCATAGGCAAACAAACCAAGTTGGTACTCCAATAACACATTGGGAACACCCCAGCTATTTGAGATTAACCAAAAGAAAACCTGAACTACTAAGCACCATCATGCAAGTGGCATCTTTATCATAGACACATTAACCCATGCAACGGAAGCAAACTCTCTTAATAAGGTGAGCATGGTAATTAAAGAGAGTTCAAGCAACCAACTAAATAAAAGCTCTTGAAAAGATAAGCATGAATACTAAGAGCAGAGCACGATAGTAGCTATTAAAATACAAAGAACACACACAGCATAGATAGACATGAAAATTCTATGTTATGTTCTAGGTAGAGGTGGAGCGTGTTTCTCTCCCACCTAAAGGAATGCTGGGTTCCGACTCGTTATGAAAAACTAAAAAGAAAACTAAAAGCAAGACGCTCCAAGCATAGCACATAACATATGAAGTGATAAAAATATAGCGAAACGAAAGACGAACTGATAATGTTGATGGAGAAGGGGATGCACGGGGGCATCCCCAAGCTTAGACGCTTGAGTCTCCTTGAATATTTCTTGGGGGTGCACGGGGGCATCCCCAAGCTTGAGCGCTTGACACTTCTGAATCTTTTTATCATCTTCCCTCGCACACTTGAAAACTCCCTTCATACACAACTCATCATAATCTGATTAGCGAGGTTAGTACCCTTAATAAAATAATTATACCTTGCTGGAAATAAGGATATTCTTGAAGTTCTACTGTTTATCAAGATTGCCAAAAGGTTTTTGCAAAGAAAAAGCAAGTTCTCAATTTGCAAAGTGAAGGTAAGGCAAAACAGGACAGAATCTGTGAAAAACAGAACAGCAGACAGTAATTGACCTGTTCGGGATACTTCTGCAACTCAAATCAAAAAACTCAGAACTGACGCACGAAAGACAATTATATAGAGAACGCTGTCGAAAAATTTCAGACCAAAAAGATGATCTGGTGATTTTATACGAATTTTTCTATCCAAGGACAGAATCTGTTTCCTGGACAGCACCTCGCAACTTTTGAACTTTCTAGCAATCAGAGGCTATACTTGGCACAAATATGAAAAGCAAAGATACAATGATGATGCTACAACAGTAAACAACATCAAGACACAACAAAAACAAAAAATTTATTCATGTGGGCTGCCTCCCAAAAGCGCTTTCTTTTATGCCTTTAAGCTAGGCATAATGCATAGATCAAGTTGTATCAATTGAACCATCATCAAGATCATCAAAAAGCTCTTCAATAACACAACTAGTATTAAGAGGACTCTCAAATAAAGGCCTCATAGAGATACTTCTAGGTAGAAGACCAAAAGGATAAAAGTCAAGGGAAGATTCATTTATAAATTCATCAACGATAGATGTTTCTTCCAAAGTCTTTACGGTTTCAACCCCTTTGGCAATAGGTGGATTGCTTTTAGAACGGGGAGCCTTTGGAACGTGAACGAACTTAGGCTCCCTCTTTGCCGGAGTTTCTACCTTTTTGGTTTTGATCGAGGAAAAAGTAGTTCCTAAGGTATCAAATATTTCCTCAATCTTGTCCATCCTAGAAGAGTCAGAATCATGGAATTTGACGGTCTCCAAAATTTTGAAAATTTTATGCATGGAGCTATCAAGTCTATTCAAATTCCCTTGGATCTTACGATCCAACTCATTCATCTTATTAGTGCTTGGCATCTCTAGCTCTATTTTTTCAAGTTTTTTCATAATGTGAGCTAGGGTGACGTCCTCTCGAATGCTAACAACAGGGGGACTCCCAATAAAATTTTCAATAATACTAAGAGACTCCCAAACTAGGGCCTCCAGGAAATTCCCATTGATAGCAGTATCTAGAATAAACCTATTCCAAGAAGAAATTCCAACATACAAATTTCTAAGTAAGATAGTAGTAGGTTGCTTCTTGGTGGCTCTTTTTTGTGAATCATTAATTCTATACCAAGCATCTTTCAAACTTTCCCCACCTCTTTGTTTAAAGGCGAGAACTTCTGCCTCGTCAAAGACAAAAGGACCCGACATAATGATAACTAAAGAACAAGATAACTATTTTTGTGATTTTCGATAAAAGGAACTAAAGCAAAAATGAAAGGTAAACTAACAAGACTAAAAAGCAAAGGTAAAAGATAGCATGCAACTCCCCTATCCTGAAGAGTGGAGTCCCCGGCAACGGCGCCAGAAAATACTCCTTAATGGGCCTCGAACCCCTCGTTGGTTACCCAAAGTGGAAGGTGTAAGATGCAGTAAGTAGAAGTGTTTTCCCCTAGCAAAGATGCCAAGGATCGAATCCCCAGAGACTCCTAGGTTCAACAAGTAGGTGTCAATTGCCAACGGCGCAATTAGCAATCAACGTGGACCTGCACACAGATACAAATAACTTTGCTCCCAACGAGTACTGAGAGGTTGTCAATCTCTCCGGCCTTGTAGTTCACAAAGGGTTAAAAGCAATATGATAGTAGTAATAGATAGTGTTTTGCAATAGTAAGTAATTATCGAAAAGTAAATAGTGGATGTGATCAATGATGGTAATATGGACCGGAGTCTCATGATGTTCACTAGCGATGTCTCTCTCCCAAAAGACGATAAACAGCTATGTGAGGTAAACAAATTACAGCTGGGCAATTGACAGGACCACGAATGCAAACCAATGCTGACTACATTGCAAGAAAGATTGAGGTTCAAAGCATGGGCGGTACGCCAAAGTAAGTAGACCGAAATCCATCAATATCTACTACTAATCATCCACCTTGAGATATCTATCCAGAACATCTCGCTGGTATTAAGTTGCGAGTCCCACCCATAGTGTAAACTCAATGCAACAGACAACTGCATTAGAAGAACTTTGCGTAAAGTAAACAATCCTTGCACCCGCGGGCACAAGCACCATTGTTTTCCCCCTTGTGGCAACAGCACATCCCCTAGACTCATGTTTCTGTCACTCAAGCTAGTCATCGAGGGGCATGAACCCACAATCGAGCATAACGTTCCCTCTTGGAGTCACTACTTACTACTCGGCCAAAGCAATAAATAACAACGGAGAACATGCAAGAATTACTTATGAACTAAAATATAAAAGAGGTAGATCAAATATATTACTCAAGATCAATCTGAACATAATCTCATAATCCATCGGATCCCAGCAAACTCAACATAGCAACAGCATAATGATTACATAGGTGCCTCGATCATGTAGGGCAGCTCACGAGGACTAATTAGTGAAGCACAAGAACGGGAGGAGAACATCACATAGCTACTGGTCATGGACTCATGGTCCAAGGGAGACTACTCACAACTCATCCGGGAGGCGTCCATGGTGGTGGAGAAGCTCCCGGTGGTGATCCTCCCCTCCGGCAGGGTGTCGGGAAGAGTTCTCCTGGTGCTCTCGATCTTGGAAGCGGCGGCGGCGGAACATAGATGGGATCGCGAAAAGAAGTCTTGTTCTGAGGGTTACGGAGGACCCTTTAAATATGCCAAAGTAGGGCACCGGGGGAGCCTCGGGGGGCCCAGGCGCCCCCCCGGCGTGGCCCAGGGGGGCGCGCCCACAGGGCGCCTGGAGCCCCTGTGACCCCCCCAGGCTGCCCTTCGGACGCAGTGTTATTTCCGGTTCGCTGATTTTTTATATAATTTTTCTGGATTTTTCTGGGCAGTTCTCGAAACGTGAAAACCTGAAATACAAAAACAGCCGGAAACAGAAACTGGCACTGGGGTGCACTGGATTAGTAAGTTAGTCCAAATATGATCAAAAGTGTATGGAAGTGTATGAATATCATAGCAATATCACCCAAAAGTGGCATGGAGCAAGCAGAAATTATAGATACGTTTTGGACGTATCAGACGCTAGGAGGTTTGTGACCGTTACATATCTAGGATGTGTTTGGTAACATTCTGAACCTGGCATGGATGTTCTCCTCTAATACATGCTGAGTGTAGACATGTTGAGTACATGCATTTGTTGTTTGTTTGGTAGCGGTGCATATGCTGAGACATGCTAAGTTAAGACTCTTTTTGGCAGTTTGCATCTATTTAGACATGTCGATCGATATTGTACCAACCAGTATTTTCAAATAAGTGAACAAAACATTTTAAAACGTGAATAAAACATTTTTAAAAATGTGAACAATTTTTTGAAACATGAAAAAAAATATTTTTTATAATTCTGAAGTTTTTTTTGAAAATTAGACAAAATTTGAAAGTTTCATGTTTTTTAAAATAGAAATAAAATTTGAAAATTTGATTTTTTTAAAAATCAATTTTTAAAAATGAACAATTTTTAAAACTTGAACAAAATTTTAAATTCTGATCAAAATATGAAATTTTAACAAATTTTGAAAATCTGGACATTTCTCGAAAATTTTAACACTTTTATCAAATTTGAACAAAATTTGAAAATCTGAACATTTTTTGTATTCTGAACATTTTTTGGAAATTATATTATTTTTTAGAAATTCTAAACATTTTTTGAAACACGCTGTCGCTCGCTTCGCTCATGCATGTTGACCAACGAATAGTTGTTAGGTGTTCTTTCTTCGTGCATGCTAAGAGGGTAATTGAGCTGAGCTCGTACATGATAAGAAGGCCACTGCAGGCTACCAAATACTTAAAAATGGGTCGAGGAGGGAACTTTTGAGCTCATGCACCCTCCATGCACTCTATAAAACACACCTTTTTGTTTGAGAAATCTCAATTAAACACAGCTAGTATTATTAAAACTAGCAAAAGAGCGAGTGAGATGCAATGGGAGAGAAAATAACACATGTTCTTAGCCCAATAACCATGACTCAATACGTAATAGGTCCATGTCCTTTATTTCAACATGGCATCACATTTGTGTTGCCGGCGGTGGCCTTAATGTTCACACAATGAGAACGCATTTGAATGTGATTGGTCCTAAGGCGCCTCTCTTTCTCTCCCTCTCTCACGAGCGCGCAAAATAAGATGAGAAATGTGTTGTTTTTCCTGAGAGTTTTTTCAGAGGTGTGCATGTGAGATTATCGATGTTTTATTTTCTCTCAATCTCGTTTTAATGGATGTTTATTTGCAATTCGGATAGCCGTGGGTACGAAAGAAAGCCAGATCATGCAATATAGATTAATTTGTACCAAAAAGAATATTTTAGAAATATGTAACAGATAAAAATAACATCATATTTATATTGTATCCATTTTTGTAATCAAATTTCGTATATGTTATAATCGGAGTTACAGTTTAAAAGATATGAATGATTTTAAAAAACATTAGTTTTCCATTAAAACATAGAAAAATAATAATTTATCTAGCTTAAATGTGGACAGCAGGTTGATTACATGAAATATCAGGGGTTTTATGAGAAAATGCAAAACCCAGTTCGGTTATGACTAACACGTGGACTACGAGTTGAGTTCAACAAACTACAGGGGCCTTTTTGCAAAAAGTGTGATATGCACAAGCAATATGTGCTTTATTATTAGGTAAAGATAGAGCGGTTACAAACCTCCTATCGCAACCTGGTTGATGTTTTAAAATCTGGAGCGGCTAACGCGACATAGATTGGTCGGTTATCACACGCCGAATCCAACTGCTATGGAGGCGGCATATCCGAACCGCTTTTCACCCGACCGAGCCTTAGAGCATTTACAGTCGGGTGCCTCAAACGCGCCTCATACATCCGAGAGGCCACCTAGTCAGTAACGAGGCACATTTTTTCGATCCAGACGAACGCCTCAAAGGGGCGTCCAACGTCGAGGCTGACCGGCACCCCTCACATCTAGCCCAAATATGGGGCGGATATGGGGGCGCTCGGGCACGCCCGTCACGCCGGACTCAGCTCATGTTGGCCTACCCGACCCCACATATATTCGTACTCATCAGCTCGCCAGAGCAAACCCTATCAACTTCACTTCACTTCCAAACCCTCCCCTCCTCGACACGACCTCGTCTCCGGCGAGTTCCGGCCATCTCTGGCATAGCACACTGTTGGGGTAACATTGCACGGAAAATAAAAAAATTCTACGCACACGCAAGATCTATCTCTAGGAGATGCATAGCAACGAGATGTGAGAGTGTGTCTACATACCCTCATAGACGTAAGCGGAAGCGTTTATTAACGCGGTTGATGTAGTCGAATTTCTTCGCGATCCAACCGATCAAGTATCGAATGTACGACACCTTCGCGTTTAGCACATGTTCAGCTCGGTGACATCTTCGCCTTCTTGATCTAGCAAGAAGGGCAAAGTAGTAGATGAGTTCTAGCAGCACGACGGTGTGCTGACGGTGATGGTGAAACTATCTCCGCAGGGCTTCGCCTAAGCACTACGAAAATATGACCGAGGGACGAAACTATGGAGAGGGGCGCCGCACACGGCTAAGACAATGTCGTGGTCTATTTTGGCACCCCGTTCCCACATATATATAGGTGGGGGGTGATACGTCTCCAAAGTATCTATAATGTTTGATTGTTTCATGCTATTATTTATGATGTTTTGGATGTTTAATGGGCTTTGATATACACTTTTATATTATTTTTGGGACTAACCTACTAACCCAAAGGCCTAGTCCAGATTGCTGTTTTTGCCTGTTTTAGGGTTTTACAGAAAAGGAATATCAAACGGAGGCCAAACGGAATAAAACCTTCGGGAGAGATATTTTTGGAGCAAAATACGCACGGGAAACTTGAGAATCACGGAGTAGGGCTAACGTGGCGTCCACGAGGGTTGGGGGCGCGCCCCCTATAGGGAGCGCCCCCTGCCTCGTGGGCACCCCGTCTAGCCCCCGATGCCCTCCTTCCTCCTATATATACCTACGTACCCCGAAACCATCAGAACAACAGAGAAAACCCTAGTTCCACCGCCGCAACCTTCTGTTCCCGAGAGATCCCATCATGGGACCTGTTCCGGAGCTCCGCCGAAGGGGGGATCTTCCACGGAGTGCTTCTACATCGTCATCATCGCCTCACCATGAGTTGTGAGTAGTTTACCACAGACCTTCGGGTCCATAGCTAGTATCTAGATGGCTTCTTCTCTCTCTTTGGATCTCAATACCAAGTTCTCCTCGGTCTTCGAGGAGATCTATTCGATGTAATCTCATTTTGTGGTGTGTTTGTCGGGATCCGATGAATTGTGGGTTTATGATCAAGATTATCTATGATAAATATTTGGTTCTTTTCTGAACTCTTTATGTATGATTATAATATCCTTGCAAGCCTCTTCGAATTATTGGTTTGATTTGACCTACTAGATCTATAGTTCTTGCAATGGGAGAAGTGCTTGGCTTTGGGTTCAATCTTGCGGTGTCCTTTCCCAGTGGCAGTAGGGGCAGCAAGGCACGTATTGTATTGTTGCCATCGAGGATAAAAAGATGGGGTTTATATCACTATGTTTGAGTATATCCCTCTACATCATGTCATCTTGCTTAAGGCGTTACTCTGTTCTTATGAACTTAATACACTAGATGCATGCTGGATAGCGGCCGATGTGTGGAGTAATAGTAGTAGATGCAGAATCGTTTCGGTCTACTTGTCTCGGACGTGATGCCTATATATAATGATCATGCCTAGATAGTCTCATAATTATTCGCTTTTCTATCAATTGCTCGACAGTAATTAGTTTACCCACCGTAGAATATTGCTATCATGAGAGAAGCCACTAGAGAATACTATGGCCCCCGGGTCTATTCTCAACATATCAATCTACAATATACTTTACTTTTCTGCTTTTACTTTCTGTTCTTATAACAAAAAATACAAAAAATATCAAACTATCATCTCTATCACATCTCACTTTCGTAAGTGACCGTAAAGGGATTGACAACCCCTTATCGCGTTGGCTGCGAAGTTCTTATTTGTTTGTGCAGGTGCGAGGGACTCGCGCGTGGTCTCCTACTGGATTGATACCTTGGTTCTCAAAAACAGAGGGGAAATACTTACGCTACTGTGCTGCATCTCCCTTTCCTCTTTGAGGGAATACAACGCAAGCTCGAGAAGTATAAAGAAGAATTTCTGGCACCGTTGCCGGGGAGGCTTACGCAAAAGTCATATACCAAGTACCTATCACAAACCCTTATCCTTCGCATTACATTTTTGCCTCTCGTTTTCCTCTCCCCCACTTCACCATTGCCGTTTTATTTGCCCTTCTTTTGCCATGTGTTGATCGTTCGCTTGCTTCTTGTTTGCTTGTGTGTTGGATTGCTTGCTTGTCACTATGGCTCAGAACAATACCAAATTATGTGACTTCTCCAATACCAACAATAATAATTTTATCAGCACTCCGATTTCTCCTATTACCGATGCTGAATCTTGTGAGATTAATGCTGCTCTGTTGAATCTTGTCATGAATGATCAATTTTCCGGCCTTCCTAGTGAAGATGCCGCTACCCATCTAAACAACTTTGTTGATTTGTGTGATATGCAAAAGAAAAGGGATACGGATAACGATATTGTTAAATTGAAGTTATTTCCATTTTCACTTAGAGATCGTGCTAAAACTTGGTTTTCCTCTTTGCCTAGAAATGGTATTGATTCGTGGAATAAGTGCAAAGATGCTTTTATCTCTAAGTATTTCCCTCCTGCTAAGATCATCTCTCTTAGAAATGATATTATGAATTTTAAGCAACTAGATCATGAGCATGTTGCACAAGCTTGGGAGAGAATGAAATTAATGATACGTAATTGCCCTACACATGGTTTGAACCTATGGATGATTATTCAGAACTTTTCTGCTGTCTTGAATTTTGCTTCTAGAAATCTTTTAGATTCGGCCGCAGGAGGCACTTTCATGGAAACTACCTTAGGAGAAGCTACCAAACTCCTAGATAATATTATGGTTAATTATTCTCAATGGCACACCGAAAGGTCTACTAGTAAAAAAGTGCATGCTATTGAAGAAATTAGTGTTTTGAGTGGAAAGATGGATGAACTTATGAAATTATTTGCTGCTAAGAGTGCTTCCTCTGATCCTAATGATATGCCTTTGTCCACTTTGATTGAAAATAACAATGAATCTTTGGATGTGAATTTTGTTGGTAGGAATAATTTTGGTAACAATGCTTATAGAGGGAACTTTAATCGTAGGCCTTTTCCTGGTAATTCCTCTAATAATTATGGTAATTCCTACAACAACTCTTATGGAAAGATGCCTTATGAATTTGAAACTAGTGTTAAGGAGTTTATGATTTCGCAAAATAATTTCAATGCTATGCTTGAAGAAAAATTGCTTAAGATTGATGAATTGGCTAGAAGTGTGGATATAATTACTCTTGATGTTGATTCTTTGAAACTTAGATCTATCCCACCTAAGCATGATATCAATGAGTCTCTCAAAACTATGAGAATTTCCATTGATGAATGCAAAGAAAGAACCGCTAGGATGCGTGCTAAAAGAGAGAATTATATAAAAGTGTGTTCTTCTAGTTATCATGAAAATAAAGATGAATATATGAAAGTTATTGATGTGTCTCCTATTAGATCCTTTTTTCTAGTATAAATCTTGATGAATATAGGATTGGAGATGATTCTACTTTAAGGTGTCCCAATGATTCGGAGTTTTTAGATCTTGATGCTAAAATTGTTAAAAGTGGGAGTGAAGAGATTAAAACTTTGCATAGTGATGAACCCACTACTTTGGATTTCAAGGGATTCAATTATGATAGTTGCTCTTTGTTTGATTGTATTTCCTTGTTGCAATCCATACTAAACTCTCCGCATGCTTAAAGACAAAATAAAGCTTTTACCAAACACATAGTTAATGCTTTGATGCAATCTTATGAAGAAAAACTTGAGTTAGAAGTTTCTATCCCTAGAAAGCTTTATGATGAATGGGAAATACTATAAAAAAAATAAAGATCATGAATGCTATGCTTTGTGTGATTTGGGTGCAAGTGTCTCCACTATCCCAAAAACTTTGTGTGATTTGCTAGGTTTCCATGAGCTTGATGATTGTTTTTTAAATTTGCATCTTGCGGATTCCACTATTAAGAAACCTATGGGAAGAATTAATGATGTTCTTATTGTTGCTAATAGGAATTATGTGCCCGTAGATTTCATTGTTCTTGATATAGATTGCAATCCTTCATGTCCTACTAGTAGAATGCCCGTGCGTTGCCACGGGCTCTTAATTTTTTATTGCACCTATGAATACAATGCATATCAAATTTTGCATGTATAGATTTTATCTGATTGCGCATATATATATATATATATATATATATATATATATATATATATATATATATATATATATATATATATATATATTGTATGTAGAGAAAAGATAGCCTGCAACAACTAAAAAATAATTGTAATCCATTTCACGTGCAACATAACTCGATGATATATAAATAGAGAACAATGATCCAAATAATTATATGTTACGAACTAAGTTCTACTTGATGTGATTAAGATGTTACCTTACAACGTCAGGTATGTTATCTTAAACTTCATTTGCACGGTACTTTAGCAAATGTAATAAAAAACTATTTCTCAACTTATAACCATCCTGCACAAGCAATATATATTATATGTCAAACATAAAGCTTTGGACGGATAAAGCACATCAAATGACATCTTTCAATGAAACATAGCCAATCTTTTTGTACCACAAAATCAATCTTCTTTTTTGACCCATTATTTTTGAAGTGTTTTCTCTTGACTTCTCTTTTCTATATGCACAAAAATCAAAGGATCCAAAGAAGAGAAGGATCTAGAGATGTTCATACCTAGAGGCAATAAGCAATTCGTTAGTCCACAATGACGACAAGTGCCAAGGCTCATGCATTTTAAGTCCATAATCCCAACCTACACCACAACCCAACAAACGTCGACATGTTCTGGATCCACTAAGAGCATCTACAATCGGACTTGGCAAATACGACCCCTCAAACGTCCGCGGAAGCGCCTGGACGTGTCCGCGCATAGTGACCGGTCACCCCTCAAAAAATGCATTCTATATTCGGATACCTCAAATCCATATTATTACATACTACACATCGATCTTTGACCGGAGCTTCGCCCGGTTCCGCTCCTGCCCGCGGGCTCCCCTAGTCAAAACAAAGATGTATAAGGGAAGGGGCAGATACATCTTGTAGAGCCATGATCTGCCACAATGCTAACCCACTACTTGTCGACAGAGCATGCGAGTCATCTTTTCCTCTCCTCATGAGATGTGCCATGTTCAAGTTCCAATTTCAGTGCACAGATTGTGAGATTCATAAAAAAATGTCAGTGCACAGTTTGGAATAATTCAGTGAAAGTGAAGCCATATTAGAGAATTGTACATGTTACATCACATCATTAGTTGAATAATAGCATCTAAAAATTCAACCGTTCGAAAATAACATGCGTATATGTCAGGACTATGCATGCAATATACTCACATGATGTGATAGATTTGCCACCAAC
This sequence comes from Secale cereale, assembly GCA_902687465.1. Taxonomy (NCBI): domain Eukaryota; kingdom Viridiplantae; phylum Streptophyta; class Magnoliopsida; order Poales; family Poaceae; genus Secale; species Secale cereale. Next base: position 571,751,015 of record LR738710.1, read on the forward strand.
GCCCATGAATAAGGCTCTCGGCCATCCAATCACTTGTGTTGTCAGTGACCCTTCTCGTCATCTTGTGTACCCCAAATATAATAGCATGTAATTGGACTGTTAGCAGACCTCGCTTATGGAAGCCATGGTAGAGTTGATGAACTACAACACTCATGTTGTGTCCGCTTCGAGTCAAAAGTGTGACTAATTAGTTTTCCAAAAGAATCAAATCAAGCCAAGTAATTTCACTTTGAATAGCCACATGAACAATACCCGAGTTTTCGTTTGGAAAGCTTTGCTAGGAATATTTATGCCTCACCCTTGATCACAAACCAATTTGTTTTCTGCTAGTCAATGGATCATTGCTCTAAAGGGCTCTCTGAAGAAACATTTTCACCATGAGTTGATCATCCTTGGATGTTGGAGCATTACGTGCTTTTTAGATAACAAGGTGTCTACTACACAACTTGTTCTTGTAGAATCGTGTCGGGCCTCCAAGATGGAGGAGAGGAGGCGACGTGGACAATCCTGGCAGCGGCCATATTGGGACGGGGATAGGGCTTGGTGAGCGAGAGAAAGTTGGATCGGGAGGGATCCTATTTTTCTTGGAGGGCTTTTTTCACGAGGGGCTATCGACTTGGGGGCGAGGGGGGACGGAACCGATCGCGGGGGTGGGTCGCCGAAGGGAGGGCAGGACGCGGTCATTGGTAAGAAAAGTAACCTTACGTGCTTTTTAGATAATAGGACAATGCATGTACACTGCAACGGGAGCATCGATATTTGTACCCCCACCTGGGAGTATATATTTAGACCTCATACACATCATGTCGAACATAAATATCTTTAGGATCCTCATGCACACCATACAATATTGTCAGGGTTTCACCGATAATCCCTTTGAAATATATTTTTCGCGTGCAGGAGCGCGCGCTCCCGGGAGCACCAACGAATTTGACGTTTTGGCACATGGGAGCGCGCGCTCCTGGTTTTTAAAATGTGTATTAAACATATTTTGAAATGTAAAAAATTGCCAAAAAAAAAACTTGACGTGTACATCTCGATATTGTACATGCTCACAAAGTCGTTTCACAAAAAACCGACAACATTTGCGCCACGTGTGAAAAAGACGAAATGCGGTGTTAAAAAATGTTTTTCACAAGACATCCTTGTCTATTTTACACAAGCTGCAAAAAATGTCGGTTTTCTCCGAAACATGACGTGCACATATATAATGTCGAGATGTATGCGCCAATTTTTTGTTTGAAATTTTTTCACACTTTGAAATAATTTTTTCGCGTGCAGGAGCGCGCGCTCCTGGGAGCACAAACGAATTTCTGTGACAGATAGTACTTACTTCATAATATGCATTCGGCCTTGTCTTTCTTTTTCAACAAGTGATGTAGTCAATTGAGGTGCAGACCACAAAGCACGTAGTTCTACTGATAACTGGTCTGCTGAGACATATACTTTTTTCATGTTCTGTTATTATTGTTAGACAAAAAGGGAAGAATATGTTATACATTATGATTTGTACTTCCTCTGCATTATGCCAAGCAGAAAAACATTAATCAATCTATACAAAGCGACAGCAACTGTTAATTTATTTTACTAATCTCCCAATCTCTCACACATAAACATATATAGCCTATAATTTCTGAAACCACCCTTGATATGACCTAGTAGCACACGTTTCATTGGCCCCAGTATATTTCTTGTTCGTATTCCTTGTCTACCTTGCATCCAAACAAAAATCATGGAAACCACATGGACAACAATTAACCAATCAGCCACGTGCAATTCAGATTAGCACATAAGAGAATCGGTACACTCTCAGCTCACAGACTAATCCAATGAAAAACATCTCATAAGAGAATCGATACACTGATTTTCACCTTGTGCAGACTAAGTTTTGTCAGTACTGCAGATCCTTGTAGTCATACTGGCTTCATGTGGTCAACTTGCCTTGAACCCACCCTTTGTACGCAGCAGCCGACGTACTTGTACTTGCACTTGCATGGCTGGACTTGTACACAGGATTCTGAGTGGTACAGATTATGTTCAGCTGCTTAGAAAAAACTTTAGAATTAGAAACATACCAATTGTCTCTTTTTCTGGAGCCTGGCCTGATAAAGAGCTCGCCACTTTGTAGAAGAATAACTTCAGAGTCCCTACACCAGAAAGAACTTAAGAAAAAAAGAACAAAAGCACTCAAACAATTGTGAAACAATTTCCAGAGACAAAATCCACCACACCCCATTCTAGCAACTCGGTTGTTCAGAAATTCAGTCAAGATAGCTTGAATAGATAGATAAAACGAAGCAATTAGGACTATACAATGCTAGCAACAACCTGGTTGTTCAGAAAGCGATTTGCCAAATTCGATTAGAATTTCATGTTGGGAAAAATGTAGGGATTTGCCATTATGGCAGGTCGAAGCAGAATAGAGCTAGTGGAAACTGAAAGTCTGAAATATGAAATTATCTACCCACTGGACCTGACGGCTGGCTCTAGCATTTGAGTTCACATGTCCAAATAATGCAATGTGAGGTCGTGTTGGAGAGGAACACGAGATCACGGATCACCCACAAAAAAAATACGAGATCAGGGAGGACAAGCTCACTTGGCGGGGGGAGATGTGGGCGCGCTTGGTAGCATGACGACGGGTAGCTCGAGGAAGAGCACGACTGGATCCGCCGCCACCCACCATTGGAGCAAACCAGTTGTGGTCGCCGTCGTTCAGCCGCCTCGGTTTCTCTGTGTCCTCGTGGCGCAGCGGCCTCCGCCAGCGGCCTGGATCCTGCGTCAATAGCTTGGACCTTCGCGACCGTCTCCTGCACTGCCTCATCGTTGGCCACTTCTCCTCCTCGCCTCACAGCAGCAGCACAAGGGCGTCCAGCAGTTCGGGAATATGGATCTGCGTAGGCTTGCATGCACTGATAAAGTCCAGTTAGCTTAAGATATCCCTAGTGATGCTGCTGCTGCGTACCTTGCAAGATTGATATGCGTACGTTTGCACGCACTGATTGCGCAAGCTAGAAGATGGGGCGAGGCAGGGTGGAGGTGTCCTATTGTGGACTGCGTCGGCGGGAGACGGTACGATCCGGCAGAAGACGGCGGTGCTTACGGAGGCCTCCTGGAAGATAAGGTGAGGCGGACGTGACCTGTTGGATGGCGGCGGCGACCGCGACGCGACCCAGGTGCCGGTGGCGATGTGCACAAGCACGATGCTGCGGTTACCATCTAGTGCAGGGACGTAGATGGGCTTTTAACGCAGGATGGGCGGTGCATGATTGTCGTTGATTGATTGGCTATTTGGCCGGTTTTAAAAGTTTTACCATAAACCCATGGCGGAAAATCCGGGACGTGAGAAAATCCGGGACGTGAAAAACCAAGGGGAAGCGTGACGAAGGCTGGCAGGACGCGGTCAGGAAAGGGAACCTTAGATAGTATAAGAGATAATATTTTTTTGTTATGCTTTACACATTATTTTTCTTAAAATCGGTTATTTTATTTCTTATTAATTAATGTGATTGAGCGATTTAAGGTAATATTAATTAATTTATAATTGATTTGTAGAGATTGATTGTGATTGATTCTTTCACATAAATACATTACAAAATAAATTGCGACAACATGGAAAGTTCTGATCCATTCAGATTTTTTTCGTTTTGTGAGAGGGTGACGTGAAACTAAACCGGTGGGGTGGGGGAGGGGACAAAAAAACCAACGAAAAAGTGGTGGGACGAAAATTAGGAAACTTTGGGAAAATTGGGTGTCTAGTTAGGAAACTTTGGGAAAATTAGGAAAGTTTTTATTGTGTTATGAATGAATTGATTGTGTCTGGTTACCTTAAGTTAATTGATTGCGTTTGGAAATAATTGATTGTCATGCATTATCGTGTTTGGAAAGAATTGATTGTCAATGCATTAGGAAAATTAGGATTTGGAATTGATGGTCATAAAACTAAAATTTATTAATTGGTAACGTGTTATCGGTTCCTGCCCATTTATAACGTGTCTAGTTAGGAAACTTTGGGAAAATTAGGAAAGTTTTATTGCGTTTGGAAAGAATTGATTGTGTCTGGTTACCTTAAGTTAATTGATTGCGTTTGAAAAGAATTGATTGTCATGCATTATTGCGTTTGGAAGGAATTGATTGTCATGCATGCGGTGAGTGAGGTGGGGTTGGGATGGGTTAATTGTAGCGAAAAAAAACCGGTTGAAAAAAAACCATACGAGGTGGGACGAAAAAAAACCAAACGAGGTGGGACGAAAAAAAACCTGGAACAAAGACTACCAACTGCTCCATTAGGAGTAGAGATTATTCTTGGTAGACCTTTCCTTAGAACGATTGGTGCTATTATTGATATGAAGGAAGGAAATATTAGATTCCAATTTCCATTAAGGAAAGGCATGGAACACTTTCCTAGAAAGAAAATCAAATTACCATATGAATCTATTATGAGAGCCACTTATGGATTGCCTTCCAAAGATGGCAGTACCTAGATTTATCCATGTATCATGCCTAGCTAGGGGCGTAAAACGATAGCGCTTGTTGGGAGTCAATCCAATTTTATATTTTTTTTGTTTTTGCTTATGTTTAGGAATAAATATTGCATCTAGCTTCTGTTTAGATGTGGTTTTGCGTTTTAATTAGTGTTTGTGCCAAGTAGAACCTTTGGGAAGACTTGTGTGAAGTTTATATGATCTTGCTGTGAAAAACAGAATCGTTAGCGCTCGCTAGAATGTCACCAGATTTTACTGGAGCATGCTATTTAGTTGATTCTTTTTGCAGATTATTAATAGACAAATTCCTCATTTTTACCAATTTAGTTTGATTTTTTTGGAGTTACAGAAGTATGCGAAAACTGCAGATTACTACAGACCACTGTTCAAGATATCTTCCGATATGCCGATAAATCGGCCGATTTATCGCTTACCGTTGTCTGACCGATAAGATAAATCGGCCGATAAATCAGCCGATATGGCGATAAATCGGCCGATATGCCGATAAACTGGCCGATTTACCCCTTATCATGGGTCGACCGATAAGTTCCCGATAAGCGATATCCCCAACATTGCTACAGACTGTTCTGTTTTTGACAGATTCTGTTTTTCGTGTGTTGTTTGCTTATTTCAATGCATCTATGAGTAGTATTGGGAAGTATGAATCATAGAGAAGTTGGAATACAGTAGGGTTAACACCAATATAAACAAAGAATGAATTCATTGAAGTACATTTGAGTAGTGGTTTGCTTTCTTATACTAACGGAGCTCACGAGATTTTTGTCTAAGTTTTGTGTTGTGAAGTTTTCAAGTTTTGAGTATTGCTTTGATGGACTATGGAACAAAGAGTGGTAAGAGCCTAAGCTTGGGGATTCCCAAGGCACCCCAAGGTAAAATTCAAGGACAACCAAGAGCCTAAGCTTGGGGATGCCCAAGGCACCCCAATGTAAAATTCAAGGACAACCAAGAGCCTAAGCTTGGGGATGCCCCGGGAAGGCATCCCCTCTTTCGTCTTCATCCATCGGTAACTATACTTGGAGCTATATTTTTATTCACCACATGATATGTGTTTTACTTGGAGCGTCATGTATAATTTGAGTCTTTGCTTGTTAGTTTGCCAAAATTATCCTTACTGGACACACCTATTTGAGAGAGTTAAATATGGCCTAGGAATTCCTAGAACACTCTATGTGCTTCACTTATATCTTTTGAGTTGAATAGTTTTTGCTCTAGTGCCTCACTTATATCTTTTAGAGCACGGCGGTGATTATATTTTGTAGAAATTGTTGATCTCTCATGATTCACTTATATCCTTTTGAGAGTCTATTATAACAGCATGGTAATGTGCTTTGACTATAAAACTAGTCTTCACATGATAGACATCCAATATCAATGTAGTAAAAACTTTCACACTAAGTGCATTGAATATGATGAGAAGTTGGATGCTTGTGACACCCCGAGACCGATGCGCCAGGTGTCAGCTAGTTATTCGTCGTCGTTGCCACGTCATCTGCTTGCATGTTGCATGTTGCCATGTCATCATGTGCATTGCATCATCATGTTTTCAAAACTTGCATCTGTGCGAGTCTCCCTCGTCCTCTCCGTTGTCCGTTCTGAGCCCAGACACACTCACACGCGCCCACGGCGCCTCCGAATATTTATTTTATGAGTGGCCGAAAAAGTTCTCGGAATGGGTTGAAACTTGGCGTGTGGTCTTATTATAGCATAGGTAGACCGCCTGTCAAGTTTCGTCGCGTTTGCAGTTCGTTTGATAGCCCAACGGTTAACCGTGTTAACCGCCGGAAGCCTCTTCTCTTTTGGCCCAGCACCCCTTTCACACAGCCCACCTAGCCCATTCTAACTCCTCCATGCTCTTGGCCGTTCGATCACGATCACGTGGCCACGAACGGCTCCTCATTTGGACACTCCTAGCTCCCACTACCTATAAATATGTGTCTCCTCCCGAAATTTCTCGCAGATCAAACCCTAACCCACTTCCCACCGCGCGCCGGACATGTCCATCTCCGCCGCTGGACATGTCCGCCGCCCCCGCAGCCAATCCGGCGCTGCCACGTCGCCCCACCACCCTTCACTCTCCTCCCCCGCCGCCGCTGCCCACGGAGACCATCCGGGGCCCGCGGAGACCATCCGGGGCCCGCGCGGGCCCGAGACGCCGCCGCCGCCAGCCCGCAGGCTACCGCCGCCCCGCTCCCTCCGTGCGCCGTCGCCTCGCTCTCCGCGGTCGCCGTAGCACCTCCGCGCCTCGTCGCCGGCCCGCCTCGCCGGAGCAGGCGCCTGCTCCCTCGCCGGAGGTCTCCATCGCCCCGTGCCTCCAGCCCGATCCCTCGTCTACCTCGCCTCGCCCTGCCACAGGCCTCCTCGAGCTCCCTTCGCCAACCGCCGCCGCCACCGGATCCCGTCCCGCCGCCGGCGTCCGTCCCCGGCCTCTCCTCGCCGGCGCCTCGAGCCGCCGTTCAAATACCGCCGCCGCCCTGGCCTCGTCGTGCAGGCGCTTGGTGCGGACGACGACCACGCGAGCCGCACGAGGGCCACGTGGGCCTCAACCGCCACGGCCCAGTCCAGCCGCGCCAGCCCATCGGCCCAACTCCAAGCCAGCCTCCACCTCTTCCGTACTGGGCCAGGCCCATGGTGAGCCGCCCCTCTAAACTCCGCCTCGGGCACCGTTTAGTTATATTGCGACCGTCATTTTTTTCTTCAGAAAACTGCCAAGTCTTTTTCTGTGTAATTTTTGTTGCATCTTTGCATGATTGTAACTTTTTGTGTGGTGATCCAAATTGAGTGTATGATATGTCAAAATGATCGTGGTGATATGCTCTACACTTTGTTCCATTATGGCATGCTTGTTTGACTTCATCTTGATGCCTTAATCTCTGTTGCAAGAGTGCTACTTGTTATAAACTGCTGTTACTTGTTATTTTGTTGCCATGTTTGAGATATGATAACTTGGTGCATGTTTATCCAAATGATGCATATGATATGTCAAAATGTTCATTGTGAAGTGTACTACATAATGGTTGCTGTAGCATGCTTGTTTGAGTCCATATTGCCATGTTTATCTCTGTTGCAAAAGTGCATTTGGCTGTTAAGGTCTGAAACTTGTTATGAGATGCTGATTTCACTTGCCCATTGCTATTGATGTGTTTGTCTTTTTGCCACATGTTTAGATGTTTTAGAAGCACAATATTATGGTCTTTGATGTGGTGCAATTAACTTTCCATGATATGCCTTGTGTTGACTTAAACATGCTTGTAAACATGCCATGTTGTTATTGCTGTTTTATACTTAGTGAAAAAACTGCTAAGTCTGGAATCTGTTATAACCAGATGCTATGTTTGCTTGATGCCCTAGCCAAATCCATGCTTGTTTTGGAGTGGCCAATGATCATGTATTTTTGTCCATGTTATTGTCTATCCATTCATGCCCTTGCTTGCACATATGACCTGCTGTAGCTTATTTATTTCTTGCTCTCAAGTTGCTATAAAATATAACTGTCAGGTTTTTAACAGCATGTTCAATTTGGTGTAGCTTGTTGTTATTGATCCATGCCTCCTATGGAGATGCTCCAATGGAGTTGTTTGCTGTTGGATATGTCTACTACATGTACATGCTCTTTATATACTTGTTGGAGTTGATATGCATGTTGTTTTGTGCCTCCGAAGGCAGCATCGTGATGATGTTTTTGCCTTCCCAGATTTTGACTACGTCTGGAATATTTTATTGCAACTTGCCATGCTTGTTTAAATGTGTTACAGCAAGCTTTTGGGTGTGTTCTAAGTTCCTACTTGTTAAGTATCATGTCTACTTCATGTCCATTCTTATTGTCATCATGTTTAGGTGCTGTAGAGTATATATATCTTGCTCCAAAGTTGCTATGTGGCTGTTAACTTCAGCTTGTTGTTATATCTTGTTTCGTGTGTATCTTTTAGCCCGTTGCTCCGTTTTGGGTATGCCTTATATGAAACTTGTGTGGTTTTGCATGTAGAATCATAATATCATGTTGTTTACATGTTTGGAGTGTGTTTGCTTGATGTTTGGGTGCATCTTGCACCGTTGCCATGCTTGTCTTGTTTTGCTCATATCTTCTAGGCCGTAGCTCCGAATTAAATGAACTTTATATGAAACTTGACTAGAATTTCGTGTAGATCATCATGGTGCATGTTAACTTGCTGTTTAACAACTTGAACATAAGGTTTGTTCAGATCTGGACTAATTTCAAACTATGCATATGAGGGCTTACCGGATTTGTTATATGCTGATTCCGTCCTCATTTAAACTTGTTGACTAGTGTTGTTCTTGTGTGCTTCATCCCTTGCCATGTATTGCATCATATATATACTTGTCTTGCATCATACTTGGTTGATCATATTGTCATGTTCTTGTGTTGTTTTTCTGTGCTTCATACCTTGCCATGTACTGCATCATATATAGACTTGTCTTGCATCATACTTGCTTGAGCATATTGTCATGTTCTTGTGTTGTTTTTCTGTGCTTCCTACCTTGCCATGTATTGCACCATATATAGACTTGTCTTGCATCATACTTGCTTGAGCATATTGTCATGTTCTTGTGTTGTGTGTTTACCGTATTGCTTGCTTCTTCTCGTTAGTGCTTGTTCCGTTGCGATCGTGAGGATTAGTTCGTCTACCCGTGGTTCTTCTTCAAGGCTTCTTCTTCGTCTTCTTCATGGACCCATTCTTCTTCCTTGCGGGATCTCAGGCAAGATGACCATCACCTTGGATACCTTTACTATCATTGCCATGCTTAGTTGTCTCGATGCTATCGTTATATGTCGCCCTACCCATCATTATTGTCAGCCTCTCATTGTTGCCATGAAACCTCTAACCTTTGACACCTTCCTAGCAAACCATTGTTTGGCTATATTACCCGCTTGCTCAACCCTCTTATAGCGTTGTTAGTTCAAGGTGAAGATGAAGATCGTTCCATGTTGGAACTTGTTGTTGGAATATCATAATATCTATTATAATTATTAACACAACTATATACTCGGCATGGGTGGAAGGCTTGGACTTTTGCTCGGTGTTTTGTTCCACTCATGCCACCTTAGGCGCAGATAAATCGACATTATGTTCCTTGATTTTGCGTTCCTTACACGGTTGGGTATATGGGGACCCCTTGATAGTTCGTCTTTGAATAAAACTCCTCCAGCAAGGCCCAACATTGGTTTTAATTTGCCTCATAATAACAACTTAATTAATTAATTAAAATTTGCATAGGGGGTCGCGTCCCCGAGTATTTTTCTACATAGCAGGGGGGCCAATGCTGATGGTGTTGGTCCCAAACGGGGGGACTACGCGGCCACCACGGGGAAACTCGAGGATTGGCTCCCGTAGGCTCACCTATCCAGCTGTGGCCTGAGACGGGATACGCGCGGCTACTATCAGTGTGTCGGCATGCCGGGAGGTCTTGTTGGACTTGTTTTACCATTGTCGAAATGTCTTGTGCACCGGGATGCCGATCCGGATCGGATTTCCCTAAGATAAGGGGTAATAATTATTATTACTTTAGCTGATCGTGAGAGCTTGTGATGGGCTAAGTTGGGACACCCCTGCAGGGTTATGATCTTTCAAAAGTCGTGCCCGCGGTTATGTGGAAGATTGGAATTTGTTATTGTCCGGTTGTAGAAAACTTGACAGAGGATCCGAAGTAAAACACACAACTGTGTGAGTAACCGTGACTGTCTCTTTTCACTTTGAGAAGAGAACACGGTGGGGTTATGTTTGACTCGTAGGTAGTTCAGGATCTTTAGCGATCATTACTAGTTTGCGACCGTTTGCGTAGATGCTCATCTTATTCTTGTACTCGTAAGTTAGCCACCACACATATTGCTTAGCCGCTGCTGCAACCTCACCACTTCACCTCTTCCTACCCATTAAGCTTTGATAGTCTTGTTACCCATGGTTATGGGATTGCTGAGTCCTCGTGGCTCACAGTTACTACAACAACAGTTGCAGGTGCAGGTTCCCGATGACTTGTCGTGAGAGCGTTGATCGTTCTTTGGAGTTCTTTCTTCTTCTTCTTCTTCTTCTTCTTCTTCAGTCTTGGGTTAGGTTCCGGGTCGGCAGCCTGGGATAGCAGATGGATGTCTTTGTGCTTTTCATGTTTACATCCATAGTCGGATGTCTTGTATTGATGTTGTTGTATTCATGTGACTTGTATGTATTGTTGTATCCCCCATGTATGTATGTAATGGTACGATGTAATGATATCCATCTTGCTAAGCGCCCGAAATGCGGTTGTGCCCCAATTACGTAAGTGTCACGTGATCGGGATAGAATCGCATCTTGGGCCTGACAAGTTGGTATCAGAGCCTCGACCGACCATAGGAGCCCCTTGATTGATCGTAGCTTGGCCGTTGTTGAGTCTAGCAGAAAACTTTTTCGGAGTCTAGTTATATCGGAGAGTAGAAATTCTTTTTACTCCTCAATCCCTTCGTCGCTCTGGTGAGGAATCTTGACGTAGGTGTTTTGAATTACTCCTCTTCCCCTTCAATTTTTTTTAGGATCACGTGGTTAGTTTTCGTTCATTGCGTTGTCAGTTCTTTCATCTGGTGCATCTCTCGTCAAGTGTATTCGACCCTCTTCTTCTTGCAAGTGCAACCTTAGTTCTTTTAACCGATGGTGTTTTCCTCGTCCGAAGTGGTCTTTCTTTTTCCCACCTGCCCACCCTTTTTGTTTCTCGGAGCCGGAGTCCGTAATCGAGTATCCATCGTACTCGTTTGAATCCTTTGCATTCTTTCCTCTGTTATTTCAACTGGTGAATTCTCGTCTAGCTCGTCATCATTCTTCTATTTTCTTCTCCGACGAATTCTCCTCTCATTTGATATTCTTCACCTCTCTTCTTATCCGGTGGATTCAACTCAAGTATATGGTGTTGTTCATATTCTTTTCCCTCGGCTCGGATATTCCCCTTGCTCGTTAACTCTCGTCATTTAATTATCCCAAGTTCTGCAGGCATTTCAGATTCTTCTGTGTTCCAATTAATTCAAGGTTGTCACCTCATTCGAGTCTTTTAATCGTTCCGGTGCATTATCTCCTCTTTTCAATCAATTCTCAACGGTGGTTTTCTCTTCGGTGGGCTCATAACCCACATGTCTTTTCCCAGGATCTTACCTGACTCTTCGAATATTTCACAGAATGTTCCGAAATTCTTTTCAAGTGTGACATAAGTATGGATTCCATCAGTCACATGCCTTCTCCAAGATCGCTTTCAATTCTTTTCATTATTGGTTCAACCTTAATTCTTTTCATTCTTCCGGAGTAGTTCTTGAATTCCTTTCTTTGTGTTCCTCCGAAGGCCATCATGTCAGAAGATTTCTTCGTCCGCAGTTTTCAACTTCGTCCTCCAAATATTCATCGTTGATGCCTCTTCGTTCGTCTCTCATTCTTCCGGTGTTTCATTCAAGTATTCTTTAATCAGTTCGCGATCTCTTCGTTCTCTAAATTTCCTCAAGTGCTTTATTCTTCCCCGCGATTCATTCTCTTGTTTTCACTCGACGAAATTCCTTACGGTGGTCGTTCTCTTTCTGAGCTCGATTTTAATTCTTCCCGATGGTTCGTTCATTTTCTTCACTCGGCTTTAATTCCTTACGGTGGCTCGATCAAGAATTCTTTTCCGGTGCTATCATATCAATCCATTCATTTATGTTATTCCAATCCTACCGGTGGTTCATAAAGATTTTCGCAAGTTCGCGAGATACCTCTCTTTAATCTTTTCAACGGGAATAAGTGATATGCAAATCCATTGCTTCGCATCAATTTAATTGGTGGAGGATAAGCATAACATAATTCTTATTCTTTTCATCAAGTTGATTAATCCCTTCCTTCAGAGTTTATTCTTGATGAATAAATTCTAGTTCCAGGTGCTTAATCTTTTCTTTCCGGAGTTCATAGTTTCTCGGCTATCTCGTCGGAATCCCGTCTAAATCATCGCAAGGCTGTAATCTTATTCCTTTCATCAGTCATTTCTATTTTCATCATCCTTTCATTACCGGAGTTCTTCGTGGTGGTTCTTCATCATTTAATTCATTCTTCGAATATTCATCTAATTCTTCTGGAGCAGCTCAAGCATTCTTATTCTTTTGCCTCTTGAGTGCAAATAATTCTCGGTATTCTTTTGAAGTGAAGTTTTGCATTTCTTTCTTCATTCTCATCTATTCAATATTTTGGTTGAAAAATAATTCACCTCAAGTCTTGAGATGTTTAAATAAGTCAATAACAACTTATTCTTTTGTTGTTGATTTTCTCAACAACTCCGTTCAAGTCTTTCTCTTATAAATTCTCGTTCATGTCACTCGTGCTCAAAGTTGTCGTCTTCTTCTCCATTCTTTTGATTCCATAATTTCAATTCTTCCGGAGGCATTGTATTGTTCATTTTGTCATGTTTTCGTTTCATCTTCTCAGGTTCATGTCCTATTCCATTCTCTTTTAACCGGAGTGATTTCGATTTCATTCTTGTTCCTGCAGCTCTTGTTTCGTGCTTTTCAACCTCCTTCATTCTCGTCGTATTCTTGTTCCTCTTGTTAACGAAGTGTTTGCAACTTCGTTCATCTCCGTTATATCCTTTCTTGCAAGTTGTTCAACCTCTCGATATTCTTTGGTTTCACCCTTTTGTCATCGAACAACTTTGTTCTTCCTTTTCCCTTCCGTCTCGTTCCTAAGATCTCGGGACGAGATCTCTTGTTAGTAGGGGAGTGTTGTGACACCCCGAGACCGATGCGCCAGGTGTCAGCCAGTTATTCGTCATCGTTGCCACGTCATCTGCTTGCATGTTGCATGTTGACATGTCATCGTGTGCATTGCATCATCATGTTTTCAAAACTTGCATCTGTCCGAGTCTCTCTCGTCCTCTCCGTTGTCCGTTCTGAGCCCAGACACAATCACACGCGCCAGCGGCGCCTCCGAATATTTATTTTATGAGTGGCCGAAAAATGTTCTCGGAATGGATTGAAACTTGGCGTGTGGTCTTATTATAGCATAGGTAGACCGCCTGTCAAGTTTTGTCGCGTTCGGAGTTCGTTTGATAGCCCAACGGTTAACCGTGTTAACCGCCGGAAGCCTCATCTATTTTGACCCAGCACCCCTTTCACACAGCCCACCTAGCCCATTCTAACCCCTCCATGCTCTTGGCCATTCGATCACGATCGTGTGGCCGTGAACGGCTCCTCATTTGGACACTCCTAGCTCCCTCTACCTATAAATATGTGGCTCCTCCCGAAATTTCTCGCAGATCAAACCCTAACCCTCTTCCCACCACGCGCCAGACATGTCCATCTCCGCCGCCCCCGCAGCCAATCCGGTGCTGCCACGTCGCCCCGCCGCCCTTCTCTCTCCTCCCCCGCCGCCGCGAACCGCGGAGCCCATCCGGGGCCCGCGCGGGCCCGAGACGCCGCCGCCGCCAGCCCGCAGGCTACCGCCGCCCCGCTCCCTCCGTGCGCCGTCGCCTCGCTCTCCGCGGTCGCCGGAGCACCTCCTCGTCTCGTCGCCGGCCCGCCCCGCTGGAGCAGGCGCCCGCTCCCTCGCCGGAGGTCTCCATCACCCCGCGCCTCCAGCCCGATCCCTCGTCTACCTCGCCTCGCCCTGCCACAGGCCTCCTCGAGCTCCCTTCGCCAACCGCCGCCGCCACCGGATCTCGTCCCGCCGCCGGCGTCCGTCCCCGGCCTCTCCTCGCCGGCGCCTCAAGCCGCCATCCGCCGCCGTTCGAATCCCGCCGCCGCCATGGCCTCATCGTGCAGGTGCTGGGTGCGGACGACGACAGCGCGAGCCGCACGAGGGCCACGTGGGCCTCAACTGTCACGGCCCAGTCCTGCCGCGCCAGCCCATCGGCCCAACTCCAAGCCAGCCTCCACCTCTTCCGTACTGGGCCAGGCCCATGGTGAGCCGCCCCTATAAACTCCTCCTCGGGCACCATTTAGTTATATTGCGCCCGTCGTTTTTTTCAGAAAACTGTAAGTCCTTTTCTGTGTAATTTTTGTTGCATCTTTGCATGCTTGTAACTTTTTGTGTGGTGATCCAAATTGAGTGTATGATATGTCAAAATGATCGTGGTGATATGCTCTACACTTTGTTCCATTATGGCATGCTTGTTTGACTTCATCTTGATGCCTTAATCTCTGTTGCAAGAGTGCTACTTGTTATAAACTGCTCATACTTGTTATTTTGTTGCCATGTTTGAGATATGATAACTTGGTGCATGTTTATCCAAATGATGCATATGATATGTCAAAATGTTCATTGTGAAGTGTACTACATAATGGTTGCTGTTGCATGCTTGTTTGAGTCCATATTGCCATGTTTATCTCTGTTGCAAAAGTGCATTTGGCTGTTAAGGGCTGAAACTTGTTATGAGATGCTGATTTCACTTGCCCATTGCTATTGATGTGTTTGTCTTTTTGCCCCATGTTTAGGTGTTTTAGAAGCACAATATTATGGTCTTTGATGTGGTGCAATTAACTTTCCATGATATGCCTTGTGTTGACTTAAACATGCTTGTAAACATGCCATGTTGTTATTGTTGTTTTATACTTAGTGAAAAAAAAACTGCTAAGTCTGGAATCTGTTATAACCTGATGCTATGTTTGCTTGATGCCCTAGCCAAATCCATGCTTGTTTTGGAGTGGCCAATGATCATGTCTTGTTGTCCATGTTATTGTCAATCCATTCATGCCCTTACTTGCACATATGACCTGCTGTAGCTTATTTATTTCTTACTCTCAAGTTGCTATAAAATAACTGTCAGGTTTTTAACAACATGTTCAATTTGGTGTAGCTTGTTGTTATTGATCCATGCCTCCTATGGAGATGCTTCAATGGAGTTGTTTGCTGTAGGATATGTCTACTACATTTCCATGCTCTTTATATACTTGTTGGAGTTGATATGCATGTTGTTTTGTGCCTCCGAAGGCAGCATCGTGATGATGTTTTTTCCTTCCCAGATTTTGACTAACTCTGGAATATTTTATTGCAACTTGCCATGCTTGTTTAAATGTGTTCTAGCAAGCTTTTGGGTGTGTTCTAAGTTCCTACTTGTTAAGTATCATGTCTACTTCATGTCCATGCTTATTGTCATCATGTTTGGGTGCTGAAGAGTATATATATCTTGCTCCAAAGTTTCTATGTGGCTGTTAACTTCAGCTTGTTGTTATATCTTGTTTCGTGTGTATCTTTTAACCCGTTGCTCCGTTTTGGGTATGCCTTATATGAAACTTGTGTGGTTTTCCATGTAGAATCATAATATCATGTTGTTTCCATGTTTGGAGTGTGTTTGCTTGATGTTTGGGTGCATCTTGCACCGTTGCCATGCTTGTCTTGTTTTGCTCATATCTTCTAGGTCGTAGCTCCGAATTAAATGAACTTTATATGAAACTTGACTAGAATTTCATGTAGATCATCATGGTGCATGTTAACTTGCTGTTTAACAACTTGAACATAAGGTTTGTTCAGATCTGGACTAATTTCAAACTATGCATATGAGGGATTACCGGATTTGTTATATGTTGATTCCGGCCTCATTTAAACTTGTTGACTTGTGTTGTTCTTGTGTGCTTCATCCCTTGCCATGTATTGCATCATATATATACTTGTCTTGCATCATACTTGGTTGAGCATATTGTCATGTTCTTGTGTTGTTTTTCTGTGCTTCCTACCTTGCCATGTATTGCATCATATATAGACTTGTCTTGCATCATACTTGCTTGAGCATATTGTCATGTTCTTGTGTTGTTTTTATGTGCTTCCTACCTTGCCATGTATTGCATCATATATAGACTTGTCTTGCATCATACTTGCTTGATCATATTATCATGTTCTTGTGTTGTGTGTTTACCGTATTTCTTGCTTCTTCTCGTTAGTGCTTGTTCCGTTGCGATCGTGAGGATTCGTTCGTCTACCCATGGTTCTTCTTCAAGGCTTCTTCTCCGTCTTCTTCATGGACCCGTTCTTCTTCCCTGCGGGATCTCAGGCAAGATGACCATCACCTTGGATACCTTTACTATCATTGCCAGATGCTATCGTTATATGTCGCGCTACCCATCATTATTGTCAGCCTCTCATTGTTGCCATGAAACCTCTAACCTTTGACACCTTCCTAGCAAACCATTGTTTGACTATGTTACCCGCTTGCTCAGCCCTCTTATAGCGTTGTTAGTTGCAGGTGAAGATGAAGATCGTTCCATGTTGGAACTTGTTGTTGGAATATCACAATATCTATTATAATTATTAACACACCTATATACTGGGCATGGGTGGAAGGCTTGGCCTTTTGCTCGGTGTTTTGTTCCACTCATACCACCTTAGGCGCCGATAGATCGGCATTATGTTCCTTGATTTTGCGTTCCTTACACGGTTGGGTATATGGGGACCCCTTGACAGTTCATCTTTGAATAAAAATCCTCCAGCAAGGCCCAACATTGGTTTTAATTTGCCTCATAATAACAACTTAATTAATTAATTAAAATTTGCATAGGGGGTCGCGTCCCCGAGTATTTTTCTAGATAGCAGGGGGGGCCAGTGCTGATGGTGTTGGTCCCAAACGGGGGGACTACGGGGCCACCATGGGGAAACTCAAGGATTAGCTCCCGTAGGCTCACCTATCCGGTTGTGGCCTGAGACGAGATACGCGCGGCTACTATCAGGGTGTCGGCACGCCGGGAGGTCTTGCTGAACCTGTTTTACCATTGTCGAAATGTCTTGTGCACCGGGATGCCGAGCCTGATCGGATTTCCCTAAGATAAGGGGTAATAATTATTATTACTTCAGCTGATCGTGAGAGCTTGTGATGGGCTAAGTTGGGACACCCCTGCAGGATTATGATCTTTCGAAAGCCATGCCCGCGATTATGTGGCAGATTGGAATTTGTTAATGTTCGGTTGTAGAAAACTTGACAGAGGATCCGAAGTAAAACACACAACTGTGTGAGTAACCGTGACTGTTACTTTTCACTTTGAGAAGAGAACACGGTGGGGTTATGTTTGACTCGTAGGTAGTTCAGGATCTTTAGCAATCATTACTAGTTTGCGACCGTTTGCGTAGATGCTCATCTTATTCTTGTACTCGTAAGTTAGCCACCACACATATTGCTTAGCCGCTGCTGCAACCTCACCACTTTACCTCTTCCTACCCATTAAGCTTTGATAGTCTTGTTACCCATGGTTATGGGATTGCTGAGTCCTCGTGGCTCACAGTTACTACAACAACAGTTGCAGGTGCAGGTTTCCGATGACTTGTCGTGAGAGCGTTGATCGTTGTTTGGAGTTCTTTCTTCTTCTTCTTCTTCTTCAGTCTTGGGTTAGGTTCGGGGTCGGCAGCCTGGGATAGCAGATGGATGTCTTTGTGCTTTTCATGTTTGCATCCGTAGTCGGATGCCTTGTATTGATGTTGTTGTATTCATGTGACTTGTATGTATTGTTGTATCCCCCATGTATGCATGTAATGGTACGATGTAATGATATCCATCTTGCTAAGCGCCCGAAATGCGGTTGTGCCCCAATCACGTAAGTGTCACATGATCGGGATAGAATCGCATCTTGGGCCTGACAATGCTTGATAATTGTTTTGAGATATGAGGATAGTGATATTAGAGTCATGCTAGTGGAGTTATTATGAAATTGAGAAATGCTTGTGTTAAGGTTAGTGATTCCCGTAGCATGCACATATGGTGAACCGCTATGTGACGAAGTTAGAGCATGATGTATTTGTAAAGTGTCAACCTTTGTGTGGAGGTCGGGGGCACGCGATGGTTAACTCCTACCAACCTCCCCCCTAGGAGCATGCGTTGATTGCTTTGTTTTGATGACTCGTAATTTTTTGCAATAAGTATATGAGTTCTTATGACTAATGTTGAGTCCATGGATTATACACACTCTCACCCTTCCACCATTGCTAGCCTCTCTTGTATCGCGCAACTTTCGCCGGTACCATACACCCACTATATATCCTTCCTCAAAACAGCCACCATATATATATATATATTCCTCAAAACAGCCAACATACCTACATATCATGGCATTTCCATAGCCATTCCGATATATATTGCCATGCAACTTTCCACCGCTTCGTTCATATGACACGCTTCGTATTGTCATATTGCCATGCATGATCATGTAGTTGACATCGTATTTGTGGCAAAGCCACCATGCATAATTTTTCATACATGTCACTCTTGATTCATTGCACATCCCGGTACACCGCCGGAGGCATTCATATAGAGTCATACTTTGTTCTAGTATCGAGTTGTAATTCAATGAAAGTGTGATGATCATCATTATTACAGCATTGTCCCATGTGAGGAAAGGCTAAATCAAGAAAGCCCCTCCAAAAAAAGAGAAAGGCAAAAAAAAGGCAAAAAAAGTGAAAAAAGAGAAAGAAAAGAAAAAGGGACAATTGCTACTATCTTTTTCCACACTTGTGCTTCAAAGTAGCACCATGTTCTTCATGATAGTGAGTCTCATATTTAGTCACTTTCATATACTAATGGGAATTTTAATTATAGTACTTGGCTTGTATATTCCAACAATGGGCTTCCTCAAATGACCTAGGTCTTCATGAGCAAGCAAGTTGGATGCACACCCACTAGTTTCTTTTGTTGAGCTTGCATACATATTTAGCTCTAGTGCATCCGTTGCATGGAAATCCCTACTCACTCACATTGATATCTATTGATGGGCATCTCCATAACCCGTTGATACGCCTAGTCAATGTGAGACTATCTCCCTCCTTTTTGTCTTCTCCACAACCACCTCTCTATTCCACCCATAGTGCTATGTCCATTGCTCACGCTCATGTATTGCGTGAAAGTTGAAAGGTTTGAAAGAATAGAGTATGAAAACTAGTGCTTGGCTGAAATTGGGGTTGTGCATGATATGAATATTTTGTGTGATGAAGAGGGGGCATAGCCAGACTATATGATTTTGTAGGGATAATTTTCTTTTGCCATAGTATTTTGAGAAGACATGATTGCTTTGTTAGTATGCTTGAAGTATTATTATTTCTTATGTCAATATAGACTTTTGTCTTGAATCTTTCAGATCTGAACATTCATGCCACAATTAAGAGAATTACATTGAAAAACTATGTTGGTTAGCATTCCACATCAAAAATTCTGTTTTTATCATTTACCTACTCGAGGACGAGCAGGAATTAAGCTTGGGGATGCTTGATACGTCTCCAACGTATCTATAATTTTTTATTGTTCCATGCTATTATTTATGATGTTTTGGATGTTTAATGGGCTTTGATATACACTTTTATATTATTTTTGGGACTAACCTACTAACCCAAAGGCCCAGTCCAGATTGCTGTTTTTGCCTGTTTTAGGGTTTTACAGAAAAGGAATATCAAACGGAGTCCAAACGGAATGAAACCTTCAGGAGAGATATTTTTGATGCAAAATATGCTCGGGAGACTTGAGAACCACGGAGTAGGGCTGACGTGGCGTCCACTAGGGTGGGGGCGCCCCCCCTATACGGCGCGCCCCCTGCCTCGTGGGCACCCCGTCTGGCCCCCGGTGCCCTCCTTCCTCCTATATATACCTACGTACCCCAAAACTATCAGAACAACAGAGAAAACCCTAGTTCCACTGCCGCAACCTTCTGTTCCCGTGAGATCCCATCTTGGGGCCTGTTCCGGAGCTCCGCTGGAGGGGGATCTTCCACGGAGTGCTTCTACATCATCATCATCGCCTCACCATGAGTTGTGAGTAGTTTACCACAGACCTTCGAGTCCATAGCTAGTATCTAGATGGCTTCTTCTCTCTCTTTGGATCTCAATACCAAGTTCTCCTCGGTCTTCAAGGAGATCTATTGGATGTAATCTCTTTTTGCGGTGTGTTTGTCGAGATCCGATGAATTGTGGGTTTATGATCAATATTGTCTATGAGAAATAATTGGTTCTTTTCTGAACTCTTTATGTATGATTATAATATACTTGCAAGTCTCTTTGAATTATTGGTTTGGTTTGGCCTACTAGATCTATAGTTCTTGCAATGGGAGAAGTGCTTGGCTTTGGGTTCAATCTTGCGGTGTCCTTTCCGAGTGACAGTAGGGGCAGCAAGGCACGTATTGTATTCTTGACATCGAGGATAAAAAGATGGGGTTTATATCAGTATGTTTGAGTTTATCCCTCTACATCATGTCATCTTGCTTAAGGCATTACTATGTTCTTATGAACTTAATACACTAGATGCATGCCGGATAGCGGTCGATGTGTGGAGTAATAGTAGTTGATGCAGAATCTTTTCGGTCTACTTGTCTCGGACGTGATGCCTATATATAATGATCATGCCTAGATAATCTCATAATTATTCGCTTTTCTATCAATTGCTCGACAGTAATTTGTTTACCCACCGTAGAATATCGCTATCATGAGAGAAGCCACTAGAGAACACTATGGCCCCGGGTCTATTCTCAACATATCAATCTACAATCTACTTTACTTTTCCGCTTTTACTTTCTGTTCTTATAACCAAAAATACCAAAAATATCAATCTATCACATCTCACTTTCATAAGTGAACCTGAAGGGATTGACAGCCCCTTACCGCATTGGCTGCGAAGTTCTTATTTGTTTGTGCAGGTGCGAGGGACTCGCGCGTGGTCTCCTACTGGATTGATACCTTGGTTCTCAAAAACTGAGGGAAATATTTACGCTACTGTGCTACATCTCCCTTTCCTCTTCGAGGGAATACAACGCAAGCTCGAGAAGTAGCAAGAGGGGGAGGGAGGAGCAGCCAAGGAGGCGCCGCAAGTAGGCCGAATCCTACTTGGGGTCTTTCCCAAGCCGCTCTCCCCTTTCCTTATTTGTGTGCGGGGGGGGGGGG
>LR738710.1:571772454-571824692 GCA_902687465.1 Secale cereale
GGAAAGAGGAGGAGACGCCCCATTTCCTTTCTGTCATGAGGAGGAAAGGCAGGAGGGGTCAAGCCCCCCTTACTTCCCTAGGGCTGGCCAACCAGGAAGAGGGGCGCACCAACCCCCTTGTGGGCTGGCCTGTCCCCCCTTGGCCCATTAAGCCCATACACTTATCAGGGGTGTCCGGAACCCCTTCCGGTGACCCGATGACTATCCGGTGCACTCCGAAACTCTTTCGGTGTCCGAATATCATCGTTCTGTATATCAATATTTACCTCCGGACCATTTTGGAGCTTCTTTTCATGTCTGCGATCTCATCCGGGAATTCGAACAACATTCTGTCACCAAATGACATAACTCATATAACACTATATCATCATCGAACGTGTAATGCCCATTATGTGACATGCCTCCCACGTGTCGAGGCACGACTTAAAGGCATAATCACATACTAGAATGATCTCAAGTATGGTATCTTTGCACAACTCATGTAAAAGAGGGGATGAATATGTAAAAGAGTAGTTGGCTTACACTCGCCACGTCACACAATGTAATACATTAACATACATCATCCAATAACACCAGAGTCCGACTACGGACGAAGATCCAAATTAAAGATACCATAAATAAAACAACACAAGGTCCCGATCATCCTAGTAAGAGCCCTACTGATCCTCGGGATATGACACGTAGTATCGTCCACGCTCTTCATCGAACTCCCAATACAACTCTGAACCACCACAGGTGTAGTTCTCAACGGTACCCGCATCTGGTGTTGTGTAGAATCTGTGAGCCACGGAGGACTCAGCAATCCCGTTCCTAGATAGCAATACTATCAAAGCCTTAGGTGTGCAAAAGGCTTAAACAAGGTTGCAGCAGCACTAGCACTAACTTACGAGTTTAGAGCAAGGAGAGAAACAAGTGCCAATGATCGACAAGGTGATCACGAAGTGATCCTAACTACTCACGTCAAACATAACCCCACCATGTTCACTTCCCGAATCCCTTCGGAAAGAAACCGTCACGGTTACTCACGCTGGTAGTGTATTATGAACATGGTGTCAAGTTATCTACAACTAAATGTTAACAAATTCCCATATGCCACATAACCGCAGGTACGGCTTTCGAAAGATCAAACCCTGCAGGGGTGTCCCAACTTAGCCCATCACAAGCTCACGATCTGCGAAGTCGCAACTCCAAGGTGGGAAGACCCGAGTATTCTCGGAATCCCGTGCTCAAGATATTCCGACAAATGTAAAACTAATCCAGCAAGACCTCCCGGTGTGCCGACACGCTGATAGTAGCCGCGCGTATCTCGTCTCAGGACACGACCGGATGGGACAAGCTACATGTTTTTACCAGCCCTTGAGTTTCCCCGAGGTGGCCCCGCAGCACGCCCAGTTTGGACCAACACTCATGTGGAGCACTGGCCCAGGGTTGTTAATTAAGAACTCGGGTTTGCAACGCCCTATGCAAGTTTTAGTTATTAGGCAAATGGAAAACCAATGTTGGGCCTTGCTGGAAAAGCTTTAGCGCTAAGAGGGTTATCAAGGGGGGCCCATAAACCCCAACCGTGTTAGGGACGCAAAATCAAGGAACATAACACCGGTTTAACGGTTCCTAGGGTGGAATGAGTGGAACAAAACACCAAGCAAGAGTCTTAGCCTTCCACCCATTACCAATATATAGATGATTTAGTTTAACAGATTATATATTGTGATATCCCAACAATAACTTCATCATGAAGCAAGAATCTTCAAATCTTCACCTGCAACTAACAATGCTATAAGAGGGGCTGGGCGATGCTTACGTAGCCAAACAACGGTTTGCTAGGTGGGTGGTTAGAGAGTTTCATGGCAACAATAGGAGGCTGACAAACAAACATAGGCATCGAGGCAATAATCTAAAGAGCGAGACATCTAGCATAGGCAAAGATAGTAGTGATATCTGGGTAAGGTCATCTTGACTGTTGATTCCACGGGGGGATCCTAACCTTGCTCCTCAAACTCAACCTCGGTAGGAACCTCGTACTCTGTATCGTCACCGGGCTCTAACCAAACACAACAATGCAACAACGGAACACAATCAATCGCAATGCAATGCTCAGGCACATGATGCATGAACATGATGAACAAGGACAATAGTAGAAATGATGCATGGCCTAGGTTCACAAGAGTGCAACACAACATGATCAAACAAGAGCACTCACAAGAAGAAAACAAACAAAATAACAACTATCAAGTTTATGTAGGTTGTTCAAACAAGCATCCA
This sequence comes from Secale cereale, assembly GCA_902687465.1. Taxonomy (NCBI): domain Eukaryota; kingdom Viridiplantae; phylum Streptophyta; class Magnoliopsida; order Poales; family Poaceae; genus Secale; species Secale cereale. The sequence goes on from LR738710.1 coordinate 571,774,717, forward strand.
ACAAGTTTTAAAGGGGTTGGTTAACATGGCAAGGGTGCAACTAGTATTGCAGCAACATGCTAGCACATTTAAATGGGCTGGAAATAATAAACAACAATATCCAGAAACTCCCATATCAATTTATTTGCATTTGGAGCAGATCGGAAAAACTTCTAGCACAAAGTTCTCAAACATGCTAAACAACAGCACCAAAATATTCTACACATTGTTCCACCCCAAATGCATATAAAGTTTGTTAAATTTGGAGTTGTAGATATTTAGTTATGATTTTTACAAGTTTAAGCATTTTTAAAACAAGAATACATTCAAACAACATTTTAAATGTTTTTAAACATGGCAACAAACATCATATACATAATCTACATAAAATTCTAAGCACTTTTCATATATGACTTATTTTCATCAGAAGCATATTTTCACAGATATTAAATTAACAAGAAAAAGTCAGCAAAAGAAAAGAAAAAGAAAACAGAAAAAGAAAAACATAGGCGCAGGGGTCAGAGTGACCCAGGGCTGCGCTAGCCCAAGTCACTGAAGAGGGGGCCCGGCAGGGTTGAGCTGGCGCCAGCGGGTGCGCGCAAGGGTGGAAGCAGCTGAATGGCTGATAGGTGGGGCCTGCCTGTCAGCCTCTGGCGAAAATTAAAAAGGGGGGCGAAACTCACTGCCCCGCAAGGATTCGAACACAAGACCACCTGCTTATCTGACGGAGACAAAGCCACTGCGCTAGCGATCGTTTCTCGATAGATAACAGGCGCTAACTCTGAAGAGGTAACTGAAAGAAGTAGAGCAGGGGAAAACGGGGGGGGGGGGCTCGTCGGAGCTGCTCCGGCGACCAAACGAGACGGCGGAGGTGTGCGGGGTGCTCCTGGAGGAGTTCCGCATCCACTCAATGCACTAGCAGCACCTAACAACTACTACATCGCCGGCGGCGAGCGCATGATGGAACTGCAGCGGCGGAGCTCTACGCGGCGCAAGGGCCTAGGCAGGGTCGGCGACGAGGGGCGGGCGACATGCGAGCAAGCAAGCGAGCGAGCGAAGCACTACTAGGATAAACAGAGTGCACGGACGCGCAGGCGCGGGCTGCGAGCACCTCTGACAGACGAAAACGACAGGCAGTCGTCAGAGCACCGGGAGCACGGCTACGGCAAGGCTACGGCGACGCATACGGAGGGCTAACGGCGACAAGTAGGAGATGGGGAGGAGCTGGGTATACCTCCTTACCCTTGGACAGGACGGAGTTGACGGAGACGGGCTGGAGACGACGACGACGAGCTCTGAACCATGGCGCGGTTCTGTCCCGAGAAGAAGTGGAAGAAGAGGTCGTCGCTGCGACGGCGAGTTGGCGCTCGATCCGTGTTGTAGGGGAAGTAGTCGACGACGGGGATGAAGGGGAAGCCGGAGGACTCAAGGGTGGCGGCTGGAGGTGACCGGAGGACGGCGGCGACGGCGACGTGCTCTCAGTTGCGGTCGGTTGTTCGTGGGGAAGGAGAAAGAGGGAAGGGGAGGATTCCCTCGGAGGCGACGATGAAGGGGAAAACCTAGGGGAGGCTCTACGGGTTAAATAGGGGCGCGGCGACCCGGCCTCGACGTCCATGAGTTCACGGCACAACGGCGCGGGCACGCTCTGCTTCTGGACGCGGCAGACGGAGGAAGACGGCGACTCGGGGGCGTGAGACTGACAGGTGGGGCCAGGGAAAAAAGGCACGACGCGACTGCGAGCGCTGGCTGGGCCTGCGGGAGAGAGATGGGCCGCGCAGTGCGAAGGGAAAGGCTGGGCCTGGGGGGAGGAGAAGGAGGAGGCCTAGGACACTTCTGTACTCCTGACTTCTTTCTTTTTCATTTATCCTCAGCCAGAAAAGAAAAAGAAAAGCACAGACTAAAAGGAAAAGAGTTAGGGGAAAAGAAAAATATCCCCACGCTCCTTGAATTATACCCTATTTAATAGAATTAGTTTGGACATTTTTAGAGGCAGAAAAATAAAAGGAGTTTGAATATGGTTCAAACTCCTGTCATTTTTAAACCCAACCAAATCAATTCTAAATGGGGTGATATTTGGCAGAGAGGGTGTAGACATGGTGCAAGGTTTTTAGGAAAAGAAAGAACAATAATGGGCTTGGCTAGGTGGCTTGCACAATGGAGTAAAGAAAAGGAAGAAAAGAAAAAGGAAGAAGAAGAAGAAGAAGGGGTTTAGGGTTAGCAAGGCATGGCTAGAACCACACACACAATATCACAAGGCCTCACACACACTCATCATAACGAAGAAGTAAACTAGATGCCATGATGCCATGATGATGAAGCAATGCAAGGATGCAAAATAAAATAAATGACATGGGAATGCAAAATAAAATGAGCTCAAATGACAAGAACCCCCAAGGATAAGGACAAGAATCAAATTGAGAAAGCTTTATTGCCATTATAGGAAAGTATCACATATGGGGTGTTACAAACTCTCCTACACTACAAAAAGATCTCGTCCCGAGATCTAGGACTGGAAGAAGGAAGGATAGTCGAAACGAAGGTGATCTTCTCGTTCCCACGTAGCTTCTCGGTCGGTATGGTGTGACACATCACTTTCAAGAACTTGATGGACTTGTTGCGGGTTTTGCGCTCAGTTTTTTCAAGAATAGCAACAGGGTGCTCACGATAAGACAAGTCTTGTTGAAGATTAGTCTACTCGAATGGAATGGTGCATTCAGGTGTCTTGAAGCACTTGCGTAGTTGAGACACGTGAAACACATCATGAACATTTGCAAAGTTGGAGGGAAGCTCGAGTTGGTAGGCTAGATCACCTCTTTTGCCAAGAATCTTGAAAGGGTCCACGTATCTCGGAGCAAGCTTTCCTTTGATACCGAATCTTTGGGTTCCTTTCATAGGAGAAACACGGAGATAGACATGATCTCCAATGTCGAAAGTCAAATCACGATGCTTGCCGTCATAGTAACTCTTTTGACATGATTGAGCGGCTTTGAGATTCTCTCGTATTACTTTGCACATCTCTTCAGCTTCTGAGATCAAATCATTACCAAGAAGTTGACGTTCACGAGTCTCGGACCAGTTGAGAGGGGTACGGCACTTTCTACCATAGAGGATTTCAAAAGGAGCTTTGCCGGCACTTGCTTCGAAACTGTTGTTGTATGAGAATTCGGCAAACGGGAGACAATCTTCCCACTTCATACCGAAAGAGATGACACAAGCTCTCAGCATGTCTTCGAGGATCTGGTTCACTCTTTCGACTTGACCACTAGTCTGAGGGTGAAACGCAGTGCTAAAGCAAATTTTTGTGCCCATGGCTGACTGAAAGGAGTCCCAGAACTTGGATGTGAACAAACTTCCACGGTTTGAGGAGATGACTTGAGGAATGCCATGCAAAGAAATGATTCTGGAAGTGTACAACTCTGTGAGCTGAGCTGCATTGATGGATTCTTTGACGGGAAGGAAGTGAGCTACTTTAGTTAGCTTGTCAATCACTACAAAGATAGCATCATTCCCCTTCTTGGACTTAGGAAACCTAGTGACGAAATCCATTTCAATGTGATCGAATTTCCACTCGGGAATAGGTAGAGTTTGAAGGAGACTGGCTGGACGTTGATGCTCTGCCTTCACTCTTCTACAGACATCACATTCATTCACGAATTGGGCAATCTCCCTTTTCATGCGAATCCACCAGTATGATTGCTTGAGGTCTTGGTACATCTTAGAACTTCCGGGATGAATCGAGAGGAGGGGGTCATGTGCTTCGTTCGTTTATGAGCTTCCTGAGATCACCCTTGGGAACCACAATTCTGTCCACAAAGAATAAGGTGTCTTTCTCATCAACGCGATATCACTTTTATTTGGGAGTACCCTTAGCAATACCATGTTTCACTTTCTGCACCATAGCATCACTGAGCTAGGCCTCACGGATCTGATCTTCCAAGGTAGGAGGAACTTGAAGGTTTGCAAGAAAGCCTTGCAGAACAACTTGGAGGTTGAGCTTCCTGAATGATTCACAAAGTTCAGGCTGGAACGATTTGAGAACGAGACTGTTGCAATATGCCTTTCTGCTCAAGGCATATGCAATGACATTGGCCTTGCCAGGTGTGTACTCAATGCTTGGATCATACCCTTGGATCATCTCAACCCAACGAGTCTGGCGAAGGTTAAGGTTTGGCTGTGTGAAGATGTACTTCAAGCTCTTGTGATCAGTGAAGATGTCCACTTTTCTGCCCAACAGAAGGTGTCTCCACGTGAACAAAGAATGTACAACTGCTGCTAGCTCGAGATCATGTCTGGGGTAATTCTTCTCATTTGGTTTCAATTGACGAGAAGTGTATGCCACAATCTTCTTGTCTTGCATGAGAACACCACCAAGTCCTTGCAAAGAAGCATCACAAAAGACTTCATAGGGCTTGGACTCATCCGGAGGAGTAAGAACCCGAGCAGAAATGAGCTTCTCTTTGAGTGTTTTGAATGCCACATCACAATCAGGAGTCCAGGAGTACTTGACATTCTTCTGCAACAGGTTGGAAAGAGGCTTCGCAATCTTGGAGAAGTTCGCAATGAACCTTCTGCAATAGTTAGCGAGACCAAGGAAGCTTCGGAGTTGCTTGACATTCTGCGGGGGTTCCCAGTTGACAATAGCTTCAACTTTCTCGGGGTTCACAGAAATGCCCTCAGCAGAGATAATATGGCCAAGGTATAAGACCTTATCAAGCCAGAATTCACATTTGGAGAACTTCGCATAGAACTTGTGTTCACGGAGCCTGTCCAGGACTAAACGGAGGTGCTTGGCATGGTCTTCTTCATTCTTGGAGAATACCAAGATGTCATCCAGATAGACAAGAACAAATTCATTGGTGTAGGGATTGAATATGAAGTGCATCATCCTCGAGAAGGTGGGTGGAGCATTTGCGAGGCCAAAAGACATGACCGTATATTCATAAGAGCCAAAACTCGTTCTGAATGCGGTCTTGGGAATATCTTCTTCACGGATACAGATCTGGTGGTAACCTATCCGGAGGTCGAGCTTTGAGAACACCTTTGCTCCTTTGAGCTGCTTGAACAATTCATCGATATTGGGGAGCGGATACTTGTTCTTTATTGTCTTCTTGTTCAATGGCCAGTAATCAATGCAAAGGCGTTCCGTGCCATCCTTCTTCTTGACAAATAGAACACCACAACCCCAAGGAGAAGTACTAGGCCTGATTAGACCCATACGCTCTTGCTCATCGAGTTGTTTCTTCAGCTCCTTCAACTCATAAGGGGAAAGCTTGTACGGACGCCGACATGCTGGCTCGGTACCGGGCTTGAGTTTAATGACGAATTCTACTTGACGATGGGGAGGCATGCCTGGAAGCTCTTCAGGGAACACATCTTCATATTCATTGACCACCGGAATCTGAGAAATTGCATTAATCTCGCCCTTGTCATTGAGAGAGAATAGCCTGATTGTGTTATCTCGAGAGGCGAAGATAATCACGTATTGTCGGGGAAACTGATCCACCCACGAACACCTATGGGGACGGAGCCCCTTTTCGGTACGGCAGGGGGCGGAGATTGCACAAAGAGCGGATCGAGGCGAGGCACACGAGCAGTTTACCCAGGTTCGGGCCGCACGGATGCGTAAAACCCTACTCCTGCTTTGGTTTGTATTGAGTTCTTGCTCGGGAGCGCTGAGAGCTACAGTATGCTTCAGCAGCTAACGAGACCGAGCGTGAGAGTCTTCGAATGTCTAACCCCCCCTCTACGTTGCGCATGGGCCTCCTTTTATATGCTCAAGGGGTCACCGACAGGTGGCAGCGCAGTTGAGGGTAAAAATGGAAAAAGTGTGGTAGGTGGTACAGTGTTCCATACCTAACCCTGACGGCAGGGGACAAGGGCATTAAATGCCCATCGCCGTCGCCCAAACAGTGCAAAAAGTGGCCGTCAGGGGCGCCACCGTTTGCCACCGCATACCCCTGGCTGCACAGCCTTCCGCCACGTGCGCCTGGAAGGGTCCCAGAGCGACACGTGGGTAGATGTGCTAGAGCGCGGGTACTGAGTGGAAGCTTGCCGCGGCAAGCGCCTTGCCGCGGTCGCTATCTTGTCGCTTCCGGGAGCTTGTCGCTCACCGGGTCTTGCCGGGACGCGTGGCGCGTCGCGGCAAGTTTCTTGAGATGCCTTGGCTGGCCTTCCTGGCAAGCTCCTCTTGCCAGGGTCTTGCGCCTTGAGTTGTCTTGTGCCTTGAGTGGCCTTCTCGGCAAGCTCCTTTTGTCGGGGCCTTGTCACCTTGGCTTGGATACTTTGTTCTTGAATGGCTCCAAAGGAACCATGGAGGTCCTTGGCGGTCACCTGGCCAGCCTTGCCGCGGGATGCTGCGACTGCCCGTGCACAAGTTCGGGATACTAGGGTACCCCTACTTTAGTACACCGATAGGAGCCCCCGGGCCTGGGCCATACACGGTGCCGAGCGCTGTTGGGCCAGGCCCAAAACATGGCACGGGCACGCGCGGCCTGGGTCGTGCCGTATCTTTCTCCGTATCCACCGCGCCCTCCCTTAACGACACGCGTTTAATGCGGCGTCGTGGGAGAGATCGTGGGCAGTTTCTTTATTCGGAAATGCGGAACGTCCGCCCCTTCCCTCCTTATAAGCAGGGGAAACAGGGGCAGTTCGTCCATCCGCCCGTTGCTACTCCTTGAAAACCTCCGCCGCTCCCCTTCTTCCCGAAGCCGAAAGAGAGCAGCGCTCCGCCCCCCATCGCCACCAGCACCACCAGCACCGTCGACCTCCCTCACCGCTTCCGCCATGGCTCCGAAAGGCGAGAAGGGGAAGACTGCGAAGTCGGCCGAGGCGCTGCGGCTCGCGGCGCTGTGAAAGAGGCGGGCTGTCTTCCCCCCCAAGCTTGCCGCGAAGGAGCTGAGGGAGAACTTCTACCTTTTCTGGTCGGGGGAGACGCGGGCGCACCCGCGCACGAAGGTATTCCCGGCCGTCGCTTGCAACATGTACCCGAATGGATACGCTTTCTTCGCCTTGTTCTTCTACTGCGGGCTCTGCCCGCCTTTCTCTGAATTCTTCTGCGATATCATGAATACCTATGGACTCCACATCCTTGACTTCACCCCCAACGCCGTTCTGACCATGGCAGTTTTCTCACATCTCTGCGAAAACTTCGTCGGAGTCAACCCCAATGTAGCCCTTTTTCGCCACTTCTTTACGCCTCGAGTTGAGAGAGGAGAGCCGTTGTCCGGCGGAGTCTCCTGGATCTCAAGGACCCACAAGAAGGAAACTTATCTGGAGGGGGAGCTTCGCGGCAAATGGGATGAGTGGAGAGCCAATTGGTGTTGGATTGTAGAGGAGAACCAGCAGCCATTCACCGCCCGGCGCCAAGACCCAGTAGTACGCGGCAACGACTGGAGTGACTTGGCCCCGGAAGACAGTAGACTGAAGATTGCCACTGCCCGGATTCTTCGCCTCAGGCTTGTCGGGCTGACTGTAGGCGCAGTCGGCGCAGACTTTCTCCGCCGCCGCATCGCCCCCCTGCAGGAGAGGAAGAGGCCCGCCTGGGAGTTCGAGAACGCGTCGGATATCATGAGGTTGCGCCCGGGCCTCAATTATAACTTCACTGTCCTGGAGCTAAACGGGATGCTCTAGGAGTTGTTCAAGTATGACCCCGACCATCCCGAAGTCTTCAGGTTGCCGCAAGGCGTCGTCCCGCTGTGCAACAACTCCGCGCTCAGCCACATCCGCGCAATGATGCCGTTGTGCGACTCTCACGGGATTGACCCAACTTGGCAAGAGCCTGCCGACGAGGCCGTACAGCAGTTCTTCGACAACGTAGAAGAAACGCCGATCTGCTCCGACGAGAAGAAGGGCCTCACCCGCGACACCACCGACAAGGAGATGGCGTACATCGCCACCAGGCTGGAAGAGGCGGCTGCAGCCGCGGCCGCGGGCGAGTTCGGATACACCGTGGAGGAGGCGGAGGCAGCGGAGGCGGCAAGCCTTGCCGAGTGAGAGGCGTTTCTCAACGCGGGGAAACCTGTCGGGCTAGACACCGAGCCAAGCGAGCCCGCCGAGCAAGGCGTCGAGTCGAGCGGGCCCGCCGAGGACACGAGCGGTTCGCTGGAGATCGGCTCCTCTTCCTCCTCGTCTTCAAGCAGCTCGCCACCACCAGCAGAGCCTCCAGCTCCACCAAGAAGGCGTCTCCGCAAGGTCGGGGATGTAACGGAGCGGCAGACGGGTCAACAGCCACCGCGCCGCACGACACGCTCCACCACGGCAAGCACGGTTGCCGCGGGAGCGCCTCGTGCTTCTGTAGCAACTGGAGCGGGGTCTTCTCGGACCACTGCTTCTGCCCCTGCCGCTCCCCACGCCTCGGCGGCAGCCGGAGCGGGGTCGTCTCAGACCACTGCCCGTCCTCCTCGCGCCAGGATGCGTGAGCCAGACTTCGACTTCTCCGCGCTCAGCTCCGACGAGGAAGAAGAAGAGTAAGATCTAGTTGTTCTTGTATTTCTTCGATTTTCTGCTGTCTTGTCTTGTACTTCATTTGCCTCACTCTGAACCTGTTCCTTTTTTTTCAGAACTCTGGCCCAGAGGGCGGCAAAGAGAGCCAAAGCCCTGGTGATTGTCATCGAGGACGAGTCCACCGTGCCAGCAGGGGGTGCGCCTGAGACAAGCTTGCCGAACCCGACAGCTGGTCTTCAGAGCAGCCCCCAGCGCAGCCCCCAACGTAAGTGTATAGTTCACTTTCCGCTGTTAGGTGCGCGTGGGCGTTCTTTCTTTGCTGACGTCTCGTTTGTTGACTTGTGTAGGAGCAGAGCAGCCACTCCAGGAGTGCCCGGAGACCGCCCCCGTCGAGCCGTCTGCTTCAACTACGTCGCAAAGGGGAGGCTCTCCGGCAAGGGTTTCCCCGGCAAGGGAGAGTCCTCCGCCAAGGGCGAGTTCTCCGCCAAGGGCGAGTTCTCCGGCGAGGGACAGCACCAGCGGCCCTCCGCCGGCAGGGACTACAACCACGTCGCCAAGGGGGAGCTCTCCGACAAGGGAGCTTGCCGAGGAGCCGGCTCGCGCAGGTAATCCCCTTACTTCGAGCTTTCCATGGGCTTTTCTCCTTTTGATTCTTCTTTTTGGATATTTGCTTGACTGTTTTTCTCCCCCATTCGTGCCGTCAGATCCATCCGCTGTGGAGCCGATGGAGACGGAGGTCGCTGTCGAGGAGAATGCGCGCGGCGACACCGGCGACGCCGCTGCTACTGAAGAGGCGGCCGGCGCCAACGAGCCCAGCGGCGACGAGGCTGCCAGGGCTGTTGCCGCAGCGGCTGATGAGGAGTCCCGCGGTCGCACTGACGGCCCTGAGGCCGCAGGAGCGCCAGGCGCTACGCCGACTGCCGATCCCTCCACCGCCGCCGCAGCTCCAGGCTCCGAAGAGCCCGAGCCAGGCGCCTACTTGGAGGCCGGTAACGGCGTCTTTATCAGCCTCCCATTGGCGTCCATGTCCAGGGCGCCGGTCGAGGGAGAAGCCTTTGACGGGGAAGTACTTGCCTCCGCCGGGCTGAAACTTGTCGACGCGCCGAGCAGCAGTAGCGGCGAACCCGAGGAGGAGCGGCTGCTGCGCAAACTGCTGTCACTCTATCGCGCCCGGCAGGCCAAACTGGAGTCCCGCGAAGCGCTAGCCGCCAAGGCGGGAGCTGATATGGAGAAACGCGCAGAGGAGCTCCGGGGTATTCACCAAGTGATAACCCTCAACCGTAAGGGATCGAGATAGTCTTCGCGGGTAAGAATAACCCAATTTATTGATTCGACACACGGGGAGCCAAAGAGTATTTATAAGCTTTGACAGTTGAGTTGTCAATTCAACCGCACCTAAAATATACTTACTTGCAACAAAAGATAAATGGTAGCAGTGATATGATAGTGATGATAATGATAATAAAAGTAAACAGCAAAAATAAATAATAAAGGTAAATGGCAAAAGTAGCAACTAGTGACAAGCAGGATTTAAAACACTGTAGGCTAGGGAGATGGATGGTTGGGCGCTGCATGGATGAGATATATCATGATTCTAACTTGGGGCACGACACACGGAAAAGTAATGATCATCTAGGAAAATATCAAACATTAGGCATGTATCCCGTAGGTAGTTGTACGTGCTTGCAATAAGAAATTGCACAACATCTTTTGTCCAACCATCCCGCTACGAACGGGGCCAAAAGGAACTTATGGAGATTAAGGTGCTCCTTTCAAAGAGCACCAGAACAAAGCAATGAACTCAATGGATACATGTAATCCTCAAACTACGGACCATCCCCTTTGGTGTCCCAAGCTGTCACTTTTGGGATCGCCGGTTCCGAACCGTAACAGGTGGAAACAACTCATAGATAGGATCAAGAACACAAATATATTCATGCAAACACATATGGTTCAGATCTGAAATCATGGCACTCGGGCCCTAAGTGTCAAGCATTAAGAATAACAAGTTGAAGCAAAGATGATAAACACCATAGTAGATGATAGGCAACATGCCCCCAACGATCTGACAAACTATTACATGATCTAACTCATCCAATCCCTACCATCCCCTTTGCCTACAGCAGGGGATTACTCACACATGGAAGGAGAAGTCATGGAGGGATGATGGAGTGGTGATGATGATGACGATGGCGACGATCTCCCCTCTCCGGAGGCCAATTCAGCCTCCAGATTAGCCCTCCCGAAGAAGAACAGAGGGTGGCGGCGGCTCCGCGACGAAAACTGCAAAAATAACTTCTGATCTGGGATTTCTCCGTCGCGAGCTAAATACGAGTCAAAGTAGGGCACCAGGGGAGGTGGGGCCCACCCAGGCGACCCCCCGGCGCGGCTAGGGGCTGGGCCGCGCCACCAGGGCGCCTGGGCACCCCCTGGCCTCCCTCTAGCCCCACTTCTGGCTCCGGGTTCCTTCGTGTGCGTGGATTTTCTGTGATTTTTTGTGGATTTTTCTGAGATACCTAAAAATCCGTTTTCCTGCACACAATAAAACCATACAGGCAGCTCTGCTGAAAACAGCGTCAGTCCGGGTTAGTTTAGTTCAAATCATGCAAGAATGAGGTCAAAACAATATCAAAAGTGTTTGGAAAAGTAGATACGTTTGAGACGTATCAACTCACCCAAGCTTAGCATATTGCTTGTCCTCAAGCAATTCAGTTCAACGAACTAGACGCGACAAAGAAAACTTTGACAAACTCTTTTGCTTCATTAGATGTATATAAGCATGTACTACGAAAAGAGTCTAGCAAGTATTGAAACAGTACTATGAGGACAATGCACGGAGCAATCCCTCTTTCAAGTGACCAATCACAAATACCTAAAAGTAAATAATATATTACTGAAAATCAAGACAAGATCACATTGCACATAGCTTGAGCATATTAGGGTGGTATCTCGCTAGTCTCCATGAGTGAAGCAAAACATAAATGCAGAAACTCCTCCAGAGTTTTAAAGGAGACTAGAACTAAGAATTTCAGAATAAATAATATCACAAGAATGCAGAAAACAATGTAATACTTTGGGACAATGCACATTACACTCAGAATGACAATTATGCTTTCCTAGTTGGTGCTTTGAAGAAAGAAGGTGGAGACTCTCGAACCGTGGCTTTTGTTGGCAAGATTGAAAACCCCTGGTCGAAAACAAAAACTAAACATGTACCAGAGCTCTTGGTTTTAGAAAACAGAGGTAAAAACGTTTTTGAGAGGTGCATATTTCGTCAATGAATGCTAGCAGATAACTCAATCACTTCTTGAGTTGGACAAGTCCCGAGGAACGGCTCCCCATGAGGACGATCACATCCTCTTAATCTCCTTTGTTTATCACTGCCAAAGTTTTCTGATTTCTCATGAACAAAGCGTGAAGGAGGGTTTGTTTGTTGTATTATCTTTTATGAGCTGGGCGCACTCTATGCCAGTTCCTTATCATATTAGGGGTTTGCACATTAGACATGCAATCCAGGGGTGAAACTTGTCCAACTTAAAAAGATCATGAATTAACTACTACTTCCTCATGAGCTAAAACAGAGGCACAAAAAGAGAAATGCTTTTGATTAATTTCGAGATGGTACACGAAAGTTTTCATTAGGAATGGCAGGTAAATACCATGTATAGGAAGGTATGGTGGACTCATGTGACGCCCCTGATTTGTCCGTACACTAATCATGCACGCAAATGTGTACGACCAAGATCAGGGACTCACTGGTAGATATCACAACACAACTCTAAAAGTAAGATAAGTCATACAAGCTTCATATTACAAGCCAGGGGCCTCGAGGGCTCGAATACAAGTGCTCGATCATAGACAAGTCAGCGGAAGCAACAGATATGTGAGTATAGACATAAAGTTAAACAAGGTGCCATAAGATGGCTAGCACAAACTGGGATACAGATCGAAAGAGGAGCAGGCCTCCTGCCTGGGATCCTCCTAACTACTCCTGGTCGTCGTCGGCGGACTCCACGTAGTAGTAGGCGCCTCCGGTGTCTTAGGAGTCGTCGTAGGTGGCGTCTGGCTCTTGGGCTCCACCATCTGGTTGCATCATCCGAGAAGAAGGAACAGAAGGGGGAAAAGGGGGTGCAAGGCAACCGTGAGTACTCATCCAAAGTACTCGCAAGCAAGGATCTATACTACAAATGCAATGGTAACAATGACATGGGTAGTATCGGTGGACTGAACTGCAGCAAGCGGGAATAAGAGGGGGATAGCTAATCCAAACGGAAACTACGCTTCTGGCAGCCTCCATCTTGCAGCAGTAGGAGAGAATAGATGGTAAGTTCACCAAGTATCAACGAATAGCATAATCCTACTCGGCGATCCTCCCGCACATCACCCTGTGAGAGAGCAACCACCGAGTTATATCTGGAACTCATCTGGGTGTGTTTTATCAAGTGTCCGGTTCTAGTTATCATGAGGTCGGAATACAACTCCGGGTCGTCCTTTTACCGAGGGACACGGCTATTCGAATAGACTAACTTCCCTGCAGGGGTGCACCACATAACCCAGCACGCTTGATCCCATTTGGCCGGACACACTTTCCAGGGTCATGCCCGGCCTCGGAAGATCAACACGTCGCAGCCCTACCTAAGCACAGCAGAGAGGTCAGCACGCCGGTCTAAGTCCTAGGCGCGCAGGGGTCCGGGCCCATCGCCCAACGCACACCTGCACGTTGCGTACGCGGCCAGTAAGCAGACCTAGCCTCTCCTAATACCAGAGTAGGCTTTCCAGTCCAATCCGACGCGCGCCGCTAAGTCGCTGACGTCAAAAAGGCTTCGGCTGATACCACGACGTCGAGTGCCCATAACTGTTCCCACGCAGCTGGTTAGTGCGTATAGACCAAATGGCCAGACTCAGATCAAATATCCAAACTCGTTAAGCGTGTTATTATGAAACAACCGCGGACAACGTCCAGGGCCAGGCCACCTGTCTCCTAGGTGTCTCAACCTGTCCTGTCGCTCCGCCACAAAGATCCACACAGAGGGCCATCGGGAAAGTATGTCCTTCCAGCCCCCAATCCGTGAATCAACCGCGGGTACTCAACGAGCCGACCCAACTTTAGTCACATCAAGTATCATGTATAAGTGTATGTAATATATACCCGTGATCACCCCCAAGTGATCACGGCCCGATAGAATAGCAGGGCAGACGGACAAGGGTGTAGGGCCACTGATGAAATACTACCATCCTATACTAAGCATTTAGGATTGCAGGTAAAGTATCGACAGTGGTAGCAACAATGACAGGCTATGCAGCAGAATAGGATTATCGAAAACAGTAACATGCTATTCTACTCTAATGCAAGCAGTAGAGAGAAGAGTAGGCGATATCTGGTGATCAAAGGGGGGGGGGGGCTTGCCTGGAAGCCCTGCAGACGAAAGAAATCTTCGGAAGCGTAGCCGTAGTCGAACACCGAAGCATCAATGGTCTCGGGGTCTATCACAGTATCGGAGTCTACCGAAAATAAGCAACGAAGGGGAAACAAATAAATAACAGAGCAAACAATATTATCACAAAGCATAACATGGCAAAAGGCGGTGCTACGTGTGACCTAACGCAGTGCTCGGTGATACAGGCGAAGAGGAATAACATCCGGGAAAGTATTCCCGGTGTTAGGCATTTTCGGGCAGATGAAACAGAGGGGAATGTTGCATGTTCGGTATGATAGAGATGTGTGGCGGACGAACGGACCGCGTATTCGGATTCGTCTCGTCGTTCAGAGCAACTTTCATATATAAATTATTTTCATCCGAGTTACGGTTTAAAAGATATGATTTTCTAAAGTTTTATTAATTTCTGGAATTTAATATTAATTAAATTAATTCGAAAAGGATTCATGACATCAGCATGACATCATGCTGACGTCAACATTGTTGACTGGTCAAACTGACCAGTGGGTCCCACCTGTCATTAACTAGTTTAATTAGTCAGGTTTAATTAGACTAATGTGTAATTAGTTTAATTAAACATAATTAATTAGGGTTAATTATCAGGATTAATTAAGTTAATTATTAATTAATTAATTAATCTTTTTTAATAATTATTTTTTTTTAAACTTCTTTTTTTTTTCTTTTAAGGGGAGGGGGCCCGCTTGTCAAAGGGTCATGTGGCCTTAGTGGGTCGGGCGGCCATAGCGAGCAATCGGGCGCCCGTGCGTTTGCGCCCGATGCAGACCCGGGGCGCCGCGGGAAGCCGGGAACGACCGCCGGCGCGGCGGTGTCCCGCGGGGCCAAGGGCGGAGGGAGCCGGCGGTGGCCTGCGGCGAGGATGGGCCGGGGTTCGCGGCAGGGGGGCGGGGTCCGGCGGCTGCAGGTGAATGCAGGCCCAGCGATGAGAGCGGGGCTGGACGGGCACGGCCAAGGGGGGGGCGCTGCCGGCGGCCATGGCTAGGGGCGCGGCTGGCGGGCGCGGTGCCGCGCGCCCGGGGCGGCGGCAAGCGGGGCATAGAAGGGGAGGAGGCGACAGTGGCGGGGCATGGCCCGAGGCCAGCTCGGCGCGGGCGTGAGCTCCGCTGGACGCGGTGGCGCGCGGGGAGTGGTAGGGCGGCTGCGGCGCAGCCGATCGGCGGTGGCAGTAGGCGCGGGCGAGCGACAGCTGAGGCCGCCGCAGTCGAGCTGTGCTAGGGGGCGGAGTCGAGGCCAGGGGGCGGGGAGGCGGCGGACAGAGGCGGAACGCGGCCGCGAGTGATAGTGCGCGGGTGGGATGGGCCGCAGCAGCAGGCCTAGGTTGCACGCGCGAGCTGCAGGGGTTGCGGACGGGCGTGGCGCACGCGCAGGCAGGAGCTGGAGCGGCCAAGTCGTGCGCATTGCCAGGGTGACCGCGAGCACGTCCGGGGCTCGATGTGATAGGAAGAGGGGAAGCGAGGGAGGACAGGGTTCTCACCCCCGTTGCAGGGGAACAGGTGGGCCGGCGAGGCTCGTGGTAGCATATCGGGGAGGAGACGGGGACGCGGCATTCCGACGAGCAGCGGCAACACGGCAGCTCCAGCGAGGGCGTCGGGATCGGGACCTCTCGATCCAGATCCAGCGAGAGAGGGAGGAAAGTGGGGAAAGGGGGTGTCGGTGAGTTAGGTTTTCCTCCTGGTGGGGTTAAGTAGGAGTAATCCGGGGTTGGGCCGGCATTGCGCCTATTTGGCTCGGGTGGATTAGGCCCAGGGGCCAGGGGGTATATTTGATTTTATTTTATCTCTTCTAATTTTATTTTATTTCTCTATTCTTTCTGTTTTATTTTAGTCTCACATTATTTTAGTTTAAAATAAAATTCATACTAGTTCCTAAATTAGTCTCAATAAATATACTACTACCACATAAGTTTGGGCAAATAAATAAAATAGTTTAATATTTTATAAAATACCAAAGGCATTTACTTAATTGTTTTGTCTGCTGTTTTCAACCATTTTGGTGCATTTAAATATTTTATAAAAATAAGGATTCTCCACCATAATTCCTTATGATTTATTTGACACATCCTGAACATTTTAGTTTTAATGTTTGAAAATTTTTGTTGTTTTCTTTTAATTCAAAATTTAATTTGGATCGGTTTCGAACTAACACGAGATTATCAACAGTAATTGTGGTGACGTGTCGTCATTAGTAGAGGGTTACTGTAGCTTAACTATTCGGGCGTCACAATTCTCCTCCACTACAAGAAATCTCGTCCCGAGATTTAAGCGGTGGAGTAAGGAGGGATAGGTGCTGGTAGCGAAAAGCTAACGAGTCTTCTCGGTCTTGGCTGCCCTTTCGAAGAGGTCGATATCTTTCGTTGATGTCTTCATTTCTCTGCTTCAAGTCATCGTGATCATGTCGTCATCCTTTCTTCGGGGTCTCCATCGTCCTACGAACGCGATCAGGGGGAAAAACTTTGGAGAAACGTATCTCCACGAAGCCTGTGCATACAACGGCGAATTCATAAACTGATATATGAAGTACCTTACGAGTAGTATTTCAGTGAATGCATTGAGAACAATAAGCGATGGTACCAAAGATTCAATCGGGTAGGCAATCATTCGATGCCTAGGCAGAAGCTGGAATGGGGCTTGAATAACGAGAATAACATGGTGTTTGATTCCAGGATGAATAGTGGTATAGAATTTAGCTCGTGAATCACATACAAAGCCAGGTGCAAATGATACTTTAGAATCCGGGTTGTAAAGAAGAGTCAGGTTTTGACCCAGTGGACCTGTGGGTTGTGGGGCCACCATGTGGGTTGAAAATAGGAATGGTGGTGACATCTTGCACAGCCGTGACAAGGAGGCATGTCAGTGGATAGCTTGTCAGCTATGTCGGCAACAATGTCGATACCAAGGATTGGGAACGAAGACAACCCTTTCCTTGCTCGTTAAAACGAGGCGGACCGGTAGGCAATGTTTTCGTCCATCGATGGTTACTGGAATGTTATGAACAATAGTAACAGGTTCTTACTGACAGAGTTATACACCAAGGTGTTTAATCTAAGCAAACTTAGATTATATGTGGATCAAAGAAAGGTTAAACAAACAAATGGAAAGGAAAATAGTGATTACACACTATTATTAGGAGTATATCCTTCCCTTGGACAAGAAGAACATGGCATACAGGGTAGGAGAGCAAGCACCAACCATTCAGATAAAGAGGCAAGGATTAATCAAGAGGTTACTCATACTACGGTGTTTGGATAACTGACCAAGAAACATTTAGCATCGCGCCTCCAATGTTCTTGTTGATGAGCGGGGTATAATTGCCATGCTTCGAGGTAGCAATGACATGGTGTTTCAATAAAGGGCCAGACTTTGGATACACGAATGATCCATCAGGAGCAACTTATAAAATAAGTCTTGCAATTTCCTCCTGGAAGAATGGTTATCATTGCAAAAGAAATTATAATGATAGGTCCTCCAGCTAGGGGTGCTAGGCATGACATCATAATACCGGGTCATCAAAGGACCAACATATTTCTCTTGGAAACTTGTCCCAACCATCATACCTGACCGAGATTCAGATCCGATTGTCGTCATTAGTAGAGGGTTACTGTAGCTTAACTATTCGGGCGTCACAATTCTCCTCCACTACAAGAAATCTCGTCCCGAGATTTAAGTGGTGGAGTAAGGAGGGATAGGTGCTGGTAGCGAAAAGCTAACGAGTCTTCTCGGTCTTGGCTGCCCTTTCGAAGAGGTTGATATCTTTCGTTGATGTCTTCATTTCTCTGCTTCAAGTCATCGTGATCATGTCGTGATCCTTTTTTCGGGGTCTCCATCGTCCTACGAACGCGATCAGGGGGAAAAACTTTGGAGAAACGTATCTCCACGAAGCCTGTGCATACAACGGCGAATTCAGAAACTGATATATGAAGTACCTTACGAGTAGTATTTCAGTGAATGCATTGAGAACAATAAGCGATGGTACCAAAGATTCAATCGGGTAGGCAATCATTCGATGCCTAGGCAGAAGCTGGAATGGGGCTTGAATAACGAGAATAACATGGTGTTTGATTCCAGGATGAATAGTGGTATAGAATTTAGCTCGTGAATCACATACAAAGCCAGGTGCAAAGGATACTTTAGAATCCGGGTTGTAAAGAAGAGTCAGGTTTTGATCCAGTGGACCTGTGGGTTGTGGGCCCACCATGTGGGTTGAAAATAGGAATGGTGGTGACATCTTGCACAACCGTGACAAGGAGGCATGTCAGTGG
This sequence comes from Secale cereale, assembly GCA_902687465.1. NCBI lineage: Eukaryota > Viridiplantae > Streptophyta > Magnoliopsida > Poales > Poaceae > Secale > Secale cereale. The sequence continues at coordinate 571,792,852 of LR738710.1, forward strand.
ATAGCTTGTCAGCTATGTCGGCAACAATGTCGATACCAAGGACTGGGAACGAAGACAACCCTTTCCTTGCTCGTTAAAACGAGGCGGACCGGTAGGCAATGTTTTCGTCCATCGATGGTTACTGGAATGTTATGAACAATAGTAACAGGTTCTTACTGACGGAGTTATACACCAAGGTGTTTAATCTAAGCAAACTTAGATTATATGTGGATCAAAGAAAGGTTAAACAAACAAATGGAAAGGAAAATAGTGATTACACACTATTATTAGGAGTATATCCTTCCCTTGGACAAGAAGAACATGGCATACAGGGTAGGAGAGCAAGAACCAACCATTCAGATAAAGAGGCAAGGATTAATCAAGAGGTTACTAATACTACGATGTTTGGATAACTGACCAAGAAACATTTAGCATCGCGCCTCCAATGTTCTTGTTGATGAGCGGGGTATAATTGCCATGCTTCGAGGTAGCAATGACATGGTGTTTCAATCAAGGGCCAGACTTTGGATACACGAATGATCCATCAGGAGCAACTTATAAAATAAGTCTTGCAATTTCCTCCTGGAAGAATGGTTATCATTGCAAAAGAAATTATAATGATAGGTCCTCCAGCTAGGGGTGCTAGGCATGACATCATAATACCGGGTCATCAAAGGACCAACATATTTCTCTTGGAAAGTTGTCCCAACTATCATATCTGACCGAGATTCAGATCCGATTGGTGTCATGATACCTCAGACTTGGGATGTTCGAGAAGAAAAGGTGCAACACCAATCTACGAAATGACATTGCAAGTTTCTCGGGAAATGAATGATGGGAGTGGGTTCCCGGAACAATAGTTCATCATTAAACCAAGGAGAGGATGAGTAGGTGGCTGATGGGCTCGGCATCAATTTATTGAGAATTCCAAACGGATGGATTTCCACAATAATGTGAACAAGAATATGCCACTTGTTAATTCAAAGGATATAATGTTGTATGCTTGAGGAAAACATACGTCATTAATCATTAGTTGAAAATTGAAAGGTGTGCCCGAAATATGACCTTAGGCAGCAAGATCAATGTTTGAGTGATGATTCTATAACCAACAGTCCAAGAACGAACTGTCGATCGTTAACTTCATAGTAATAGGGTTGCTAGAAGTATAGAACTCAAACAACATCGTTAGTATATTGGTATCCCGGTTAAAAACAACACGGGGATCAAGGAAGAATGGTGATGGTGAGAAGTATCATCATACTGAGAATCTCTAAGAGGTGGAGCAATCCCCACAACATTCTCGACATAAAAGACAGTAATACTTCAATGCAGAACACAACACTAGCTAGAGAGCAAGTTGTATTCATAATGTGGACAAGTCCGTGATGAAAGGAAGTCAAGGATGTTGCCGATGATAATAAAAATCATCGAGGGCAAGGAGGGTATTTCTCATCATGAACACAGTTGACATCTGGGTAGTAGTCAAAGTGTTGAAGGTGATCCGACACATTTGCCGGGAGGTTTCAAGAGGATGAAATCAACAACAACGGCAATAAGCATGGGAATGATGAAGTGGCAAGTTATAGGATCAATATATAAGATGCAAACTCAGAACCCAAGTTGCCTATCAAGACAAGCAACATGATGTTGAAAGCTCGACGTAAGTCGTGCTCACACACTGAAGAATTTGTGCACCAGAGAAGGACAAGGTAGCACAGTCAAAGATAGCTAGACAACGGACGTACCCGATAGTCTATGAATAAACCAGATTGAGTTTAAAAAAAATTCCCACTAACATCTACTAGGGGTGTTGAATTTTTAGAGCAGATTTGATTTACTAAACGGTGTCCTCGGTTGTCGGCAACCTAGAACCCATAGAGTGATTACGACAAGCAAAGGTATTACTTCATCAAAAGCTCAAAAGGTGTGGTGCAAAGGGATGATATCCTCAAGATATCAGAGGGTAAAACTCGAAGGTAGAACACGATAGAAGTTGAACTAGGTCATCGACCTATGACAGTAGATGATTTAACCTTGTCAAAAATTGGCGAGGCGTGGAATGGATTTATTCCAGATATATTGAATAAGGACAGCATGGTCGAAACCATAACTGCAAGGGATCAAATTTATTGACACCGAAAGAATTATTTAGACAAAAAAAAACATTTTGCAAGAAGCTCCCGAGACGGTCTACATCGTTTCCATGGGCATGAACAAAAGCACACGGTCGACTCCCATTTCTCCAATGCATACATTTGATTTACCTCTTGATTTGATAAAACTGTAGTGTTGGAATTTTATCCGGTAGAACACCGGAAGGGTATGACTTGTGAAAACTTTTGGGTTCTCACGGATTAGGGGAAGGCATAGGTTCAACCCATCGGGCATCTTAGTAACATATACCACAAGTTTCAAAAGTAAAAACACGAGCTCGAAAGCAGAGCATGGTTGGCCAAGCGGAGGATACAATTTACCAAAGGCATTATGTATCAGGGGAAGAACTCACAAGGTACTTGAATACGAAGGACACTGTCGGTTAACAATCCAACCACGGATCGGGTAATCCACTACGGAGCTGAGGTGAGTACCAGTACTCACTCAGAGGAAGAAAGAATGCAGAGGCATCACATTCAAGAATCACCTGATTAGTCTGATGCTTAAATAGAAAGAAATTCTGGTTTCCAAAACAAAGGATCATAAGCAGACGCTCTGATTAAGGATGGATAAGTTGAAATCACTTAGTTGGGCAATCAATAAAGTTTTGAATTGCCAGGAACCAACTCATGTCCGGAATGACGTCTGAGTCGAAAAGGTAATTTCAAAAAGGATAACCCGATGACTGCGTGCATACGCACATATTGAACCAATAGGCTCAAAATGGCTAAGACAAGGGATGCTAACAAAGACTACTAGTCACATGGAATTAACCATAATGCAAGCCGGCAAGAATTTCCAGAGTAACTGGCTGCAGAGGATTTTTGAAAGATCGAAAAGTATTCAGAAGAATTTTGTGAGACACATGAACAATTGAGAGGCACGGATCCTCGATAAATGTGACAAAATAACCGTAAGGGTTTCACGCGAAACAAAACTGCAAGACAATAAACTCAAAGGATTCTCGGGACAACGGAGAATATTTTGAGGCCTCTTGTAACAACAAGAGCGACGAGGAATGATCATGAGAATGACAAGTGCATGCAGATATCCATAGGGATATATCGGTGGCAGTGAATTACAAAGGCGATGAATACAAGTTCTCGGGTTAACAGCAGATAGTATCTTCAGGTTCTTCTGGTGCAGCGAACGATCATCGATCATAAGTTGCTCTCCGGGTGAAAGTGATAACGAGATCCTAATGTTAGATTTAGTAAAATTCATTTATCCCGAATAGAAGAGAGATAAGAGTCCCAGAGTATAGACGAGGAGTAAAAGATCCTAATACCACCCAATGGTGATGTGGGCCCGTAAGCCACACAACAAGTTAGTAAATTTGTTTTCAAAGACTAGACTCAACTTCGGCCAAGGAGTTGGAAAGGGGGATTCCTACAGGCAGTCGGCTCTGATACCAACTTGTGACGCCCCCGATTTGTCCGTACACTAATCATGCACGCAAATGTGTACGACCAAGATCAGGGACTCACTGGTAGATATCACAACACAACTCTAAAAGTAAGATAAGTCATACAAGCTTCATATTACAAGCCAGGGGCCTCGAGGGCTCGAATACAAGTGCTCGATCATAGACAAGTCATCGGAAGCAACAGATATCTGAGTATAGACATAAAGTTAAACAAGGTGCCATAAGATGGCTAGCACAAACTGGGATACAGATCGAAAGAGGAGCAGGCCACCTGCCTAGGATCCTCCTAACTACTCCTGGTCGTCGTCGGCAGACTGCACGTAGTAGTAGGCGCCTCCGGTGTCGTAGGAGTCGTCGTAGGTGGCGTCTGGCTCCTGGGCTCCACCATCTGGTTGCATCATCCGAGAAGAAGGAACAGAAGGGGGAAAAGGGGGAGCAAGGCAACCGTGAGTACTCATCCAAAGTACTCGCAAGCAAGGATCTCTACTACAAATGCAATGGTAACAATGACATGGGTAGTATCGGTGGACTGAACTGCAGCAAGCGGGAATAAGAGGGGGATAGCTAATCCAAACGAAGACTACGCTTCTGGCAGCCTCCATCTTGCAGCAGTAGGAGAGAATAGATGGTAAGTTCACCAAGTATCAACGAATAGCATAATCCTACTCGGCGATCCTCCCGCACATCACCCTGTGAGAGAGCAACCACCGAGTTATATCTGGAACTCATCTGGGTGTGTTTTATCAAGTGTCCGGTTCTAGTTATCATGAGGTCGGAATACAACTCCGGGTCGTCCTTTTACCGAGGGACACGACTATTCGAATAGATTAACTTCCCTGCAGGGGTGCACCACATAACCCAGCACGCTTGATCCCATTTGGCCGGACACACTTTCCAGCGTCATGCCCGGCCTCGGAAGATCAACACGTCGCAGCCCTACCTAAGCACAGCAGAGAGGTCAGCACGCCGGTCTAAGTCCTAGGCGCGCAGGGGTCCGGGCCCATCGCCCAACGCACACCTGCACGTTGCGTACGCGGCCGGTAAGCAGACCTAGCCTCTCCTAATACCAGAGTAGGCTTTCCAGTCCAATCCGACGCGCGCCGCTAAGTCGCTGACGTCAAAAAGGCTTCGGCTGATACCACGATGTCGAGTGCCCATAACTGTTCCCACGCAGCTGGTTAGTGCGTATAGACCAAATGGCCAGACTCAGATCAAATATCCAAACTCGTTAAGCGTGTTATTATGAAACAACCGCGGACAACGTCCAGGGCCAGGCCACCTGTCTCCTAGGTGTCTCAACCTGTCCTGTCGCTCCGCCACAAAGATCCACACAGAGGGCCGTCGGGAAAGTATGTCCTTCCAGCCCCCAATCCGTGAATCAACCGCGGGTACTCAACGAGCCGACCCGACTTTAGTCACATCAAGTATCATGTATAAGTGTATGTAATATATACCCGTGATCACCCCCAAGTGATCATGGCCCGATAGAATAGCAGGGCAGACGGACAAGGGTGTAGGGCCACTGATGAAATACTAGCATCCTATACTAAGCATTTAGGATTGCAGGTAAAGTATCAACAGTGGTAGCAACAATGACAGGCTATGCAGCAGAATAGGATTATCGAAAACAGTTACATGCTATTCTACTCTAATGCAAGCAGTAGAGAGAAGAGTAGGCGATATCTGGTGATCAAAGGGGGGGGGGGCTTGCCTGGAAGCCCTGCAGACGAAAGAAATCTTCGGAAGCGTAGCCGTAGTCGAACACCGAAGCATCAATGGTCTCGGGGTCTATCACAGTATCGGAGTCTACCGAAAATAAGCAACGAAGGGGAAACAAATAAATAACAGAGCAAACAATAGCATCACAAAGCATAACATGGCAAAAGGCGGTGCTACGTGTGACCTAACGCGGTGCTCGGTGATACAGGCGAAGAGGAATAACATCCGGCAAAGTATTCCCGGTGTTAGGCATTTTCGGGCAGATGAAACAGAGGGGAATGTTGCATGTTCGGTATGATAGACATGTGTGGCGGACGAACGGACCGCGTATTCGGATTCGTCTCGTCGTTCACAGCAACTTTCATATATAAATTATTTTCATCCGAGTTACGGTTTAAAAGATATGATTTTCTAAAGTTTTATTAATTTCTGGAATTTAATATTAATTAAATTAATTCGAAAAGGATTTATGACATCAGCATGACATCATGCTGACGTCAACATTGTTGACTGGTCAAATTGACCAGTGGGTCCCACCTGTCATTAACTAGTTTAATTAGTCAGGTTTAATTAGACTAATGTGTAATTAGTTTAATTAAACATAATTAATTAGGGTTAATTATCAGGATTAATTAAGTTAATTATTAATTAATTAATTAATCTTTTTTTAATAATTTTTTTTAAACTTCTTTTTTTATTTCTTTTAAGGGGAGAGGGCCCGCTTGTCAAAGGGTCATGTGGCCTTAGTGGGTCGGGCGGCCATAGCGAGCAATCGGGCGCCCGTGCGTTTGCGCTCGATGCAGACCCGGGGCGCCGCGGGAAGCCGGGAATGACCGCCGGCGCGGCGGTGTCCCGCGGGGCCAAGGGCGGAGGGAGCCGGCGGTGGCCTGCGGCGAGGATGGGCCGGGGTTCGCGGCAGGGGGGCGGGGTCCGGCGGCTGCAGGTGAATGCAGGCCCAGCGATGAGAGCGGGGCTGGACGGGCACGGCCAAGGGGGGGCGCTGCCGGCGGCCATGGCTAGGGGCGCGGCTGGCGGACGCGGTGCCGCGCGCCCGGGGCGGCGGCAAGCGGGGCATAGAAGGGGAGGAGGCGGCAGTGGCGGGGCATGGCCCGAGGCCAGCTCGGCGCGGGCGTGAGCTCCGCTGGACGCGGTGGCGCGCGGGGAGCGGTAGGGCGGCTGCGGCGCAGCCGATCGACGGTGGCAGTAGGCGCGGGCGAGCGACAGCTGAGGCCGCCGCAGTCGAGCTGTGCTAGGGGGCGGAGTCGAGGCCAGGGGGCGGGGAGGCGGCCGACAAAGGCGGAACGCGGCCGCGAGTGATAGTGCGCGGGTGGGATGGGCCGCAGCAGCAGGCCTAGGTTGCACGCGCGAGCTGCAGGGGTTGCGGACGGGCGCGGCGCACGCGCAGGCAGGAGCTGGAGCGGCCAAGTCGTGCGCATTGCCAGGGTGACCGCGAGCACGTCCGGGGCTCGATGTGATAGGAAGAGGGGAAGTGAGGGAGGACAGGGTTCTCACCCCCGTTGCAGTGGAACAGGTGGGTCGGCGAGGCTCGTGGTAGCATATCGGGGAGGAGACGGGGACGCGGCATTCCGACGAGCAGCGGCAACACGGCAGCTCCAGCGAGGGCGTCGGGATCGGGCCCTCTCGATCCAGATCCAGCGAGAGAGGGAGGAAAGTGGGGAAAGGGGGTGTCGGTGAGTTAGGTTTTCCTCCTGGTGGGGTTAAGTAGGAGTAATCCGGGGTTGGGCCGGCATTGCGCCTATTTGGCTCGGGTGGATTAGGCCCGGGGCCAGGGGTATATTTTATTTTATTTTATCTCTTCTAATTTTATTTTATTTTCTCTATTCTTTCTGTTTTATTTTAGTCTCACATTATTTTAGTTTAAAATAAAATTCATACTAGTTCCTAAATTAGTCTCAATAAATATACTACTGCCACATAAGTTTGGGCAACTAAATAAAATAGTTTAATATTTTATAAAATACCAAAGGCATTTACTTAATTGTTTTGTCTGCTGTTTTCAACCATTTTGGTGCATTTAAATATTTTATAAAAATAAGGATTCTCCACCATAATTCCTTATGATTTATTTGACACATCCTGAACATTTTAGTTTTAATGTTTGAAAACTTTTGTTGTTTTCTTTTAATTCAAATTTTAATTTGGATCGGTTTCGAACTAACACGAGATTATCAACAGTAATTGTGGTGACGTGTCGTCATTAGTAGAGGGTTACTGTAGCTTAACTATTCGGGCGTCACAACTCATATGGCATAACAGGTTTTTAAGGATTTTGGATGCACAAGCAGTCAGTCCGCTTAGTACAGGTGGAGGTTAGCAAAAGACTGGGAAGCGACCAACTAGAGAGCAATAACGGCCATAATCATGCAGAGCGACAAAGCAACATTGAATCGGGCATGAAAGTGATATAACTATTCTAAAACTCAAAGATCATCAAGGCAGAGCAGACTTTTTAGTCTCAAACATGTGTAAGCATGTGCCAAGTCAATCCAAAAATTCTCTAAAGGGAAATACCACCTTAGTATACCGAACTATGAACAATGCAATGCATGTAGATCATTTCAATAACACATTATATACTCTAGTTATTCGAGACTAGCCACAAGGAAAGCATGAACCACTGGGAGAGCATTGTAAACATAGCACTATGTCGCTAGAAGCTGGTCTCTAGATCATAAGTACAGGCATATGTACAAAAGTAGAAACAAGAAGAGTTCATACCGGTCTTCCTTGTTGCTTCCCTTCAGTCCATCTTCGTCATTACTGCTTGTCACTTGCACGATCAAACGTAGGAAATATAATTAAATGCCATCACGGACTCGAGCTGAACTCTGAAAACAAAGCAAACTAAAGAGAAAAGGAAATCTTTTTGGATTATTTCAAAGGTTAAACGAAAGCAAAAGAAAGAGAAAATCTTTTTGTTGTTTTTGCAAAGAGAGAAATAAAGAAGAACGGGCAAAAACTTCGAAAAGATCAAAGCGAATAAAACAGATAATACAATGGAAAAGTGAGAGGGGCACGTACTCCCCCAAGCTTAGGCTTTTGGCCTAAGTTGGTAGCAGCTACTGCCCCCAGGAGACTCTTGCTCCTGGGGTATGGTGGTGAGACCAAGGGTCGTAGAAGGATGCTGGCGCGTATATCGAACTCCTCGAAGTCTCCCACGAGGAAGGGTCCGTATGCCAAGCAGAGGAAGACCCTTCACCAAACTCGGTGGCGGTATCTTCCTGAAAAGGTGGTAACTCACCGTGCTCCTCCTCGTCGGGCACAACCCCCTCCATGGGGTTATGAAACCGATGCTGGACCATGAACTCATCGAACTGGACAACATCAAAGGACCATCCATTCCTGCGAGAAAAATCAAACAAAAGAGGTGCAGGTAGACGGATCTCGCATTCCGCGGTAGTTCCGAAACACAAGATATAAACAAGATTATCCAGCTCAGAAGCCATGGTAACAAACTTATGCCTTTTCATAGCAGCAAGATCAAAGCTTAAATAAGTAAAAGGATTATCATCAGGGTGTGGGGTGCCTCCAAGATGTTCTAAGATAAGTGTGGCATAAATGCCACCATATAAGTCCCCCTTGTTACCATTCATAGCAAGGCGTCGAGCAATTAAGGCACCCAGATTATAATCATACCTCCCTGAGAGGGCTGCTGCCAGGATAGCAATATCCGGAGCAGAAATGCTGCTCGTGTTGTCACGAGCTAACACCCCTCTAGCAACATAATATGCAAAATACCTGAGGTGAGGAAATAAGATGCTGGAGATCTTCGACCGATGAATATCCCTCGTACCCATGCTGCAGAGAGAGTTGATGACGGTTTTCAGCTCAGAGGGCTGAGTGGCCATCCTAGCCGTCCTCCCAACGTTTGGCACACCTATTATTTCACAAAACTTTCCCAAAGTCATGGTGATAAGATCATCGTAAATTTTAAACCCAATAGCACCTAAATCAGGATTATATCTAAAACTGTTAATGAAACTGGAGGTGAGTTTTTGATATTGAGTAACACGGCACGTGATGAGCCGTGTCAAACCTGCATTAGCACAAAGATTATAAAACTCATCCTTGATTCCCGCAGCTTCAAGGAATTCATCACATGGAAACGTCATCGCACGTGCTGGACTTGTGTCTTCCAACAACTCCAGGGGCACATGATCTTCATTATAGCTCACCCTAGCAGTCGAGGGTGAAGATGCGGCTCTAGTAACTCGATCGGAGTGTGCGGGCCTCCTCTTCTCAAGCCACCCTTTTGCCCTTCCTAACAAACTCATTTCTGAAATTTTTGCCAATTTACAAAAACGAGGATTAAAACAAGGTGAGTTAAGGCAAACTACTCAACTCACTTGCCCAAGGCGTAAACTTGCATCAAAACTTGGAAAATAACTTTCTACACATGCATGCAAGCTCATCTATACAACACCAAGAACTACTAAATACTCACAAATGAAGCCACCAATCAGAAATCTAATTGGAGGGGTGGAAGAGTCACATACCAGGGAGTATTTGTTCAAAATCTCAGCTCAAATGGTGGGCTTGAAGGAAATATGCCCTAGAGGCAATAATAAAGTTGTTATTTTATATTTCCTTATATCATGATAAATGTTTATTATTCATGCTAGAATTGTATTAACCGGAAACTTAGTACATGTGTGAATACATAGACAAAATAGAGTGTCCCTAGTATGCCTCTACTAGACTAGCTCATTGATCAAAGATGGTTATGTTTCCTAACCATAGACATGAGTTGTCATTTGATCAACGAGATCACATCATTAGGAGAATGATGTGATGGACAAGACCCATCAGTTAGCTTAGCACTATGATCGTTTAGTTTTACTGCTATTGCTTTCTTCATGACTTATACATGTTCCTATGACTATGAGATTATGCAACTCCCGAATACCGGAGGAACACCTTGTGTGCTATCAAACATCACAACGTAACTGGGTGATTATAAAGATGCTCTACAGGTGTCTCAGAAGGTGTTCGTGGTGTTGGCATAGATCAAGAATATGATTTGTCACTCCGAGTATCGGAGAGGTATCTCTGGGCCCTCTCGGTAATGCACATCGTAATAAGCCTTGCAAGCAAACGACTAATGAGTTAGTCAGGAGATGATGTATTACGGAACGAGTAAAGAGACTTGCCGGTAACGAGATTGAACTAGGTATTGAGATACCGACGATCGAATCTCGGGCAAGTAACATACCGATGACAAAGGGAACAACGTATGTTGTTATGCGGTTTGACCGATAAAGATCTTCGTAGAATATGTAGGAGCCAATATGAGCATCCAGGTTCCGCTATTGGTTATTGACCGGAGATGAGTCTCGGTCATGTCTACATAGTTCTCGAACCCGTAGGGTCCGCACGCTTAACGTTTGATGACGATCGGTATTATGAGTTTATGAGTTTTGATGTACCGAAGGTAGTTCGGAGTCCCGGATGAGATCACGGACATGACGAGGAGTCTCGGAATGTCCGAGACATAAAGAATGATTTATTGGACGACTATATTCGGACACCGGAAGTGTTCCGGAAAAGTTTCGGATTTAACTGGATTGCCGGAGAGGGTTACCGGAACCCCCTACGAGGGGGGATGGTCCATAGTGGGCCTTGAGGAAAGGAGAGAGGCAGCCCATAGAGGCTGGCCGGCGCCCCACCTAGGGATCCTAGTTGGACTAGGATTGGGGGGGCGCCACCTCTCCCTCTTTTCCTTTCCCTCTCTTCCTTCTTGATGGACTCCTACTAGGAATAGGATTGCAATCCTATTCCTAGTAGGATTGCCCTAGCCGCACCATAGGAGGCCGGTCGGCCCTCCCCTCTTGCTCCTTTATATACGGGGGCAGGGGGGCACCCAAAGACACACAAGTTGAATTGTTCCAGCCGTGTGCGGTGCCCCCCTCCACAGAAACACACCTCGGTCATACCATCGCAGTACTTAGGAGAAGCCCTGCGCCGGTAGATACATCATATCCGTCACCACGCCGTCGTGCTGACGAAACTCTCCCTTGAAGCTCAACTGGATCAAGAGCTCGTGGGACGTCATCAAGCTGAATGTGTGCTGAACACGGAGGTGCCGTACGTTCGGTACTTGATCGGTTGAATCGCGAAGAAGTTCGACTACATCAACCGCGTCACTTGACGCTTCCGCTTCCGGTCTACGAGGGTACGTAGACACACTCTTCCCTCTCGTTGCTATGCATCTGGTAGATAGATCTTGCGTGATCGTAGGAAAATTATAAAATACTACGTTCCCCAACAGTGGCATCATGAGCCAGGTCTATGCGTTGATGATATGCATGAGTAGAACACAATGAGTTGTGGGCGATACTAGTCATACTGCTTACCAGCATGTCATACTTTGCTTCGGCGGTATTGTGAGATGAAGCGGCCCGGACCGACATTACGCGTACGCTTACGCGAGACTGGTTTCACCGTTAGGAGCACTCGTTGCTTAAAGGTGACTGGCGGGGTGTCTGTCTCTCTCACTTTAGCTGAAACAAGTGTGGTTACGCCCGGTCCTTGTGAAGGTTAAAACAACACATACTTGACGAAACATCGTTGTGGTTTTGTATGCGTAGGTAAGAACGGTTCTTGCTAAGCCCGTAGCAGCCACGTAAAACTTGCAACAACAAAGTAGAGGATGTCTAACTTGTTTTTGCAGGGCATGTTGTGATGTGATATGGTCAAGACATGATGAGTTATACGGTTTTGTATGAGATGATCATGTTTTGTAATGTTATCGGCAACTGGCAGGAGCCATATGGTTGTCGCTTTATTGTATGAAATGCAATCGCCATGTAATTGCTTTACTTTATCACTAAGCGGTGGCGATAGTCGTAGAAGCAATAGTTGGCGAGACGACAACGATACTACGATGGAGATCAAGGTGTCGCGCCGGTGATGAAGGTGATCATGACGGTGCTTTGGAGATGGAGATCAAAAGCACAAGATGATGATGGCCATATCATGTCACATATTTTGATTGCATGTGATGTTTATCTTATTATGCTTCTTATTTTGCTTAGAACGACGGTAGCATTATAAGATGATCCCTTACTAAATTTCAAGGTATAAGTGTTCTCCCTGAGTATGCACCGTTGCGAAAGTTCGTCGTGCCGAGACACCATGTGATGATCGGGTGTGATAAGCTCTACGTTCAAATACAACGGGTGTAAGCCAGTTTTGCACACGCAGAATACTCGGGTTAAACTTGACGAGCCTGGCATATGCAGATATGGCCTCGGAACACTGGAGACCGAAATGTCGAGCGTGAATCATATAGTAGATATGATCAACATAAGATGTTCACCATTGAAACTACTCCATCTTACGTGATGATCGGACATGGTTTAGTTGATTTGGATCACGTGATCATTTAGATGACTAGAGGGATGTCTATCTAAGTGGGAGTTCTTAAGTAATACGATTAAATTGAACTTTAACTTATCATGAACTTAGTCCTCGTAGTATTAGCATATCTATGTTGTAGATCAATAGCTCACGATGTTGCTCCCCGTTTATTTTTTCCTAGAGAAAACTAAGTTGAAAGATGTTAGTAGCAATGATGCGGAATTGTTCCGTGATCTGAGGATTATCCTCATTGCAGCACAGAAGAATTATGTCCTTGATGCACTGCTAGGTGACAGACCTATTGCAGGAGCAGATGTAGACGTTATGAACATTTTGACAAAAGCTCGATATGATGACTACTTGATAGTTTAGTGCACCATGCTTTACGGCTTAAAACCGGGACTTCAAAAACGTTTTGAAACGCCACGGAGCATATAAGATGTTCCAAGAGTTGAAATTAGTATTTCATAATCATGCCCGTGTCGAGAGGTATAAGACTTCTGACATTACTTTGCCTACAAGATGGAGGAGAATAGCTCAACCAGTGAGCATGTGCTCAGATTGTCTGGGTACTACAATTACTTGAATCAAGTGGGAGTTAATCTTCCAGATAAGATAGTAATTGACAAAGTTCTCTAGTCACTATCACCAAGTTAGTAGAACTTCGTGATGAACTATAATATGCAAGGGGTGACGAAAGGAATTCCCGAGCTCTTCGCGATGCTGAAGTCGGCGAAGGTAGAAATCATAAAAAAAAAACATCAAGTGTTGATGGTTAACAAGACCACTTGTTTCAAGTAAAGGGCAAAGGGATAGAAGGGGAACTTCAAGAATAATGACAAGCAAGTTGTCACTCTCGTGAAGAAACCCAAAGCTAAACTCAAGCCTGAAACTAAGTGCTTCTACTGCAAAGGAAATGGTCACTAGAAGTGGAACTGCCCTAGATACTTGGCGGATAAGAAGGATGGCAAAGTGAACAAAGGTATATTTGATATACAGATTATTGATGTGTATTTTACTAGTGTTCATAGCAACCCCTCGGTATTTGATACTGGTTCAGTTGCTAAAGAGTAGTAACTCGAAGGGGGAGTTGCATAATGAACATAAACTAGTTAAAGGATGAAGTGACGATGTGTATTGGAAGCAGTTCCAAGATTGATATGATCATCATCGCACACTCCCTATACTTTCGGGATCAGTGTTGAACCTAAATAAGTGTTATTTGGTGTTTGTGTTGAGCATGAATGTGATTTGATCATGTTTTTTGCAATACGGTTATTCATGTAAGTTAGAGAATAATTGTTGTTCTGTTTACATGAATAAAACCTTCTATGGTCATACACCCAATGAAAATGGTTTGTTGGATCTCAATCGTGTGATACACATATTCATAATATTGAAGCCAAAAGATGCAAGGTTAATAATGATAGTGCAACTTATTTGTGGCACTGCCGTTTAGGTCATATTGGTGTAAAGCGCATGAAGAAACTCCATAGTGATGGACTTTTGGAACCACTTGATTATGAATCACTTGGTGCTTGCGAACCATGCCTCATGGGCAAGATGACTAAAACTCCGTTCTCCGGAACTGTGGAGCGAGCAACAGAGTTGTTGGAAATCACACATACTGATGTATGCCGACCAATGAGTGTTGAAGCTCGCGGCAGGTATCGTTATTTTCTGACCTTCACTGATGATTTAAGCAGATATGGGTATATCTACTTAATGAAGCACAAGTCTGAAACATTTGAAAAGTTCAAAGAATATCAGAGTGAAGTGGAGAATCATCGTAACAAGAAAATAAGAGTTTCTACGATATAATCGTAGAGGTAAAATATTTGAGTTAGCGAGTTTGGCCTTCAGTAAAAACAATGTGAAATAGTTTCACTATTCACGCCAGCTGGAACACCACAGTGTAATGGTGTGTCCGAACGTCATAACCGTACTTTATTAGATATGGTGCAATCGATGATGTCTCTTACCGATCTACCACTATCGCTTTTGGGGTTATGCATTAGAGACAGCTACATTCACGTTAAATAGGGCACCATCTAAATCCGTGGAGATGACACCGTATGAACTGTGGTTTGACGAGAAACCTAAGCTGTCATTTCTTTAAGTTTGGGACTGTGATGCTTATGTGAAAAAGTTTCAACATGATAAGCTCGAACCCAAATCGGAGAAGTAAATCTTCATAGGATACCCAAAAGAAACTGTTGGTTACACCTTCTATCACAGGTCGGAAGGCAAGATATTCGTTGCTAAGAATGGATCCTTTCTAGAGAAGGAGTTTCTCTCGAAAGAAGTGAGTGGGAGGAAAGTAGAACTTGATGAGGTAATTGTACCTTCTCCCGAATTGGAAGGTAGTACATCACAGAAACTAGTTCCAGTGATTCCTACACCAATTAGTGAGGAAGCTAATGATGATGATCATGAAACTTCAGATCAAGTTACTGCTGAACTTCGTAGATCAACCAGAGTGCGTTCCGCACCAGAGTGGTACGGCAACCCGGTTCTGGAAATCATATTACTGGACCATGATGAACCTACGAACTATGAGGAAGCGATGATGAGCCCAGATTCCGCAAAATGGCTTGAGGCCATGAAATCTGAGATGGGATCCATGTATGAGAACAAAGTGTGGACTTTGGTTGACTTGCCCGATGGTCGGCAAGCCATCGAAAATAAATGGATCTTTAAGAGGAAGACTGACGCCGATGGTAATGTTACTGTCTACAAAGCTCGACTTGATGCGAAAGGTTTTCGACAAGTTCAAGGAGTTGACTACGATGAGACTTTCTCACCTGTAGCGATGCTTAAGTGTGTCCGAATCATGTTAGCAATTGCCGCATTTTATGATTATGAAATCTGGCAAATGGATGTCAAAACTGCATTCCTGAATGGATATCTCAAAGAAGAGTTGTATATGATGCAACCAGAAGGTTTTGTCAATCTTAAATGTGCTAGCAAATTGTGCAAGCTCCAGCGATCCATCTATGGACTGGTGCAAGCATCTCGGAGTTGGAATATACGCTTTGATAAGTTAATCAAAGCATATAGATTTATACAGACTTGCGGTGAAGCCTGTATTTACAAGAAAGTGAGTGGGAGCACTACAACCTTTCTGATAAGTATATGTGAATGACATATTGTTGATCGGAAATGATGTAGAATTTTCTGGAAAGCATAAAGGAGTGTTTGAAAGGAGTTTTTCAAAGAAAGACCTTGGTGAAGCTGCTTACATATTGGGCATCAAGATCTATAGAGATAGATCAAGACGCTTGATAAGACTTTTGATGAGTACATACCTTGATAAGATTTTGAAGTAGTTCAAAATGGATCAGTCAAAGAAGGAGTTCTTGCCTGACTTGTAAGGTGTGAAGTTGAGTAAGACTCAAAGCCAGACCACGGCAGAAAAATATAGAGAGAATGAAAGTCATTCCCTATGCCTCAGTCATAGGTTCTATAAAGTATGCAATGCTGTGTACCAAACATGTTGTGTATCTTGCCATGAGTTTGACAAGGAGGTACAATAGTGATCCAGGAGTAGATCACTGTACAGCGGTCAAAATTATCCTTAGTAACTGGATGACTAAGGAAATGTTTCTCGATTATGGAGGTGATAAAGAGTTCGTCGTAAAGGGTTACGCCGATGCAAGCTTTGACACTAAATCCAAATGACTCTAAGTATCAATTTGGATGCGTATTGAAAGTGGGAGCAATTAGCTAGAGTAGCTCCATGCAGAGCATTGTAGACACATAGAAATTTGCGAAATACATACGGATCTGAATGTGACAGACCCGTTGACTAAACTTCTCTCACGAAGCAAAACATGATCACACCTTAGTACTCTTTGGGTGTTAATCACATAGCGATGTGAACTAGATTATTGACTATAGTAAACCCTTTGGGTGTTGGTCACATGGCGATGTGAACTATGGGTGTTAATCACATGACGATGTGAACTATCGGTGTTAAATCACATGGCGATGTGAACTAGATTATTGACTCTAGTGCAAGTGGGAGACTGAAGGAAATATGCCCTTAATAAAGTTGTTATTTTATATTTCCTTATATCATGATAAATGTTTATTATTCATGCTAGAATTGTATTAACCGGAAACTTAGTACATGTGTGAATACATAGACAAAATAGAGTGTCCCTAGTATGCCTCTACTAGACTAGCTCATTGATCAAAGATGGTTATGTTTCCTAACCATAGACATGAGTTGTCATTTGATCAACGAGATCACATCATTAGGAGAATGATGTGATGGACAAGACCCATCAGTTAGCTTAGCACTATGATCGTTTAGTTTTACTGCCATTGCTTTCTTCATGACTTATATATGTTCCTATGACTATGAGATTATGCAACTCCCGAATACCGGAGGAACACCTTGTGTGCTATCAAACGTCACAACGTAACTGGGTGATTATAAAGATGCTCTACAGGTGTCTCTGAAGGTCTTCGTGGTGTTGGCATAGATCAAGAATAGGATTTGTCACTCCGAGTATCGGAGAGGTATCTCTGGGCCCTCTCGGTAATGCACATCGTAATAAGCCTTGCAAGCAAACGACTAATGAGTTAGTCAGGAGATGATGTATTACGGAACGAGTAAAGAGACTTGCCGGTAACGAGATTGAACTAGGTATTGAGATACAGACGATCGAATCTCGGGCAAGTAACATACCGATGACAAAGGGAACAACGTATGTTGTTATGCGGTTTGACCGATAAAGATCTTCGTAGAATATTTAGGAGCCAATATGAGCATCCAGGTTCCGCTATTGGTTATTGACCGGAGATGAGTCTCGGTCATGTCTACATAGTTCTCGAACCCGTAGGGTCCGCACGCTTAACGTTTGATGACGATCGGTATTATGAGTTTATGAGTTTTGATGTACCGAAGGTAGTTCGGAGTCCCAGATGAGATCACGGACATGACGAGGAGTCTCGAAATGTCCGAGACATAAAGAATGATATATTGGACGACTATATTTGGACACCGGAAGTGTTCCGGAAAAGTTTCGGATTTAACTGGATTGCCGGAGAGGGTTACCGGAACCCCCTACGAGGGGGGATGGTCCATAGTGGGCCTTGAGGAAAGGAGAGAGGTAGCCCATAGAGGCTGGCCGGCACCCCACCTAGGGATCCTAGTTGGACTAGGATTGGGGGGGGCGCCACCTCTCCCTCTTTTCCTTTCCCTCTCTTCCTTCTTGATGGACTCCAATCCTATTCCTAGTAGGATTGCCCTAGCCGCACCATAGGAGGCCGGCCGGCCCTCCCCTCTTGCTCCTTTATATACGGGGGCAGGGGGGCACCCAAAGACACACAAGTTGAATTGTTCCAGCCGTGTGCGGTGCCCCCCTCCACAGAAACACACCTCGGTCATACCATCGCAGTACTTAGGAGAAGCCCTGCGCCGG
The DNA here is from genome assembly GCA_902687465.1 of Secale cereale. NCBI lineage: Eukaryota > Viridiplantae > Streptophyta > Magnoliopsida > Poales > Poaceae > Secale > Secale cereale. The sequence continues at coordinate 571,810,942 of LR738710.1, forward strand.
TAGATACATCATATCCGTCACCACGCCGTCGTGCTGACGAAACTCTCCCGTGAAGCTCAACTGGATCAAGAGCTCGTGGGACGTCATCAAGCTGAACATGTGCTGAACACGGAGGTGCCGTACGTTCGGTACTTGATCGGTTGAATCGCGAAGAAGTTCGACTACATCAACCGCGTCACTTGACGCTTCCGCTTCCGGTCTACGAGGGTACGTAGACACACTCTTCCCTCTCGTTGCTATGCATCTGGTAGATAGATCTTGCGTGATCGTAGGAAAATTTTAAAATACTACGTTCCCCAACAGGGCTGTAGAGAGAGATCGAAGAATCGCCTCCAAGAACAGCAAGAACACAAGAACAAGTGCAGAACTCGCGTTTTTGGAGGAAAAGAGAGAGGGAGGAAGAAGACATACCTGGAGGGGGGCCATGTGGGCCCCAGGCGCCCTGTGGGCGCGGCCAGGGGCTGGGCCGCACCAGCTGGCCGCCTGGGCCACTGGTGGGTCCCCCTGGCCGGCCCCAGGTCCCTCTGGGTCACTCCCGACATGGAAATTTTTATTATAATTTTTCTCGAATTTTTCTGAAAACTTCACTGTTGAAAATTTTTCGAAGTTCAAAAAGCTGCGAAACTCTCTGAAAACTTGAAGCAGTTAGTAGTATTGTGAAGCTTCAAAACATAAACACTTGGTACAGCAAGTAGAACAAGAACTAAAATAAGTGAAAACATAACAAGCTCAACTTTTTATCTATATAAAACTTGTTTACTAGTAAGGTTGATCAAGTCTTACCAACAACAGGCGATATATAGAGCAAAAAGTCTCACCTCTTACGAAGTAGTCACTGAACCTTTACCTTGATGGACATTGTCCCCACCATGATAGTTTTGTATTTGTGAGGCACATGTAGTGGACAATCCCATTCTCCAATTTTCACGGTCTCGATATTTTCTATAGAGTTGAGGCCATGCCTCCTGTCGATCTTTTTTGGAAAATATACCATGTGTTCTTAATCATTTACGTTGAAGGTAACCTTCCCTTTATTGCAATCAATAAAAGCACTTGCGGTGTTAAGAAAAGGTCTACCAAGAATAATGGACATGCTCCCATCCTCGGGCATGTCAAGCACAACAAAATCAGTAAGAATCAAACAATTAGCAACTTCTACGGGAACATCCTCACAAATACCTATCGGGACGGTGGTTGACTTGTCAGCCATCTGAAGGGAGATATCTGTAGGAATTAGTTTCTCTAAACAAAGCCTCTCGTAAAGAGAGAGAGGCATAACACTCACTCCTGCTCCAAGATCACATAAAGCAGTTTTGACATAATTATTCTTTATGGAGCAAGGAATGGTGGGTATACCTGGATCACCGAGCTTCTCCGGAATCTTGCCACTGAAAGAGTAGTTAGCAAGCATAGTAGATATTGCTTCGTTAGGAACTTTTCTTTTATTAGTGACAATATCTTTCATATATTTTGAATAAGGAGGTAACTTAATAGCTTCAGTCAAAAGAATTTAAGAAAAAGAGGTTTAATCCACTCACAAAACTTATTGTAATGCTCTTCTTCTTTGGTTTTGATGGACTTACCTGGAAAGGGCATGGGTTTCTACACCCATGGTTCTCTTTCCTTCCCATGTTTTCTTGCGATGAAGTCTTCTTTAGTGTACCTCTTACGTTTGTCAGGTGCTTCTTCTTCTCGAACTTCAGGCGGATCATTCTTCTCATCATCCTTACCTTCAGGTTTAGCACCGTCTTCAGTCTCAGCATCGGAGATAGATACACCGTTGGGATCAACAGCTGGCTCTTCATCTGCAATAGAATCATTAGAATTGTCAGTCTCCTTATGTTTCTTCTTCTTCTTTGGAGAGCCAACAATTTCTTCTTCCTGCATTTGAGAATCTTGCTCGATTCTCTTCGGATGCCCCTCTGGATAGAGAGGATCTTGAGTGCTAGTTCCTCCTCGGATCTTAATCCCGAAAGCCTGCAAATTATCTTGTTGGGCATTGTTAGAAAGCAAATCTTTTTGCACATTAGAAATTTGGTCAAGCTGAGTTTTAACCATATGAAAATGCTTCACAAGACATTGAACATCATTAACTGTTCTACCTAGAACATCAAGCAAACTTTTGATAGCAAGGGAATTATCATGCAACTGACTTTGTATCCTCTCATTAAAATGATTTTGTTTCATAATAAAATTATCAAACTCATCGAAACATTGATCAGGAGGCTTACCATGAGGGATGTCACTTGCATTGAAATTTAAAAGAGAGTGTACCTCTACCATAGGAGGGTGAGTGGTAGGTTCACACAGCTTCTCAATAGGAGGTAGATTCTTCACGTCTTCAGCTTTAATACTACCTCTTTTCCGGTTTATAAGGCTTGTACGTATATCTAGGTTGAAATATAAACCAACGTAATAAAAATTATCAGTCACAAAAAATATATCATTAGAAACTTCAGATCTTCTACTTTCTAATGATGTAATTTTTAGACTATACAACTCATTTTATGTTGGTCAAATTATAGACCTAGGGATACGCGCAAGCCTTATAAACCGGAAAGGAGGCAGTACCTTTCTCTTGAATAGACTTCTTTGCTTCTCGCATATCTTCGGGGCTTAGAACAAACAAGCCCCTCTTCTTTGGTGGTGGAGGTGGTTCAGGGACGGACCAATCTTCATGATTTTTGGCAATCCCGCCCATCAAATCTTCTGCATCATCCGGTGTCCTTTTCCTGAAAACACAACCAGCACAACTGTCCAAATAGGACCTGGATTCATCAGTTAGACCAGCATAGCATATATCAATTAATTCATTCTTAGGGACTTCATGTCCCGGTCTAGCCCGAATCAGACCGCAGTACCTCCCCCAAGCTTTAGGGAGGGACTCATCCTGCAACTGTTTAAAGTTATAAATTCTTTGTAAAGCAGCATGTTGCATGTGAGCAGGAAAGTACTTATCAACAAAAGAGTGAGCTAAGTCTTGAGGACTCTTAATGGAACCGCACGGAAGTGAATCATACCATGCTTTAGCACCTTACTTCAAGGAGAAAGGAAGAAGCTTGGTCACATAAAAGTATCGTATCTTCTCATCTGTGGTAAACATGCCACCCAACTCACCGAGTTTTGTTAGGTGTGCAATAGCATCATCATTTTCTCTGCCATAAAAGGGGTCAGCTTCAACCATAGGTATAAGTGAAAGATCAACAGAGAAATCATAATCAGGATCATCAATGCATATAGGAGATGTAGCAAATTCAGGATCAGGAACGGTTTTGTTCTTCAAAGAGTGTTTTTCAAACAGTTTCTTAATAACTTCAGGGTCAGAGCCAGAAAACTCTATCAGTTCCCTGCATAAATCTTCATCAAGCATATAGTAATCATCATCAAGGAGTCTCTCCTTGAGTTTACTCAAATCAGGATAATCATAAGTTTCACCAATAGGGTAGCGAGTAACAGGAATTTCAATTCCAGACTTTTTAGCAGCAGCAGCGATCTGTTTCTCAAGATCATAACCAAGTGAACTAATATCATCAACAGTAGTAGAAGCATCATCAAGAGTATCGAACATAGTAGCAGATTTAGTAGGAGCATCATGTGGTGGTGGTGAGGCAAACTTACTCATAACAGAAGGTGAATCAAGTGTAGCACTAGTGCTTAGAACAGTACCTCTTCTTGTAGTGGAAAGTAAGATCGGAACCTTGGGGTCTCCTTTCTTACCCATAGCGGATGAAATGCAGCAGGTAGGATACTTCAAGTAGACTTGTAAATATTTCTATGGTCCCCGGCAACGGCGCCAGAAAACGGTACTTGATAACCCTCAACCGTAAGGGATCGAGATAGTCTTCGCGGGTAAGAATAACCCAATTTATTGATTCGACACACGGGGAGCCAAAGAGTATTTATAAGCTTTGACAGTTGAGTTGTCAATTCAACCGCACCTGAAATATACTTACTTGCAACAAAAGATAAATGGTAGCAGTGATATGATAGTGATGATAATGATAGTAAAAGTAAACAGCAAAAATAAATAATAAAGGTAAATGGCAAAAGTAGCAACTAGTGACAAGCAGGATTTAAAACACTGTAGGCTAGGGAGATGGATGGTTGGGCGCTGCATGGATGAGATATATCATGATTCTAACTTGGGGCACGGCACACGGAAAAGTAATGATCATCTAGGCAAATATCAAACATTAGGCATGTATCCTGTAGGTAGTTGTACGTGCTTGCAATAAGAACTTGCACAACATCTTTTGTCCTACCATCCCGCTACGAATGGGGCCAAAAGGAACTTATGGAGATTAAGGTGCTCCTGTCAAAGAGCACCGGAACAAAGCAATGAACTCAATGGATACATGTAATCCTCAAACTACGGACCATCCCCTTTGGTGTCCCAAGCTGTCACTTTTGGGATCGCCGGTTCCGAACCGTAACAGGTGCAAACAACTCATAGATAGGATCAAGAACACAAATATATTCATGCAAACACATATGGTTCAGATCTGAAATCATGGCACTCGGGCCCTAAGTGTCAAGCATTAAGAATAACAAGTTGAAGCAAAGATGATAAACACCATAGTAGATGATAGGCAACATGCCCCCAACGATCTGACAAACTATTACATGATCTAACTCATCCAATCCCTACCATCCCCTTTGCCTACAGCAGGGGATTACTCACACATGGAAGGATAAGTCATGGAGGGATGATGGAGTGGTGATGATGATGACGATGGCGACGATCTCCCCTCTCCGGAGGCCAATTCAACCTCCAGATTAGCCCTCCCGAAGAAGAACAGAGGGTGGCGGCGGCTCCGCGACGAAAACTGCGAAAAGAACTTCTGATCTGGGATTTCTCCGTCGCGAGCTAAATACGAGTCAAAGTAGGGCACCAGGGGAGGTGGGGCCCACCCAGGCGACCCCTCGGCGCGGCCAGGGGCTGGGCCGTGCCACCAGGGCGCCTGGGCACCCCCTGGCCCCCCTCTGGCCCCACTTCTGGCTCCGGGTTCCTTCGGGTGCGTGGATTTTCTGTGATTTTTCGTGGATTTTTCTGAGATACCTAAAAATCCGTTTTCCTGCACACAATAAAACCATACAGGCAGCTCTGCTTAAAACAGCGTCAGTCCGAGTTAGTTTAGTTCAAATCATGCAAGAATGAGGTCAAAACAATATCAAAAGTGTTTGGAAAAGTAGATACGTTTGAGACGTATCACCAAGCAGCTCTCCGGTCCTTGGAGGAGGAGCAGGAGCAACTTGCTGGAGAGCAGACGGCCTTCTTCCTCGAGAAGGCCGAAGTCGAAGAGCAGCAACGGCTTGCCGCCAAGAAGCTATCTACGCTGGAAGGCGAGCTGGCGCAGCGGAAAGTCAACCTCGACAGCCACGAGGAGGAGCTTGCCGCGCGCGAGCAATCACTTGGCGGAGCTCTTCAGGAAGCAAAGGATGCTGCCGTGGCTGCTGAGACCGCCAAGAAGGAGTTGGAGACGAGAGTGGCACAGCTCGAGGACAACCTCAAGGCGAGCGGCGAGGAGGTTGCCGCGCTCAAGCTTGAGCGGGAGAAGGACGCCCACAGCCACTCCGAGCTGCAGGTCCGCCTCGCCGAGAAGGGCAAGGAGCTCGCCGCCGCCAAGGATTCCAACGCCGATCTGGAGTTGAAGCTGGCCACCTTGACCCAGACGCTGGACGGCGCCAGGGAGCGGGAGGCGACCCTGAAGGAGGAGATCAGGGCCGAGAAGGCGTTGCTGGAGAGCGCTGCCGTCACCCAGAACAACTTCAGGGCGACCGTCGAGCACTGGATGGAGGGTCTTGTCAACGCCGCCGTGGATATCGACAGGGAGCTGGCGCAGCTGGGGGCAGAGTATCTCGGGTACTCTTCCGACGAGAATCTCCACCCCAGCGCCAAGCTCACCCTATTCTTCAGAGGCGTGGCGACGACCCTCCAGCGACTCCGAGAAAGGATCCCAAAGCAGCTGGCGGACGAGTCGCGCAAGCTCTGCGCGGGAGCCCTTCAAAAGGTGCTGATGAAGATGGCCTTCCGCAACCCAGGCCTCAACTTCACCAACGTCCTCAGGTCCCTGCCGCCGGATGCTGATCTGGACGCGCTCAAGGCCCTTGTCGCACCCATTGTGGACAAGGTGAGCGGCATCAAGAGGGTTGAGGGCGATCGCGCAGATTAGGCTTGCCCGTTTTCTTCTTTCCTTGTCGCTGCTAATCATGTCATGAGAACAATCTGTTAGAGCTGCGACAAGCCACTTGTAATATAACTCTTTTTTGGGTAGTGGTTGCACTGTTATTTCCTTTACTTGATTCCTTTGCTTTGTATGTTTTTTGCCCTACGCTTTTAGGGAACTTGCCGGCGCAGGCACCTTAGCCGCGAGCGCTGAGTGCGGAACTTCAGCAGCCTGCTGGCGGTGTCGCTACCGACAAGAAACCTTGTCGCAACTAGTTGCAGCACACTTAAGTTGTTGAGCGTGCTCGAAAACAAAGTAAGGGCGCGACACTAGTCGCAGCACACTTAAGTCGTTGACCGGACTCGAAACAAAGTAAGGGCGCAACTAGCTACGAGTAGGTTCCTCCACGCACAGGTTTTCCATACAAAGCACGGTCGCTCAAGGAAGATAATTAAAAAATTTAAAATTTTGATTGCTCAAACTTTGGCAACTTAGCTTTTGTGTTGTTTGCTTCTCGGCAAGGCGAAACTCTCTTGGACGACGCCTGGTCCATGCCACTATCTTCCCCTCCCCCCCGGCAAACTTGTGCGCGAGGGAACCTTTCTTTCCTTGAGAAAAAAAAGAAGGAAGAGAAAATACAGATATGGAGCCTTTGGGCTCGTTATGGCTTACCGGTGGTGGGTGCTGCACAAGGTGTCAGATAACGCATGCAAAAGATAGAAAGCATGAAAATGACAAGGTGTGCGGAGCACATGAACTTTACTGATGCATGGGGTCTGCGCCCGGCTTGTACAAAGGATTACATGCAACAACGGCAAGACTTGTACAAAAGGTGGTTGCCGGAGCGGGTCACGGCAACCGCGCCTTACGGGTAAAACTTACGAAGATGCTCGATGTTCCAGGAGTTGCTCACCGGAAAGCCATCTTCGGTCTCAAGGCGGACAGCGCCGGGCCTAGTGACTCGTTTCACCCGATAAGGGCCTTCCCACTTCGGCGTCAACTTGTTGGAATTCTTGGCGGACTAAACGCGCCAAAGAACAAGGTCGCCTTCCTCGAGACTTCTGGCGTTAACTTTGCGGCTATAGTAGCGACGCAGAGCTTGCTGGTAGCGAGCAGCTCGTACAGCAGCCCGAAGACGGTCTTCCTCAAGGAGCAGCGCGTCATCTTGTCGCAGCTGCTCTTGCTCGAGCTCATCATAAGCGAGCACTCGAGGTGACCCGTATACGAGTTCCGTGGGGAGAACTACCTCTGCTCCATAGACTAGAGCGAAAGGTGTCTGTCCAGTGGCTCGATTTGGCGTCGTTCTAATCGACCAAAGAACCACTGGCAGCTCCTCGATCTAGTTTCTTCCACACTTGTGTAGCCTGTCGAAAGTTCTGGTCTTGAGGCCTCGCAGCACTTCAGCATTTGCCCTCTCCGCTTGACCGTTGCTTCTCGGGTGAGCAATAGAAGCGAAGCAGAACTTGGCGCCAAGATCTTGGACGTACTGCATGAAGGTGCGGCTCGTGAATTGCGTACCGTTATCGGTGATGATCCTGTTAGGGATCCCGAAGCGGCAAACAATCGACCTGAAGAACTTGACTGCTGACTGTGCGGTCACCTTTCTCACTGGTTCCACTTCTGGCCACTTTGTGAACTTGTCGATTGCAACGTACAAGTACTCAAAGCCCCCGGCTGCGCGGGGAAAGGGGTCGAGGATGTCGAGCCCCCAGACCGAAAATGGCCAGGATAAAGGGATCGTCTGGAGAGCTTGAGCTTGCTGGTGTATCTGCTTGGAATGGAACTGGCACACTTCACACTTGGTTACTTGTGCAGTTGCATCCTGGAGGGCTTCTGGCCAAAAGAAACCTTGTCGGAATGCTTTGCCGGCAAGCGCTCTTGCGCCAATGTGGTGACCACATATGCCTCCATGTATCTCTGCCAACAGCTTCTGCCCGTCTTCCCGGGGAATACACTTCAATTTCACACCGTTGAGTCTTCTTCTGTACAGTGTGTTGTCAACAAACTGGTACATACTTGACTGCCGGGCTACTCTTTCCGCTTCTTCTTGCTCTTCGGGAAGTTCTCCTGTCTGAAGGAAACGGACGATCTGCTGTGCCCCTGCTGGAGCTTGTGGCTCGACAACAAGGACTAAAGGCACATCTGCTGTTGCGGGAACATCCGCTTCTACGGCAAGCACATGCGGCTCGGCCGGAGCTTGATGTTCCCCGGCAAGCTTGCCAGAGAAAAACTTGTCAGGAGCGTCTACTTCAACGGAACAAACCCTAGGGCTTGCCGGAGCAGACTGCTCCTCTGCATTCTTGGTGTTGATCTTGGGGACCTTCTTAGCGGCGGCTTCGGGAAGCTCTGCCGGAAGATAATCACCGGAAATCAACTTCCTCTTCTTGCTCTGTCCTTTTGATGGTGTTACGGATGGTTGAGTCAGCTTGAGCACAAAGATCCCTAGTTCCATAGGTAACTTAAGTGCGGCGCACTTTGACAGGCCATCTGCGATGTCGTTCTGAGCTCTTGGAACATGCTCCATCTGTAGGCCGTCAAAGTGCTCTTCAAGCTTTCTCACTTCATGAACGTAAGCTTCCATTAACAGACTCTGATAATTCTTGTTCACTTGGCGGACGACAAGCTGCGAGTCACCCCTGACAATGAGTTTCTTGATCCCAAGGTCTGCCGCGATCCTGAGGCCGGCAAGCAAACCCTCATACTCTGCAGTATTGTTTGTTGCTTGCTCCTTGGGAAAGTGCATCTGGACTACGTACTTGAGGTGCTCTCCGGTGGGTGTGACAAGCAGCACGCTAGCACCGGCGCCTTGCAGCGAGAAGGCACCATCAAAGTACATCAACCACTCTTTGCTTGCTTCCTTGACGGGCATACTCATTTCTGGAATCTCTTTGTCTGGTGTTGGCGTCCACTCTGCTATGCATTGTGCCAATGCTCTGCTCTGGATAGTTGAAGTACTCTCAAACTTGAGGCCAAAGCTCGACAGTTCCAGTGCCCACTCAACAATCCTGCCTGTTGCTTTTGGATTCTGCAGTATCCTTTTCAGCGGAAAGCAAGTGACAACTGTGATCTCATGTGCTTGGAAGTAATGGCGCAGCTTTCTCGAGGCCATGAGGAGGCCGAAAAGCAATTTCTGCACACCAGAGTACCTTGATCTAGCCCCCTGCAGAAGGGGGCTGACAAAGTAAACTGGGCGCTGCACCATTTTCTTCCGTATCTCCTCTTGCGCATGCGCAGACCCATCTTTGTCGGGAGCAGAGCTTGTCGGGGAAGCCCCCTGCTTGTCGCTGGACGTGCTTGCCGCGGTTGCTGGCTCATCATCTGCCTCCCTCTCCGCTACTAACGCAACACTAACCACTTGATTGGTTGCCGCTAGGTACAGCAGCAACTTCTCTTGTGGTTTAGGTGCGACAACTATTGGAGTGGAGGACAGGTACCTCTTCAAGTCCTGCAGCGCAACCTCCGCTTCCGGAGTCCATTTCATTGGACCTGCCTTTTTCAAAATTTTGAAAAACGGCAGGGCGCGCTCAGCGGACTTAGAGATAAACCTGCTTAGAGCAGCCACGCAACCAGCAAGTCTTTCTACATCCTTGACACGCTTCGGTGCTTCAATCTGCTCAATGGCCTTGATCTTGTAGGGATTGGCTTCAATCCCTCTCTGAGACACGAAGAACCCGAGAAGCTTGCCGGAAGGGACTCCAAACACACACTTCTCGGGGTTGAGCTTGAGCTGGATCCTGCGCAGATTCGCAAAGGTCTCTTCTAAATCTTGTATCAGGGTTGCTCTGTCCTTGCTTTTGACCACTATGTCATCCATGTAGGCTTCCACATTTCTGTGAATCTGTGGCTCGAAAGCTATATGGACCACCCTTGCAAATGTTGAACCAGCATTCTTCAAACCAAAAGGCATCCTTATGAAACAGTACGTGCCACATGGAGTGATGAATGCGGTCTTCTCCTCATCCTCTTCTGCCATGAAGATCTGATGGTATCCTGAGTATGCATCAAGAAATGAAAGCAAATCACATCCGGCCGTGGAGTCAACAATCTGATCAATGTGCGGCAAGGGAAATGGGTCTTTGGGACAAGCTTTATTCACATCGGTGAAGTCGATACAAAGCCTCCATTTCCCGTTTGCCTTACGCACGACTACTAGATTGGCCAACCACGTAGGATGGAGCACTCCTCTGAAAAGGCCTGCTGCTTCCAACTTCTTGATCTCTTCTGCTATGAATTCTTGGCGCTCCACTACTTGTTTCCTAACTTTCTGCTTGACGGGCCGCGCGTGAGGATAGACGGCAAGCTTGTGCTCAATTACTTTCCTGGGAACACCGGGGATGTCAGATGGCTGCCATGCAAACACGTCGACGTTCGCCCGCAGGAAAGCAACGAGCGCGCTTTCCTATTTAGGGTCAAGCGTGGCACTGATGGTGAAAGTACCACCAGTGCCGTCCTCCTTGGCGGACACCTTCTTGGTCTCTGGCGGAGCTGCCATCGTCTTCTTACACTTGCCGGTGGAGCTCGATGGCGCGTCCTCGACGGTAGCGCAGCACTCCGAAGAGGTGCGCTTGCCGGAGTGGGCCCCGGAGCTCTTGCCGGACTTGGTCTTCTTCTTCCCCCCGGGAGCTTCAGCGGCAAGTGTCTTGCTATCCGTTGCGGCTGCTGCTTCCCGGTAGATCTTGTCGGCGCAGATAAGGCATCCTTCTTGTCGCCAGGGACAGAGATGACGCTTATCGGGCCGGGCATCTTCAACATGTTGTATGCATAGTGAGAGGCTGCCATGAACTTGGCGAGCGCTGGACGGCCGAGTATCCCATTGTAAGGCAATGGAAAATCGGCAACGTCAAAAGTGACCCTCTCAGTCCTGAAGTTCAGCTCCCCGCCAAACGTCACTGGCAGCGTGATCTTCCCCTTCGGCTTGCTCCTTCCCGGGTTGATTCCTTGGAAAGTGCCGGTCTCTTCGAGCTCGCTGTCAGGGATCTGGAGGTTCTGGAGTACAGCAGAGGAGATCAGGTTCAAGCCGGCCCCGCCGTCAACTAACATCTTACTGACTTTGAGGTTGCGGATGGTTGGCGAAACCAACATCGGCAAGCACCCGACCGCAGTTGTGCGATCAAGGTGGTCCTCAATATCAAAGATGATAGGCGTGATGGACCATTTTAGAAGCTTGCGCGATTCGACAGGTGGTTCTGCTGCATTAACTTCCCGCACCCACTGTTTGAGTTGGCGGTGAGAAGCATGCAGAGAAGCACCGCCGTCAACGCACAAGACCACTGTGGCTTTCTGAAACTCCTGCTCACTGTTCTCAACATCATCCATGTCTTCGTCGTCTTCATCGTCTTCATCCTTGTCGCGACCGCGGGGAGGTCTGTCACCTTGCCGCTGCTTGGCCTTACCGCGGCGTCCTCCCCGGCCGTTGAATGGCCGCTTCTTGCCGGATCCTCCATCACCTCCTTGGGCCTTCTCCTTGTCGCGCTGCTCGTATTAATCCTTCTGTTGCTCAAGAAGCTGCTCGACCCTCTTGCAATTCTGGAGGTCATGGCCCTTGGTGCGGTGGATCTTGCAGTACTGCTTGTCGGTGCCGTCCTGCTTGTCGGCGGCCGCCACAGCCTGGCAGTTGGTGCATGCGGCAGTCTCCTTGCCGGAGCCACCAACCTTGGCCTTCTCGGCGCCACCTCCGTTGCCGGACTGCTCAACGACTAGCACTTCTTTGTTTTTCTTCTTCCTATTGTTCCGCCGCCGGTTTTTCTTTGCCGGGGCAGCATCTTCACTGTCAGATCCCCCTGCGCCTGTATCCTCTCCGGGGAGTTTCCTCCCCTCTTCAGCGCGTGCACACTTGTCGGTCAGGGCATAAAGCTCACTGACGTCTCTGATCTTGCACATCGCCATCTCCTCCCTCATCCCGCGGTTACGCACGTTCTGATGGAACGCGCTGATGACCGCGGCAGGGTGGACGTCTAGGATGTTGTGTTGTACGCGGCTGAATCTCTGGATATACTTGCGCAGAGGTTCTCCTTCCTTCTGGGCGAGCAGGTGAAGGTCACTTTCCTGGCCATGAGGTTTGTGGCCGCCTGTAAAGGCGCCGACAAACTGGTGGCATAGGTCTGCCCAAGAAGAAATGGAGTTGTCCGGCAAGTGCATGAGCCAGGATCTGACGTTAGGTTTGAGTACCAGCAGGAAGTAGTTGGCGAGGATCTTTTCGTCTCGTCCCCCGGCAGCCTGCACCGCGATGGTGTAGATGCTGAGGAACTCCGACGGGTGCGTCTTGCCATCATACTTCTCTGGTACATCTGGCTTGAAATTCTTCATGCTGGGCCATTGGACTTGCCGCAGCTCACGAGTAAACACAGGACAACCTACCGCGTACGGCAAGTCGCCTGGTCCCCCTGGCGCATGCATGTCGACAGCGGGCCCAGCACGCTGGTCTGATTGACGCCGCGCTTCTCTTCGGCGCTCGATGCGGGTGCGAGCGTCTTCTTGTCGTCGTTCGTGGAGAACTTCGCGCTGATCGTGACGAGCTTGTGGATCCGATGAAGCAGTGGAGTCGTCGTCGATGTTGATCCGACGAGTCGCCGATTTTGGCCTTCAGGGCGGAGAGTGCACGGTGCTTGCACCCCCACCGGTCTTGTCGCCATCGGCCCGCGCCTGGCTAACTTGCCGCGGCTGCGATGTGCTCGGCTGCCGCGGAGTGTCGCCGTTGGTGAAGGCGATGAGACTCTGAATGGTGGCCCTCCAGTCGTCGGCCTTGTCTGCCGCTAGAGGGAAGTCTAGGAGCAGTTGAGCTCGTGCCAGAGCTTCTGCTGGAGTGGCGGGTAGTGGTGGCGAACGGTGCGAGGAACGGGATATGCTCGGACATCTAACTACGTTAGAAGGAGCACTATCCCGTCCAGGCGACCGTGCCTTGCTCGTGCCGGCATGTTGGCCTTGAGCGTTCCGGGACCCACCAGCTTGACCTTGTCCCAGCAAGCGTATGGTACCGTGAGTACCATGACGCTGCCGGTCCCGCGCCTCGTGAGATGGGCGCGGTGCATGCACGGACGCCGAGGTCTTGGAGTGCGCCCGGTCGTCGTGGGAGCCGGCTACGCCAGCCTTGCCCTTGGACCTGGCAGCACCGTGAGTTCCCTCGTCGACGTCCGTTCTTACGCCGGCGTCTAACCACCAGCCGTTGGCTCCGGCGGTGGTGGGATCGACGCGGACGGTCCAGCTGCCTCCGATGCCTTCTTCTTCGGCGGCATGTTGATGCAGATGATGAAGATCTAGCTCGTGTGAACGCCGGATCAGGTTCACACAATCTCGACGCACCCCTACCTGGCGCGCCAAAGATGTCGGGGAAACTGATCCACCCACGAACACCTATGGGGACAGAGCCCCTTTTCGGTACGGCAGGGGGCAGAGATTGCACAAAGAGCGGATCGAGGCGAGGCACACGAGCAGTTTACCCAGGTTCGGGCCGCACGGATGCGTAAAACCCTACTCCTGCTTTGGTTTGTATTGAGTTCTTGCTCGGGAGCGCTGAGAGCTACAGTATGCTTCAGCAGCTAACGAGACCGAGCGTGAGAGTCTTCGAATGTCTAACCCCCCCCCCCC
>LR738710.1:571824783-571861944 GCA_902687465.1 Secale cereale
CCCCCCCCTCTATGTTGCGCATGGGCCTCCTTTTATATGCTCAAGGGGTCACCGACAGGTGGCAGCGCAGTTGAGGGTAAAAATGGAAAAAGTGTGGTAGGTGGTACAGTGTTCCATACCTAACCCTGACGGCAGGGGACAAGGCCATTAAATGCCCATCGCCGTCGCCCAAACAGTGCAAAAAGTCGCCGTCAGGGGCGCCACCGTTCGCCACGATGGCCGCCTTGTCAGCGCCGCTTGCCACCGCGTACCCCTGGCTGCACAACCTTCCGCCACATGCACCTGGAAGGGTCCCAGAGCGACACGTGGGTAGATGTGCTAGAGCGCGGGTACTGAGTGGAAGCTTGCCGCGATCGCTATCTTGTCACTTCCGGGAGCTTGTCGCTCACCGGGTCTTGCCGGGACGCGTGGCGCGTCGCGGCAAGTTTCTTGAGATGCCTTGGTTGGCCTTCCCGGCAAGCTCCTCTTGCCAGGGTCTTGCGCCTTGAGTTGTCTTGTGCCTTGAGTGGCCTTCCCGGCAAGCTCCTTTTGCCGGGGCCTTGTCACCTTGGCTTGGATACTTAGTTCTTGAATGGCTCCAAAGGAACCACGGAGGTCCTTGGCGGTCACCTGGCCAGCCTTGCCGCGGGACGCTGCGACTGCCCGTGCACAAGTTCGGGATACTAGGGTACCCCTACTTTAGTACACCGACACGTATTCATCAGGATGAGTAAGCTTGACTTCCTTATTTGCACAATCAATGTTTGCATCATGCTTGGAGAGCCAATCCATCCCAAGAATAAGATCAATGTCGGAGTTGCCGAGAATAACTGGAGAAACCAGAAAACTGTAATCACCCATGTGAATAGATATATTCGGAGCATACAAGCTATAATTCATTTGTTTACCTGGAGAAGTAATTGATAACTCCCTTGGTAAGGCCACTGTGCCCACATTGTGCTTGGATGCAAATGGATATGACATGAAAGAATGTGATGCACCAGAATCAAACAGAACTTTAGCAGGTTTAAGGTTAACTGGAAGATTACCAAGTATCACATCTGAAGAATTCTCTGCTTGTGCTGCATTCATCAGATTCGCTCTTGCAACCTTGGGATTGTGCTTGACAATAGCAGTGCTGACAGGTGGAGGAGGCGGAAGGCGCCTTGGGTAGGGACACTTGTTAGCATAGTGACCCTTCTGAGTACACTTGTTGCAAACCACTTCTGAGAGACGCCGGTGATAAGGACCACTTGATCTTGAAGCTTAAAACTGAGGCTTGGACTGATTGCTTGGGTTGGGTGGGTGGGAGAAACCACGGCCACCTAAGTGCTTGTTGTTGTTTGGAGGACGGAGCACTGGAGGAGGTGGAAGCCAGAACTTCTGCTACTTGGCAACCACTTGAGAAGACGAGGAGGAGTGAACAGCATCTCTGATCCTCTTTTTGGAAGCTTCAATCATGAGTTGGGCTGCCTCTTGCTTAAGAGCCATATTGTAGAATTGGTCAAATTCATCCGGCTCAAACAAGGTGAGAGCTAGTTGGAGTTCATCCTTCAGACCACCACGGAACTGATAAATCTTGCTCTCGGCATCAGGGATGTCTTGCTTGGCATAGCGTGAAAGATTCTGGAACTTGACATTGTATTGATAGACGAACATGGTGCCTTGCTTCAGGTTGCGGAATTGCTCATGCATGCCTTCAATGACACTGGTTGGAATGTGGTGAGAGCGGAAATCCTTGCAGAAGTCAGTCCACGAGATCTCACCTCCACCTCTGGAATCTTTGTACTGTTGCCATCAATCAGCAGCTTGGTCTTTGAGTTGGAAAGTGGCAAACTTGACATAATCCGCAGGTCTCATGTTACTGCATTCGAAGTGCTTTTTGATGTCTGTTATCCAGTCTTCAGCATCTAGCGGATCCACACAGTAACTGAAAGACTTCGGTTGATTTGCCAGGAATTGGTTGAGGGTTGCAAAGTGAGGTTGATTGAATAGATTGCCTTGGCCTTGGTTCCCATGACCACCTTGATTTGCTTGGTTGGCTTGAAAGTTCTGCATCATTTGCATAAGCATCTGGGTGTTCTGGTTGGTCGCTTCCATAATTGCTCTCCAGGCCCTAGACGGAGAAGGAGGGGAAGGAGGATGTTCAGGAACACGCTCTTCTTCACCCTCTGGGTTAGTGTTGGGAACCTTCTTAGGAGCCATCCTGAATGAGATGACAACTATTAGCCATTGATTGAAAATATATAAGCTGAATCAACGGCTAGAATTGCAACATAAGTCTTCATAATAACATTCGAACAAGATGAACGAATGTATTCCACAGTTTAATGGTACAACAATCTTTTCGAGAAGCCACTTGGGAGAACAAAAGGTAACTAAAAACAACAAGGAGCAGGTAGAACAAATACAAGATAGAAGTTTCGTCCCACATGTTCGTGCTAAAAGCTCATGCAATGTGTTACAAAAGGGTTTTGCAATCCCCGGATAAGCATAGCCAAGGACCCTTTAAGACGCAACTCCTGATTGGAACAACGCCCATGAAACCTCTTCACTTGATGTTGAACCCCGAACTTCATACCATGCATTCGTTGGAAGAATTCCTATGAGCTACTAGAAGAACCCACCTATTAATTTCCGAAGGTTTCCGGTTATGCAATCGGGTGTTGGGGATACAGGGGAAGCACCGCGCACTCAACTCTAATCCTACATCCAGCTGTATCCATCCTTCAACACATAACCAGTCATCCTCGGAAACTGTTTACCTCGGACCTTCGAAACGCATCTGCTATACAAGCTGTGGTAATACTCCCAAACTATCCCGCGAGTACTGGGTGACGTCGGGGTTATCTCACCACTAACCGCATAGAAGAGTTTTCGATGTCGGACGTCTTAAGTATTCTAGAACCGCTGCGATACATTTGTGACGACAACACCTCGGAGCTCAACTCCCCGGGACACTGCCACAACTCCTAAATGACAGGAGGCATCAAGAACAATGTTATCGTCACAAAGATATCGGAACAATCCAAACAATACTCGCGTGATCCTAAATTTTTTTAGTAAATTTTTTAGAGTAGAAGAGATAGAACATCGTCATGAGTCCTCACCGGAGCGACGAAGTGATGAGGAGTAAAAAGAAATCCTACTCTCTGATATATATGTAGAACTCAAAACATTTTCATGTGTGTGCCTAGACTTAACCGTCAACGATTCGATCAATCAGCGGGCTCCTAGGTCGGAGAAGGCTCTGATTACCAACTTGTAATGCCCAGTATGTGACTATGCCTCCCACGTGTCGAGGCATGACTTAAAGGCATAACCACATACTAGAATGATCTCAAGTATGATATCTTTGCACAACTCATGTAAAAGAGGGGATGAAAATGTAAAAGAGTAGTTGGCTTACACTCGCCACGTCACACAATGTAATACATTAACATACATCATCCAATAACATCAGAGTCCGACTACGGACGAAGATCCAAATGAAAGATACCATAAATAAAACAACACAATGTACCGATCATCCTAGTAAGAGCCCTACTGATCCTCGGGATAGGACACGTAGTATCGTCCATGCTCTTCATCGAACTCCCAATACAACTCTGAACCACCACCGGTGTAGTTCTCAACGGTACCTGCATCTCGTGTTGTGTAGAATCTGTGAGCCACGGAGGACTCAGCAATCCCATTCCCGGGTAGCAATACTATCAAACCCATAGGTGTGGAAAAGGCTTAAACAAGGTTGCAGCAGCACTAGCACTAACTTACGGGTTTAGAGCGAGGAGAGAAACAACTGCCAACGATCGACAAGGTGATCACGAAGTGATCCTAACTACTCACATCAAACATAACCCCACCGTGTTCACTTCCCAAATCCCTTCGTAAAGAGACCATCACGGTTACTCACGCTGGTAGTGTATTTTGAACATGGTGTCAAGTTATCTACAACCGGATGTTAACAAATTCCCATCCGCCACATAACCATGGGCACGGCTTTGAAAAGATCAAATCCTGCAGGGGTGTCCCAACTTAGCCCATCACAAGCTCACGATCTACAGAGTCGCAACTCCAAGGTGGGAAGACCGAGTATTCTCGGAATCCCGTGCTCAAGATATTCCGACAAAGGTAAAACTAATCCAGCAAGACCTCCCGGTGTGCCGACCCCCTGATAGTAGCCGCGCATATCTCGTCTCAGGCCACGACCGGATGGGACAAGCTACAGGTTTTTACCAGCCCTTGAGTTTCCCCGAGGTGGCCCCGCAGCACGCCCCGTTTGTACCAACACTCATGTGGAGCACTGGCCCAGGGTTGTTAATTAAGAACTCGGGTATGCAACGCCCTATGCAAGTTTTAGTTATTAGGAAAATGGAAAACCAATGTTGGGCCTTGCTGGAAAAGCTTTAGCGCTAAGCGGGTTATCAAGGGGGGCCATAAACCCCAACCGTGTTAGGGATGCAAAATCAAGGAACATAAGACCGGTTTAACAGTTCCTAGGGTGGCATGAGTGGAAAAAAACACCAAGCAAGAGGCTTAGCCTTCCACCCATTACCAATATATAGATGATTTAGTTTAACAGATTATATATTATGATATCCCAACAATAACTTCATCATGAAGCAAGAATCTTCAAATCTTCACCTGCAACTAACAACGCTATAAGAGGGGCTGAGCGATGCTTACGTAGACAAACAACGGTTTGCTAGGTGGGTGGTTAGAGAGTTTCATGGCAACAATAGGAGGCTGACAAACAGACATAGGCATCGAGGCAATAATCTAAAGAGCGAGACATCTAGCATAGGCAAAGATAGTAGTGATATCTGGGTAAGGTCATCTTGCCTGTTGATTCCACAGGGGGATCGTAACCTTGCTCCTCAAACTCAACCTCGGTAGGAACCTCGTACTCCGTATCATCACCGGACTCTAACTAAACACAACAATGCAACAACGGAACACAATCAATCACAATGCAATGCTCAGGCACATGATGCATGAACATGATGAACAAGGACAAGAGTAGATATGATGCATGGCCTAGGTTCACAAGAGTGCAACACAACATGATCAAACAAGAGCACTCACAAGAAGAAAACAAACAAAAAACAACTATCAAGTTTATGTAGGTTGTTCAAACAAGCATCCAACAAGTTTTAAAGGGGTTGGTTAACATGGCAAGGGTGCAACTAGTATTACAGCAACATGCTAGCACATTTAAATGGGCTGGAAATAATAAACAACAATATCCAAAAACTCCCATATTAATTTATTTGCATTTGGGACAGATCTAAAAAACTTCTGGCATAAAGTTGTCAAACATGATAAACAATAGCACCAAAATATTCTACACATTTTCCACCCCAAATGCATATAAAGTTTGTTAAATTTGGAGTTGTAGATATTTAGTTATGATTTTTACAAGTTTAAGCATTTTTAAAACAAGAATAAATTCAAACAGCATTTTAAATGTTTTTAAACATGGTAACAAACAACATATACATAATCTACATAAAATTCTAAGCACTTTTCATATAGGACTTATTTTCATCAGAAGCATATTTTCACAGATATTAAATTAACAAGAAAAAGGCAGCAAAAGAAAAGAAAAAGAAAAACACAGGCGCAGGGGTCAGAGTGACCCAGGGCTGCGCTAGCCCAAGTCACTGACGAGGGGGCCCGACTGGGCTGAGCTGGCGCCAGGGGGTGCGCGCAAGGGTGGAAACAGCTGAGTGGCTGACAGGTGGGGCCTGCCTGTCAGCCTCTCGCGAAAATTAAAAAGGGGGGCGAAACCCACTGCCCCGCAAGGATTCGAACACAAGACCACCTGCTTATCTGACGGAGACAAAGCCACTGCGCTAGCGATCGTTTCTCGATAGATAGCAGGCGCTAACTCCGAAGAGGTAACTGAAAGAAGCAGAGCAGGGGAAAACGGGGGGGGGGGCTCGTCGGAGCTGCTCCGGCAACCAAACGAGACGGCGGAGGTGTACGGGGGTGCTCTTGGAGGAGTTCCGCATCCACTTGATGCACTAGCAGCACCTAACGACTACTACATTGCCGGCGGCGAGTGCATGACGGAACTGCGGTGGCGGAGCTCTACGTGGCGCAAGGGCCTAGGCAGGGTCGGCGACGAGGGGCGGGCGACACGCGAGCAAGCAAGCAAGCGAGCGGAGCACTACTAGGAGAAATAGAGCGCAGGGACGCGCGGGCGCGGGCTGCGAGCACCTCTGACAGACGAAAACGATAGGCAGTCGTCGGAGCACCGGGAGCACGGCTACGGCAAGGCTACGGCGACGCGTACAAAGGGCTAACGGCGACAAGTAGGAGATGGGGAGGAGCTGGGTATACCTCCTTACCCTTGGATAGGACAGAGTCGACGGATACGGGCTCGAGATGACGACGGCAAGCTCTGAACCTTGGCGCGGTTCTGTCCCAAGAAGAAGAGGAAGAAGAGGTCATCGCTACGACAGCGAGTTGGTGCCCGATCCGTGCTGTAGGGGAAGTAGTCGACGACGGGGACGAAGGGGAAGCCGGAGGACTCAAGGGTGGCGGCTGGAGGTGACTGGAGGACGGCGGCGATGGCGACGTGCTCTCAGTTGCGCTCGGTCGTTCATGTGGAAGGAGAAAGAGGGAAGGGGAGGATTCCCTTGGAGGGGGCGGCGAAGGGGAAAACCTAGAGGAGGCTCTGCAGGTTAAATAGGGGGCGGCGACCCGGCCTCGACGTCCGTGAGTTCACAGCACGACGGCGCGGGCGCGCTTTGCCTCTGGACGCGGCAGACGGAGGAAGACGGCGACTCGGGGGCGTGAGACCGACAGGTGGGGCCAGGGAAAAAAGGCACGGCACGACTGCGAGCGCTGGCTGGGCCTGCGAGAGAGAGATGGGCCGCGCAGTGCGAAGGGAAAGGCTGGGCCTGGGGGGAGGAGAAGGAGGAGGCCCAGGACACTGCTGTACTGCTGACTTCTTTCTTTTTCATTTATCCTCAGCCAAAAAAGAAAAAGAAAAGCACAGACTAAAAGGAAAAGAGTTAGGGGAAAAGAAAAATATCCCCATGCTCCTTGAATTATACCCTATTTAATAAAATTAGTTTGGACATTTTTAGAGGCAGAAAAATAAAAGGAGTTTGAATATGGTTCAAAATCTTGTCATTTTGAAACCCAACCAAATCAATTCTAAATGGGGTGATATTTGGCAGAGAGGGTGTAGACATGGTGCAAGGTTTTTAGGAAAAGAAAGAAAAATAATGGGCTTGTCTAGGTGGCTTGCACAATGCAGTAAAGAAAAGAAAGAAAAGAAAAAGGAAGAAGAAGAAGAAGAAGAAGAAGAAGGGGTTTAGGGTTAGCAAGGCATGGCTAGAACTACACACACAACATCACAAGGCCTCACACACACTCATCATAACATAGAAGTAAACTAGATGCCATGATGCCATGATGATGAAGCAATGCAAGAATGCAAAATAAAATAAATGACATGGGAATGCAAAATAAAATGAGCTCAAATGACAAGAACCCCCAAGGATAAGGACAAGGATCAAATTGAGAAACCTTTATTGCCATTATAGGAAAGTATCACATATGGGGTGTTACAGAACGTTAAGCGTGCGGGCCCTACGGGTTCGAGAACTATGTAGACATGACCGAGACACCTCTCCGGTCAATAACCAATAGTGGAACCTGGATGCCCATATTGGTTCCTACATATTCTATGAAGATCTTTCTCGGTCAGTCCGTTATGACAACATACATAATTCCATTTGTCCGTCGGTTTGTTACTTGCCCGAGATTCGATCGTCGGTACCTCTATACCTAGTTCAATCTCATTACCGGCAAGTCTCTTTACTCATTCCGTAATACATCATCTCATAACTAACTCCTTGGTCATTATGCTTGCAAGCTGCTTGTGATGTGTATTATCGAGAGGGCCGAGAGATACCTCTCCGATACTCGGAGTAACAAATCCTAATCTCGATCCATGCCAACTCAACAAACACCTTCGGAGATACCTGTAGAGTATATTTATGATCAGCCAATTACATTGTGACGTTTGATAGCACACAAGGCATTCCTCTGGTATCCGGGAATTGCATGATCTCATAGTGAAAGGAATATGTATTTGACATCAAGAAAGCAATAGCAATAAACTATACGATCAAATGCTAAGCTAACGGATGGGTCTTGTCCATCACATCATTCTCCCAATGATGTGACCCCGTTATAAAATGACAACTCATGTCTATGGCTAGGAATCCTTAACCATCTTTGATCAACGAGCTAGTCTAGTAGAGGCTTACTAGGGACATGGTATTGGTTTATGTATTCTCACATGTATTTAAGTTTCCGGTCAATACAATTCTAACATGAATAATAAACATTTATCATGAATAACGAAATATAAAATAATAATAACTTTATTATTGCCTCTAAGGCATATTTCCATCACAGACAGTGGATCGGACTCCGACCACTCCGGATCCATCGACTGGGGGTGTCATCTTGTGTGGGTTGGAGGAGGCAATGGCAGTCCGCATTGCACTCCGCCACTCCGGGGAGGACAACGCCAGGCCGATGGACAGATCTGTTGACCACGACGCCGTAGCATCGGCTCACCAGGTGCATGGGTCCTCTATGCTGGATCCTCGCGGTCCCAGCAGCCGGAACACCTCTCTTTCCCCCATCACCGCCCGGGCGAACTATGTGTTCCATTGGGAACGGGTGGCATGCTGTGGGAAGGATAGTATAATGGGAGGCCCATCGTCGGTGTCGAAACCGGTGAATCTCGGGTAGGGGGGCCCAAGCTATGAGTCTAAGGATCGATGGTAACAAGGGACAACAGGGACACAATGTTTACCCAGGTTCGGGCCCTCTTAAAGGAGGTAACACCCTACTTCCTACTTGATTTTTCTTGATGAATATATGGGTTACAAGAGGTGATCTACCTCGAGATCGTAATGGCTAAACCCTAGCCGTCTAGCCTATGATAATTTTGATGGCCTCTACGAACTAAACCCTTCGTTTTATATACACACTGGAGGGGCCTAGGGTTGTACATAGTTGACTTGCAGAGGAAGGAAACATTACACCCGGACATCAATCTTGCCAGCCTACACACATAGGAGTCCTGCCCGAAAATGGGGGTGGTTCTTCTGCTCTGTCTTCACGGCCCATCAATTCGGCCCATATCGATCAGTTTGGACACCCAAGGACCCCCAAATCCAGGACTCCCTTAGTAGCCCCGAACTTGCCTTCAATGACGATGTAGTATCCGGCTTCATGTCTTCGGATTTGCAAGGCGGGTTCCTTATTATACTTTGGAGTGGTGACAGTCCGGCCTTGACTTTTATATTCCTTTGCGATTCCTTCCCATCATCGCCTCGATTTCCACGCGTCGGGCAAATGCGAACGGTCCACATATTTTTTTTTACAAATAAACCCCTTATCACGCAAGGGTAGCACTATTTAAGGAGACCAGATCCCATACGCCCCTCCACATCGCGCAAAGATCATCAGAGCAAACCACGAAAAACTTTAAAGCATGGAAAACGCCCCTAACTCTTCCTCGCGCCCCCATGGCCCTCAAGCGGGTGATTGGGGAATCTTCTTAGTGTCTCACCTCCAGATGAATTGACTTCAGACAGAGAGATATCTCCCTCCCATGGATCTAATCTCCGTGCGGGCGACATTGGCCTCAATCGACAACGAGGTGCTAGCAGAAAATTTCCCCAACCACGGTAAGGAGGAGAGGGTGTGCTTCGCCCCGATTCTTCTGAGGGCTTATTTTTCCAATCCATCCCTTCCTCGGAGGTCTATTGGAATTTTACGGGCTCCAACTTCACAACCTCACACCAGGTTCTATCCTGCATATTTTGGGTTTTGTTGCTCTCTGCGAGCTATTCTTAGGTTGCGAGGATCATTTCGAACTATGGAGAAAGTTCTTTTGGCTCGTCCCTCGTTCCCAAGGGGGTTCTATATTTGAAGTGGGCGGCGCCGAAGTATGGCGCATAGCCGTAACATTTTACCTTACTGGCACTCCCAAGAAGGAACCCGAAGAGTGGATGTCGATGCCAAAACCGGCGGTTCTCGGGTAGGGGGTCCCGAACTATGTCTGAGGATTGATGGTAACAGGAGGCTGGGGACACGATGTTTACCCAGGTTCAGGCCCTCTCGATCAAGGTAATACCCTACTTCATGCTACATTAATATGGATGAATATGATTACAGGAGTTGGTCTACCTCGAGATCGTAATGGCTAAACCCTAGAGTCTAGCCTATGAGGATTTTGTGTTTCTCTATTAGCCTCTACGGACTAAACCCCCGAGTTTATATATGCACCGAGGGGCCTAGGGTTTGTACATAACCATCTTGCAGAGGAAGGAAAGATTAGACCCGAACCTAAAACCTGCCATTATACGAATACAGGAGCCCTATCCGGATACGAGAGATGATCTTCGACTATGATCTTCACGGCCCACCAGTCCGGCCCACCAAGAGTTATCTCGCCACCCGAGGACCCCTCGATCCAGGACTCCCTCAGTAGCCCTTGAACATGTCTTCGATGACGATGAGTTCGACTTCCGTATTGTCTTCGGCATTGCAAGGCGGGTTCCTTCTTCCGAATATATCTTCTGCAAAAAGGTGTATTGTGTTTGGCTCTGCATGGTTAGTATAACCCTTAGCCTTGAAGGCAAGGTCTTGAAGGAAAATGAATAATGCGTCTTTACTCGCAACTTTTAGGTGAAGTGGCGCGTCCATCCCACTAACATATCGAACCTTTTTATTTGGTCCTAGTTTCGCATTTTGAGGTATATCCTCATTGACACGTCTTATCAGAATAGAGATCGTGCCCGCTTATTGTGGGATCCTTATCAATGTGATGTGAGCCTCCACATCATGCATTACGCACGACCGCTTTGGGAACCGGCGAGGTTTTGGCTAAAGTGGGGGGGGGAGCGTTCTGTATTCATAGCGTTATAAAAGGATACCAATCCCTTTCATCAGCCACACGCTTTCCTCAAGCTCGAGCTCTCCAATCTCCCTAGCCCTAGCATCCTCATCTCTTGTGCCCACCGCCCTTCGTTCCTCAACCACTACTTCCTTCCCCAACAATGGCTGGATACGGCGCTAGGGGTAAGTGGGAGGCCTCCACGGTCACTGAGAAAACCGTGGAGGATCTTTGGAGCATGGGCTATCTCGCCGCCGACATCGTGCACCGAGTCCCCGCCAATGGCCAGGTGATTCCTGTCCTATAGGCGGACGAGAGAGTTGTGTTCCTTTCACACTTTGTTAGGGGGCTAGGATTCCCGCTCCACCCCTTTGTTCGGGGTTTGTTATTTTTCTACGGGCTAGATTTCCACGATCTAGCCCCGAACTCAATCCTCCATATCTCCGCTTTTGATAGTGGTGTGTGAGGATTTCCTTCGCATCCCTCCACACTTCGGCCTATGACTAAAAACCTTCAACGTGAAGCCAAAGGTGGTGGACGGGCAGCACGCAGAGTGCGGGGGTGCTATGATTAGCAAGCTCCTGAATACGACTTGGCCAAAAGGGTCATTCGTGGAAACGAACAAGGTCTGGCAGCAGGAGTGGTTCTATATTACTAAACCCCACAACGCCAAATGGGCGGCGGAACCTGCTTTCAGATCTGGACCCCTGGAGAGGTTTACCTCTTGGA
Organism: Secale cereale; assembly: GCA_902687465.1. Lineage (NCBI taxonomy): Eukaryota > Viridiplantae > Streptophyta > Magnoliopsida > Poales > Poaceae > Secale > Secale cereale. The sequence goes on from LR738710.1 coordinate 571,836,428, forward strand.
CCAAAAAGAGTCTGGACTGGGGATCTCAGGTTGAGGTGACGACACTCCAGAGCCGCGTGTCTGGTGTGATTTCCAAGGGCTATCAGCTCTCGACCGTGGTCCAAGTAATGCTGGACCGGCTTGTCCTTCCTTGCCAAAGTCGGGACTCCTCCCTATGGGAGTTCAATCCGGTAGGAGATAGGCCTCTGAAGCATCTCTTTGGCTTTACACACAAAGAGATCTGGAAGCATATCGTCAAGATCCAGAAGGATTGGCCGGAGGAAACCGAGGACGTGGGCTATAGTACCACGTTCTCCGCCCCAAAGGAAATAGAAAATTCCGCCAAACATACATCCCATGTCTTATAAATGATAACAGGAATTTGAGTTTTTGCGTGATATACAGGGCTGGTCGAAGAAGGCAGCCCAGATAAAGTGTCCGACGCCTTTGCCTGAAGACCCAGAATCGCCTCGGCTGACGGCGATGCTGGTACCGGCGCCATACAAGGCGCTAGTCAAGAAGCCCAAGAAGAAGGGCAAGGAGGCCGGAGACAGCCCCTGCCCTGCGGACGAGAAGTCCGAGAAGATCAACATCCTCTCCTCCGAAGAGGAGGATGATGACGAAGAAGAAGAAGAAGAGCCCCACTGCGCAAAGTAGAGGGACGAAAAGGGGGGCCGCCGCTGACGCGGGCGCGACCGCACCCCAGAGGAGGCTGAACCTCTCCACCATTTCCGATTCATCATCCGAACATAGCTTTGTGGTGAAGCCCAGGGAGAAGCCCTCGACCGAAACGTAAGTTGTTCGGATATGTCAATTACTGCACTTCTGTTTGTTTAGCATTTTTTGATGCTTACTTAGTATTTCTTGCCTGCTGACCTACATCCCTCCCTGAGGACACCCCGACGCCTCCTTATCGGAGGGGAACTCTTTAGCGCCCGGAGAGACGGAGAGTGACCCGCCGGTCCGAGCTCCATCGCCCATGATCGGCGGGGACACCGAAGTGTCCTCCCAGCGGGTGTCCTCCGCTCAAGGAGATGAGGGCGAGGTAGGTGACGGGGCGACCGGGGGTAATACCTCGGCTGTCGTTGACCATGGGGAAATAGTCCCCATGGAGACCGAAGATAGGGGACCCAAACAATCTGGGGCCCTCTCGAATATTGACCCGGAGCCTAGTGCGGCTCCAGTGTTCGAAGACCAGACCCCCTAGGTGGGGATGGATAGGACGGCGCCCGGAGTCAATCTGGAGGCACCGGACCCTATGGAGGGAGCACTGCAAAGTGCTTCCATTGTGGAGGAGCACCGCATCGTGATGGGTGCGGTGATGAAGAAGATTTAGTCCGTCATGGGCAGACTGAATGAAGCCTTCAACAGCTTGTTAACAGGCTTTGAGGTGAGCAATGTAATGTTCTTTATGGAACATTATTTGTTTTATATACACATATATAGCCAGTAGCCCCTGATGCTTTGTGTGATTCTGAATAGAATCATATGAAGTATCCATAGTATAGCATATTATAGAGTTGAACTGTATGTTTTTTGTATTTGAACACGCTTCACTAGTTACGGCAACTACACGAGATGCAGAGGTTGAAGAACTAAACCGGAAGCTCTTGTTGGCCAACGCGGACCTCGACCGCATCAACCAACGTTTAGATGAAACGCAAGGTATGCGGATTTAAAAAATTAAGATGTCAAGAAGACTAACAATATTAATTGAGTATGGGTGTAAACTCTTTTATGTTATTCTATATTACACAGTTGGCGCCACTGAGCTTGAGGCCCTCAAGGCCGAGCTCGCGAAGGTCAAGAAGGAGGCCGAGGCGAGCAAGGGGACCGCTGACAAAGCAGTTGCTGAACTAGAGGCCAAAAAGGCCGCGTGCGAGAAGCACCGGGCTCGGGTGTCTGAAGTCGAGGTTGAGCTCAATGATGCCATTCACAAATGCGAGGCACTGGAAGAGGAGGCTTCGGAACAAGCTTCCAAGCTTGCGGAGGCAATCAAGGCTGCCTAGGATGCGCAGAGCAAGTCGCACAATGCCTGTGAAGAAATCAAGCAGGCACAACATATAGCATTTGGTAAGACTTTTCTCATACAGAGCATCTTTAGAGGGCAGAAGTATCTTGGGCTGACACAGTTATGGAGTTCTCTAGGCATGTTTGCTGATCTTCTGAGGAGCAGTGCTGACGCTGCCCAGTACTTCCGAGCCCAGGAGGGGGACGACATGGAGAAGTTGTTTTGGTCACAGTTCTATGCGCCAAAACATCCGGTGCCCCTCAACGACCAGATGAAGCAGCTGGTCGAGCTGCACAATATGGCGGGTTCGGCCATGAAGGACTTGATAGTCCGGCTATGGCCCGCTGATCCAATCCCAAGTAGTTACCTCGGATTAGTGAAGCGGCTTGTCGAGGCGAGTCCGTGGGTCGACGCATTGACGCGTTTGGCCTGCATAGAGGGTGCTCGGATGGCCTTCGCTCGTGTGAAAGTGCACTAGGCGAAGATGAGGGCGGAGCATATAGCTACTGCTGGTCCACCCGCAGGCAAGGAGCACCACAAGCCGGAGAAATACTTCGAGGATGTCATAGATGGCGCCCGCCTTGTAGAAGGCCAGTGCTCGAAGGATATTATCTTCGAGTAATTGTATCTGGCTGTAAAGACTTAAGCTTATGAACCGATGTACATAACTTTTGCGCTATTATAATATGAGCGACTTCTACCTCCTGCGTGACTGCTTATGTAAATCTGAAAGTTTCCAGTCGTCGGCTTCAGCCCCCATGTACATAGTACTGGGGTGTTCGGTCATATGCATATACACACTTTATCCAACGTCTTGGTCCGTGTAGGAGGTGTATGCGAAGCGAACCATGCAATCAGACTATGTGGCGTTATTGCCTTCACTTAGTCGTAGGAGTTTGACATGTGGGGCTAGGTACTAGCCCCTGGTGCGGATATGATATTCCCTAACTAAGGTATCCAATTGCACCTGGCTGGGCGAAAAAACTAACCCTTCGTATAACACGGGGTAGATCTCTATCGATCGTAGTATAAAACTAAGTCACCGAATTGCGGACCAGGTTCTCGCCTATCATGACAGTCAGTTTTTGGCTTTCTCTACTCAGGTACTTGACCGGACGAGCCAGAAGTACAATCGCAGTAGTTCTCCCTTTACACCCTAGCCGAACAATCGGGAACGTAGGGGTAAGCATAGGAGCCAGGCAACCCAACTATTGACCCAAGACATGATTCAGAACTGATGCATATAAGGCAAACATCCAGGACGCCGGACACTCCCTATAGGTGTTCGGTCTTTTCGACATACCGGGCTGAATACAGCCCCTGGTGATACACCCTGTTGACAAGGCACATGTGGCAATCTGGCATGGGGAGAGAACATTTATGGTGAGTGAATAAAACTCCGAACATAATATGAATCAAGCTTCTCTATTAGTATCCCTTTATAGTACGGCGAGCCGTAAGCTTAAGATAATGCGATGACTTTCATGGATATTTTACATGCCGGAAAGGTATAGAACAAGAAAAAAAAAGGATTTACACAGGGTCTTAATCTAAAAAGAAACCTTAGCACGAGTCCTTGCTTCACGTCTACATCGTTTCCTCCTCTGTAGTGTGTCCTTGAAGGGGGGAGTATGATGGCCGTCTGTAAAAAGAAAAAGAAACCTAGAAAGGAAAAAGAGGTCCAGTGTGGCCATAAACAAGACTGGTTCGTTTAGTGAACCTTAAAAGATAATTTTTAGAGTCCGAATAGGGTCGAGCCGAACTATGGACTATATGCGGTGTGCCCCCAGCATCGCCCAAGGGATTTTTAGGGCATAATTATGTACTCGAGGCACATATGCTATCACCTTATGGGGCAGTCGATGGGGGCATAGCTCCTAATCTAGCTCAGGTTCGTCTGAGCTGCCGCACTTGGGTATGTGTCTGACAAGTTTAGCTATGTCCGCAACCGATAGGTTATCCGGCTTGAATAGGCCATTTTGGACTTCGGCTGCTAAGGTCGCAGTGTCCTCTTCCGTGCGTAGAGAGTGCTCCATATTTCCGTTGACTGTGATTACGCCACGTGGTCTAGGCATTTTAAGCTTTAGATAAGCATAATGCGGGACCGCATTAAAGCGGGCGAAGGCCGTTCTTCCAAGTAGTGCATGATAGCCACTTCGGAATGGAGCTATGTCGAAGATTAACTCTTCGCTTTGAAAGTTATCAGGAGAGTCGAATACGACCTCCAATGTTAAAGAGCCGGTGCAGCGGGCTTCTACGCCCGGTATCACTCCTTTAAAGGTCGTGCTACTTGGCTTTATTCTCGATGGGTCAATCCCCATCTTGTGGGCAGTGTCTTAATATATCAGACTGAGACTGCTGCCGCCATCCATAAGGACTCGGGTAAGATGGTATCCATCGATTATTGGATCAAGCACTAGGGTAGGCGAACCCCCATGACGGATACTAGTCGGGTGATCCCTACTATCGAAGGTGATCGGACAGGCCGACCACAGGTTGGATTTCGGGGTGACAGGCTCGACGGCATAGACATTTCGGAGTGCGCGCTTGCGCTCCCTCTTTGGGATATGAGTGGCATATATCATGTTCACTGTTTTGATCTTCGGTGGAAATTTCTTCTGCCCCCTGTATTCAGCTGGCGAGTTTCATCCTCGTCTTCGCTCTGAGGTCCCTTCCCCTTATGTTCGGCAATGAGCTTGCCGGCCTGCTTGAAGACCCAATAATTATGGTTGGTATGGTTTGCAGGTTTTTCTGGGGTGCCATGGATTTAGCAGGGCCTATCTAATATTTTGTCCAGGCTAGATGGACCATCTTTGTTGCCTTTAAATGGCTTCTTCCGTTGACCGGGTCTGGAGCCGCTGAATCCGGCGTTTATCGATGTGTCATCTGGGCTTCCAGCATTATTTCGATGTTTGTTTTTGTTACACCGTGGATTTCCATTGCCGTCCCTGACTTCAGATATTCCAGGGTCGCTGGTGCTACTACGAGCTAACCAGCTGTCCTCGACCGCGCAAAAGCGGGTCATGAGTGTAGTTAGGGCTGCCATTGTCCTCAGCTTTTCCTATCCAAGGTGTCTGGCTAGCCATTCGTCCCGGACACTGTGCTTGAAGACCGCTAAGGCTTCACCGTCCGGACAGTCGATGATTTGGTTTTTCTTAGTAAGAAACTGGTTCCAAAGCTTACGAGCTGACTCCCCAGGTTGCTAGATGATGTGACTTAGGTCGTCAGTGTCCAGGGGCCGGACATAGGTCCCTTGAAAATTGGCCCCAAAAGCATCCTCAAGTTCTTCCCAACTCCCAATGGAGTTCTCTGGGAGGCTGTTTAGCCAGTGCCGAGCTGGTCGTTTCAGCTTGAGGGGTAGGTATTTAATGGCGTGGAGATCATCGCCGCGAGCCATATGGATGTGAAGGATGAAGTCTTCTATCCAGACGGCAGGATCCATCGTTCCATCATACGCCTCGATGTTCACGGGTTTAAACCCTTCTGGAAAATCATGATCTAGCACCTCATCGATGAAGCACAGATGGTGTGCGGCGCCTCTGTATTTTGCTATATAATGGCGTATGTACGATGGTTGTGATGTTCGGTATTGACCCTGAACTGGTATATGACCGACACGATTGGCTTGATAGCCGCCGTCCCGTGCGGGAGCCCGGTCCCTAGGTCCGTAGATGGACATGGTCCTGCTAGCTTTTTTGCTCAGGTCCTCACGCAAATCGTGTTTCCGGACTTGAGCCACATTCTCCTTTCCTTTACGAGTGGGGGTGCGGGCTTGTGTACACCGTTGCTAGCCACTCTGTCCCGACCGCGAGGTGGTCGGTCCGGCTTATCGGCGGTATGGGCGCAGTGGCCTCGTCGTCGAATTCGGGTAGCAGTTTACACTTAGGATAGCCTTTCGTTTGGCAATTGTAGCCATGTTTTTTCTCAGCGTCCAGGACTTCGCTCCATCTATCATTGAGCGTGTCCTGTGCGGCTCGAAGCCGTCTCAGCTGCTTTTTCAGGCTCCTTGCGGTGGCAATAAGTCTCCGATGGAAGCGCTTTTGTTCTAGTGGTTCTTCTAGGACGATGTATTCGTCCTCGCCCGGGCTAACCTCTTCTTCGGAGACATGTTCATAATTACTGTCTTCGGCATCACTGTCATCGGACAGTGGTTTCGGACTATGTTCGCCGTCCTCTCGCTCGTCCTGCTCCATCACTAGTTCTGTGGGATCTTTGGCTTGCTCCGGACTGTCATCGTCGTTGGTGACAGTGTTGCTGTCTTTTCCTTTACGGAAATTTATTTCAGCGCTTTGGATGCCGACATTTGGGAGATTCTTCGATAGGCTTGTCCTTTGGGTGATCATTTTCACCATCGCCCTCCTTCTCCTTAGGTGTATCCACCATGTACACGTCGTATGAAGATGTAGCTGTCCACCGCCCGGTTACGGGCCGGCTTTGGTCTGGATATGCGTCGGCTTCGAGTTCCATCCCTTCGAAGTCTTCGGAAGCGTCGTCAAGTAGATCGATTAGATCTTCAACCATGGCTACCAAGTGGGTGGTGGGTGGGGAGTAAAATTCTCCATCAGCCTCCAATTTGAACTGGATGTAATTCGGCTGTGTGTCCCTGGCTAAGGAGAGGGATTTTAATGTTTTTAACATGTCGCCAAAGGGTGAGTGATGGAATATATCAGCAGCGCTGAATTTGGCGATAGACGCCTGATCGAGCCTGAAGGGCGCAGATGCGCATGATTCGAAACCTGAGGCCGGAGACGAGTCCGTAGTTCCGATAACACAGATCCCGTTCAAGGTCGGGTCCGTGTGCGGCTCCAACGCCGTTGAATCTGCGGCTTCCGGGGCGGGGTTGGGCCTCCCATCCTCAGGTGACGCGATCTGTTCCGGATCTAGGGCCAGAACAGTTACATGTGTTATTTCCTTATCCGATGACAGAGTTAGGTCAGGTTCATCATGATGGCAGGGAGAGGTCACCGTGGGCTCGAATCCGTCGAAGATTAATTCTCCGCGGATATCAGCAAAGTAGTTAAAGCTTCCGAATCTGACTTGATGACCAGGGGCGTAGCTCTCAATCTGCTCGAGGTGGCCTTCAGTGTTGGCACGAAGCGCGAAGCCGCCGAACACAAAGAGCTATCTGGGAGGGAAGATTCCCTCGGTGTTGCCGTTGTCGTTGATGACGCGATCCATCAGTCCTTCGGTCGACGACATAGTGGAGCTCTCAATGAAAGCACCAATGTCGGTGTCAAAACCAGCGGATCTCGGGTAGGGGGTCCCAAACTATGCGTCTGAGGATTGATGGTAACAGGAGGCTGGGGACACGTTGTTTACCCAGGTTCAGACCCTCTTGATCGAGGTAATACCCTACTTTCTCCTATATTAATATGGATGAATATGATTACAAGAGTTGATCTACCTCGAGATCATAATGGCTTAACCCTAGAGTCTAGCTTATGAGGATTTTGTGTTTCTCCATTAGCCTCTATGGACTAAACCTCCCAGTTTATATATGCACCCGAGGGGCCTAGGGTTTGTACATAACCATCTTGCAGAGAAAGGAAAGATTAGACCCGAGCCTAAAACCTACCATTATACGAATACAGGAATCCTATCCGGATACGAGAGATGATATTCGACTATGATCTTCACGGCCCACCAGTCCAGCCCACCAAGAGTTATCTGGCCACCCGAGGACCCCTCGATCGAGGAGTCCCTCAGTGGACTTCAGAATGGTTTTATATTGAAGACGTTCCCCTTCCGGACCCAGTTCGGCGTGGACTTTCCGAATTCTCCAGCGCTCCTTTGAAGAAACACTTCAATTGGCGGCCCTGGATCCTCAAGCAAGGAGATAGTGAAGAAGTCAAGAGGCTAGTCAACAAGGTTAGAGCACTTTCGCATTCTAAACTCTCGATAATCGAAGTCATAGATATCGCGATAAAGCAATGCGTCCAGCCCCTTCAATCCAGGGGGTTTCCTCGATGGCATTACAATGGGACGGACGATGTGTCTCGTTATAAGCGCGATGGTCCGGATACCCCGGTTGCCCTGGCCACCATTATGGCAGATCTTTATAAGGGGGAGAAAGAGGAGTTCGCCCGTTTGAATTGCCGGTAAGGTTTTTCCATGTATAACCCTATTAAATGGGTAAGCTTTTTGATTATCAGCATTATCCAACCTCATTATTGAGATGTGTTAATCGAATTATTCTGGTAATTTCAAAATAGACATGGAGGAAGGTGTTCGAAAAGATTCATTGTCCTGCCCCACAGCCAGAGGACCATGCTCGCGACGAAGACCCCAGATTCAATGAGGATCCGGATATATTTATAGAGCTTGTTGATGGAGACTTTTATCAAGCCAGGCTTGATGGCTCGGAAGTGGTTATTATGGCCGATTATCCTGGCCGTCTCCCTTCCTCCGATGTAAGTACCTAGAAGACATCCTCACAAAAGGAGTCGTCGCCTTGCGCCTCAGCCACTGCACTGACTCATGCTCAAAGGGGTTGGTGCTCAGCACGCCACACTGCATCGAGGGCGGCCTCTAAGAAGACATCGCTTATGCAGGGCGAGCCTTCAAAGCAGAAAGAAATGGGGAGCGCCATCGAGCCCCCTCCTTCATCAAAGAGGTATAATTTCTGATACGTGCCTATGCGTAAGACTAGATTGTCACACTCCGCCTTCTGTCTTATTTCAGAAGGAGCGTACGACAAACCACGTCCGAAGACCCAGTTCGCCGATCACCATCTAATCCAGCCCCGAACTCATGAACAAGGACGAGAGTCACTACGGAGGTAGCACCAAATGATCCACCTCATGAGGATTCAGATGTGTGACGTATCTATCATGAAATTTGAAGTGGAGAGCGTGATGAATCATCATCGACGAAAATAGGCCATGCGTGCTCCAGCTTTCTGAAAGCACATTTGCTCCCAGGGTGGTTTTGGTAATTAATGACAACATACTTTGTGGTTGGACTAATGCTTTTATCAAGTATGTTTCAGGAAATTCAATCACATTGGCATGGCAAAAGGACTGAAGAAGTGGACCCCTCAAAATGCTAAGGCAAGCATTGGCAAAAGCTCAAGACTCCATTTTTTGGTTTAGTGATCCAAGATCACATTGAGTCCATAGGAAAAGCCAATACTATTAAAAGGGGATGAGGTTATGATGATGATCTGGTTGCTCAAGTGCTTAGTGATACATCTCCTAAACTATCAGCAACTTTCACTGCCATATACACTCATAAGTAATCTCGGTCCCACCGATATTCCAAACTCAGTCACACCAAGATGAACCACCTCAGCTATAAGCCAAACCCTAGTAAACTCGGATTTTCCGATTCTGAACTCGGTTTCACCGAAACATGAGTTGCCAAGGTTCTGTAACCTTCTGTCATCAAATCGGTGTCACCGAGATGATGAAGTCGGTCCCACCGAAACTGGCATGCTCTTGTCATTGCACGAATCGGACTAACCGAGATTGTATATTCGGTCCCACCGAAAACCCCAACGTTCACATTATTTGAACTTTCGGTCTCACCGAGTTGTCCACTTCGGTCCCACCGAGATTGCTCAAATGTGTCTAACGGTTGGATTTTGTGTGGAGGCTATTTATACCCCTCCACCCCCTCTTCATTCGTGGAGAGAGCCATCAGAAAGAACTACCACTCCTACCTTACATTTCTGAGAAGAGAACTACCTACCCTTGTGTTGAGATCAAGTTGCTCCACTCCCACCATATGAAGCTTGATCTGTAGCCTTCCCAAGTTGCTTTCCACTCAATCCTTTCTTCCACCACAGCCAAATCAGTGAGGTGAGTTGAGTGTTGGGGAGATTATCATTTGAAGCACAAGAGCAAGGAGTTCATCATCATCTACAACATCTATTACCTTTTGGAGGGTGGTGCCTCCTAGATTGGTTAGGTGTCGCTTGGGAGCCTCCGTCGTCGAGATGTGGAGTTGAACCAAGAAGTTTGTAAGGGCAAGGAGATCGCCTACTTCGTGAAGATCTACCCCGAGTAAGGCTAGCCCTCCGTGGGCGTAGGCCATGATGGAATAGACAAGGTTGCTTCTTCGTGGACCCTTCGTGGGTGGAGCCCTCCGTGGACTCTCGCAGCCGTTACCCTCCGTGGGTTGAAGTCTCCATCAACGTGGATGTACGATAGCACCACCTATCGGAACCACGGGAAAAATCATTGCGTCTCCAAATTGCGTTTGAACTTCTCCACTTCTCTTTACTACTTGTGCAATTTACTTTCCGCTGCCCATACTCTAGAATTGCATGTGTAGTGTGCTACTTGACTTGTGTGTTATGCAAAATCTGCCAAAATCTATCCTTGATAAAAGACAGAATTTTTATCTTGTCGAGTAGTCTAATCACCCCCCCTCTAGACACTCTCACCTTCTTCGATCCCTCAATTGGTATCAGAGCCTTGGTCTCCATTGCTTTGGTTTACACACCATTGGAGGAAGATGGACGTGTCTACGTTTTCGAGTGTTAGCCATAGAGTGCCTATTCTTAATGGAGTATCCTATAACTCGTGGAGGACTGAAATGCTTATTATCTTTAAGACGTACAATTTGCGCAAATATGTTGAGACCCCCTATGTGCCTCCATTTGACCCCTTGCACCCTACCATGGATGAAGAGCTTGATTTGCTTCGTAACCTTAGGACTGTAAATCTTATCATTATAGGGTTACACGACAACTTGCTTAAGCTCGTTACAAACTTTGAGTGCGCCTATTGAATTTGATATGATGCGCCCCAATGATCCCAACTTTGATAAATGCTTCTTTGAGCTTCGTGATCTTATGAAAAAGAAGGGTGATCCCGGTCTTATCAATGTTTTAATTAGAAATGCTCTTGTATTGCATTCCGAAGATTATTGTCACATTGACAAAACTAATGCAAGTAGTTATCAAATTGACCTAGGTGTTGATGATGAACAATCTATGGGTCAATATGATGATGAGCATGAGCATGATGATGATTACTCTGATTCGGACACCGAGCTAGACAAGATCATGAAGAGTCTCAATCTTATGGCAAATCTGAGAGACTACATGTCCGGCGGAAAAGAGTGGATTCTTGATAGTGGATGCACCGACCACATGACCGGAGACAAAGACATGTTTCGAGAGCTTGCAAAGAACGATGGTCCACGCAAGTATGTGACTTTTGGAGACAACTCCAAGGGTAAGGTACTTGGCCTTGGTAAGGTGGCCATATCTCATGATAGCTCTATTCAAAATGTCATGCTTGTAGAATCTCTTGGATACAATTTACTTTCCGTGTCTAGATTAGCTGACTTTGGATTCAATGTGCTATTCACCAAAGTAGATTGCCAAGTCTTTCGTCGTGACAATCATAACATGGCGTTTACCGGTATCCGTAGAGGTGATCTATATATTGTTGATTTCACTATGAAAGCCCAACCTAGAGCTTGTTTCATTGCTAAATCCTCTAAAGGTTGGTTATGGCATAGAAGGCTTGGACATGTTGGTATGCGTAATCTAGACAAGCTGATCAAAGGTGATCATATTCTTGGCGTTAAAGATGTTTTCTTTGACAAAGATAGACTTTGTAGTGCTTGTCAAGCAGGAAAACAAGTAGGTGGAAGTCATCCCGTGAAGAACATCATGACCACAAGGAGACCGCTTGAGCTTCTTCATATGGATCTCTTCGGTCCCAATGCTTACAAAAGCCTTGGTGGTAACTCCTTTGGTCTAGTTATAGTTGATGATTATTCCAGATTTATGTGGGTATTTTTCCTTGATGACAAATCGCAGGTTCAGAGAATCTTCAAAACCTTTGCCAAAAAGGCCCAAAATCAATTTGAGGTGAAGATCAAGAAAGTTCGGAGTAACAATGGAACGGAGTTCAAGAACGCCAATGTAGACTCTTTTCTCGATGAGGAAGGGATTCTACATGAGTTCTCGGCTACGTACACTCCTCAACAAAATGGAGTTGTTGAGAGGAAGAACCGAACGCTCATAGAGATGGCGAGAACGATGCTCGATGAATACAAGACACCGAAGCATTTTTGGGGGGAAGCGGTCGAGTCAGCTTGTCATGCTATCAACAGGCTTTATCTTCATAAGCTCCTCGGCAAGACATCATACGAGCTCCTCACCGGTAACAAACCCCGAGTGGGATACTTTCGTGTCTTTGGTTCGAAATGCTATATCCTTGATAAGCATCGTCGGTCTAAATTTGCTCCTAAATCTCATGAAGGCTTTCTCCTTGGTTATGGATCAAACTCCCACACCTACCGTGTCTACAATAATTTCACCCGAAAGGTTGAAGAGACGGTAGACGTGAAGTTTGATGAATCTAATGGCTTGCAAGTAGAGCAAATGCCTATTGATGTAGGAGACAAGGACCCATCGGAAGCTATCCAAGATTTATCTATTGGAAATATCCGTCCCATGGAAGTGAAGGAGAGTACCTCATCTACATATGTGGAGCCCCCTACCTCACGGCGAGATGAACCTCAAGGCAACATGGAGGCCTCCACAAGTGGAACTCACCAAGATGAGGAAGTGCAACAAGAAGATCCACCACAACCTCCTTCTCCACCGCCTCAAGACAACACCAACAACAATGAAGAAGAAGAAGAGGAAGATGAAGATGATGAGGAAGCTCAGCCACAACCTCAACAAAAGCTATCTCGAGTCCGAGCAAGAATCAAGAAAAATCATCCCGTGGAACAAATGATGAACGACATCAACTCCGGGAGAATTACTCGCTCTAAAACTCGCTTAGCTAACTTTTGTGAGCATTACTCATTTATCTCTAGTATTGAACCTATGAAGGTATAAGAAGCACTTGAAGACCCGGATTGGGTGAACGCTATGCACGAAGAACTACACAACTTCGAGGGGAACAAGGTATGGACTTTGGTAGAGAAGCCCAAGGATGATCAAAACATCATTGGAACCAAATGGGTGTTTCGGAACAAACAAGATGAAGATGGACAAGTCATCCGCAACAAGGCTCGTCTCGTAGCTCAAGGTTACACACAAGTCGAAGGTATGGACTATGGTGAGACCTATGCCCCCGTTGCTAGACTTGAGTCCATTCGCATTCTTCTTGCTTATGCCAATCACCATGATATTACTCTCTATCAAATGGATATCAAAAGTGCTTTCCTAAATGGTGAAATTGAGGAGGAAGTATTTGTGAAACAACCTCCCGGATTTGTGAATCCCAAAAAGCCTAATCATGTTTACAAGTTGCACAAAGCTCTTTATGGTCTTAAACAAGCTCCTAGAGCTTGGTACAAATGCTTGACTAGCTTTCTTCTTGAAAAAGGCTTTGAGATTGGAAAGATAGACTCAACGTTGTTCACGAAAAGGGTTAATGGTGAACTATTTGTGTGCCAAATATATGTTGATGATATTATCTTTGGTTCAACTAACCCTCTTTTTAGCTAGAAGGTTGGACAGCTCATGTCGGAGAAGTATGAGATGTCCATGATGAGTGAACTCAAATTCTTCCTTGGGTTGCAAATCAAGCAATCTAAGGAGGGTACCTTTGTCTCACAAACAAAGTACACCAAGGATCTCTTCAAGAAGTTCAACATGCAAGAAAGCAAAGGTATGAGTACCCCCATGCCTACAAGTGGACATAATGACTTGACAAAAGATGGAGAACCCGTTGATCAAAGGGTTTACCGATCTATGATTGGTTCTCTACTATATCTTTGTGCTTCTCGTCCTGACATAATGTTGAGTGTATGCATGTGTGCGCGATATCAAGCAGCCCCTAAAGAATGTCATCTTAAAGCTGTTAAAAGGATAGTGAGATATTTGATACACACACCAAACTTTGGCATTTGGTATCCTAAGAGGGCCTCTTTCGACCTTGTTGGCTATTCCGACTCGGACTATGCCGGTGACAAGGTTGATAGAAATTCAACTTCGGGTACGTGTCAATTCCTTGGTCGATCCCTTGTATCTTGGTCCTCCAAGAAACAAAATTCGGTATCATTATCCACTGCCGAAGCGGAATATATTGCTGCTGGTTCGTGTTGTGCTCAATTGCTATGGATGACACAAACGCTTAAGGATTATGGGATACATGTGAGACATGTTCCCTTGCTTTGTGACAATGAGAGTGCGATTAAAATTGGACACAATCCCGTGCAACACTCTCGAACGAAGCATATTGAAGTTCGTCACCATTTCATTCGTGATCATATTGCCAAGGGTGACATCAATCTTAAGCATGTTCGTACTGACAAACAACTCGCTGATATCTTTACAAAACCTCTTGATGAGAAGGTGTTTTGTCGCTTAAGGAGTGAGTTGAACATCATTGATGCTTCAAACTTGGAGTGAGAACTCCATTGATGCATGCAAGGCATGAGCCCACTTGACTAATCCTTGATATTTCTCTTATGATGGTGATCACATGTCTTGGACACATTTGCCTCCTTGTATTGCATCTAACTCCTTGCAGGTACTTGGATGATCAACATTTCACAAGATTACCACACACTCAAATCATGAGTAATCTTGTCATTGACCAAGTATCTAGTCCTTTGGGATGTTGAGTTCAAGGAACAAAATTCCACATATCCTTTTTGACATCTTATACATCTAGTATTTCACTCTTGTCATCTTGGATATCCTTGAGTATTTCCTTGCTTGCCTAACCCATCTAGGAAGATGAACTACACAAGTGGAAATGGCGCTCCAACTTCACATTCAATGAGCACCTATATCAAGTTTACCTACATGAGCAAAGCAACAACAAGCCCAAGGTATGTTCTTCACATCTTTAAGGAGCTTTGCTCAAAGTCATGAGTACAAGCAACTTCATAAGATGTGATCACATCGAATGCTTAATCAAAAAATGGCAACCCCATTTTGAGCTTAAATGATGAGTATGACCTATGATCAAATGTCCTCATTCGACTCCTAAGTCAATATACTCAAACATAGGTGACCTTGTCGCCGACCTTTATCTAGATGAAGTACATATGTTTTGGAGTCTTTCTATTTTCTCTTATGTTCTCTCATTGAGTTTTCATTAAAAAAAACTTCATCTAGGAATCTTTTTCATTTCTATTCTTCTGTCTTTGTGAATATTCCTCTGGTTCTGATCAATTCCTCGAAAATCTTCCACAAATTCATTGCAAATCCTTTGCAGCATTCCTCGCAAAGTGAGCTGAATTACTTCTGCATTTCCTTGGAATTAAACTCGGCGTCACCGATTTAAATATTTCGGTTTAACCGAAAAGGATCTACCCTAAGTCCCTGACTTTTGGACCCACCGATCCATCTCAATTCGGTGTCACAGATTTATTTCTTCCAGGATATCATCTTTTGCAGCTCCACTCAATGATTCTCTATGCATGTTCCTATTTGCCCTGTTGTGATTCTTAAGGATCCCACTCCTTTCTTTCCATCTTCCCTGACCTTCCTAGTTTGCTGTCCTTTTCGGCACTTGATGTCAAAGGGGGAGAAGACTTAGGGGGAGAAGAGAAGATTT
Source organism: Secale cereale (assembly GCA_902687465.1). Taxonomy (NCBI): domain Eukaryota; kingdom Viridiplantae; phylum Streptophyta; class Magnoliopsida; order Poales; family Poaceae; genus Secale; species Secale cereale. The sequence goes on from LR738710.1 coordinate 571,851,902, forward strand.
AGGGGGAGAAGAGCAATCTTACCTTAAGGGGGAGAGAATCACATCAAAGATTTGCCGTGTTTTTCCTTATAAGAGAATTTCTTGCCGTGTTTTACATTGGACATTACAATTGGCGTCATTCTCATTCGGCATCATTCTTTTGATTTTTCTCTTTCCATCAAACCCCTTGATCTGAGAGAACTCAAAGGGAGAGGAATCTTCACAATTGATATCTTATGGAAAGCAAAATCTCTCAGAGTTCATTGAAAATATTTTAGTTTCGGAGACATGTTTGATGATTCAAGCTTGTGCTCAATATGAGACACTCTTTATACATGTCATCCCTGGCTTGGTACTCTTGATGTTCTTGCAGTTGGTTGAAGAAATACTCTTGTGTTATCTAACCTTGTTTTCCCAAGTTTATCTCTTAAGGTACAATGCCAAGGAACCTCAAGGTAAGTATATGCACTTTGCAGAATGTGCATGATGGTGACTTGCTTGTGAATACTTGTTTGCAAGAAACCACCATGCACATATGTATTATCACTCACTTCTTTTCATCTGCTCTGATGCATATAGCCAAGCTGCATGTAGCACATCTTGCTTATCTCTCTTGTGTGCTTGTGGTAGTCCAAAACCATAATTTATGAAAATCTTGCACACTTGTAGGGGGAGCCTGTGTACTACATGTTTGTCAAAGCTTTCGTGATAATTCTGTCTTTCTTTCAATAAGCTTTGATGTCTTGTTTTGTGTGTTGCCATCAATTACCAAAAAGGGGGAGATTGAAAGCACATTTGCTCCCCGGGTGGTTTTGGTAATTAATGACAACATACTTTGTGGTTGGACTAATGCTTTTATCAAGTATTGTTTCAGGAAATTCAATCACATTGGCATGGCAAAAGGACTGAAGAAGTGGACCCCTCAAAATGCTAAGGCAAGCATTGGCAAAAGCTCAAGACTCCATTTTTTGGTTTAGTGATCCAAGATCACATTAAGTCCATAGGAAAAGCCAATACTATTAAAAGGGGATGAGGTTATGATGATGATCTGGTTGCTCAAGTGCTTAGTGATACATCTCCTAAACTATCAGCAACTTTCACTGCCATATACACTCATAAGTAATCTCGGTCCCACCGATATTCCAAACTCAGTCACACCGAGATGAACCACCTCAGCTATAAGCCAAACCCTAGTAAACTCGGATTTTCCGATTCTGAACTCGGTTTCACCGAAACATGAGTTGCCAAGGTTCTGTAACCTTCTGTCATCAAATCGGTGTCACCGAGATGATGAAGTCGGTCCCACCGAAACTGGCATGCTCTTGTCATTGCACGAATCGGACTAACCGAGATTGTATATTCGGTCCCACCGAAAACCCCAACGTTCACATTATTTGAACTTTCGGTCTCACCGAGTTGTCCACTTCGGTCCCACCGAGATTGCTCAAATGTGTGTAACGGTTGGATTTTGTGTGGAGGCTATTTATACCCCTCCACCCCCTCTTCATTCGTGGAGAGAGCCATCAGAAAGAACTACCACTCCTACCTTACATTTCTGAGAAGAGAACTACCTACCCTTGTGTTGAGATCAAGTTGCTCCACTCCCACCATATGAAGCTTGATCTCTAACCTTCCCAAGTTGCTTTCCACTCAACCCTTTCTTCCACCACAGCCAAATCAGTGAGGAGAGTTGAGTGTTGGGGAGATTATCATTTGAAGCACAAGAGCAAGGAGTTCATCATCATCTACAACATCTATTACCTTTTGGAGGGTGGTGCCTCCTAGATTGGTTAGGTGTCGCTTGGGAGCCTCCGTCGTCGAGATGTGGAGTTGAACCAAGAAGTTTGTAAGGGCAAGGAGATCGCCTACTTCGTGAAGATCTACCCCGAGTAAGGCTAGCCCTCCGTGGGCGTAGGCCATGATGGAATAGACAAGGTTGCTTCTTCGTGGACCCTTCGTGGGTGGAGCCCTCCGTGGACTCTCGCAGCCGTTACCCTCCGTGGGTTGAAGTCTCCATCAACGTGGATGTACGATAGCACCACCTATCGGAACCACGAGAAAAATCATTGCGTCTCCAAATTGCGTTTGATCTTCTCCACTTCTCTTTACTACTTGTGCAATTTACTTTCCGCTGCCCATACTCTAGAATTGCATGTGTAGTGTGCTACTTGACTTGTGTGTTATGCAAAATCTGCCAAAATCTGTCCTTGAAAAAAGACAGAATTTTTATCTTGTTGAGTAGTCTAGTCACCCCCCTCTAGACACTCTCACCTTCTTCGATCCCTCACTTTCACAGATGAGGAATTCAATGCCCTCAGCTCCATGGATGCATATATCCGAGCTGCCCAGGATGGACTTGCAGGAGTCACTCACCTGTTTTCAAAAAATATGCAAGTAAGAATTTGTGTAAATTTAATAGGTATATGCCAGTAGCCCCAGAGACTTGAAGCGATTAATCTAACTGATTTAAGGATTGTTATGTCCGCAAGTTCTCAAAGAGAAGAACAACTTGCTATCCCAGGATCTTGAAACAAGCTGTACAAAGCTAAATTCTGCCACCACCGAGAGGAAATGAAGAAATCCATGAGGGGAGCTCATGGTAAGAAAAAGTTGTATTCGCAGAATATGATCTACCGCAATGGTGTTTTAAGCATACATTGTCTTATTTTAGCAGTGGATTCTATATGTCAACTAGAAGAAAGCTTGACGGCTGCCAAGAAATCCCATGAATATGCTGAGAAGCAAGAAGCAGCCGGTCGCCGAGTACTATCACGTGCCATTGACAAAAAGAACAAGCTAGAAGAAGAAAAGGATAAGCAAGCCGAAGAGATAGAGAGCTTAAAGGCTCAATTATTGGTTGCACTGAAGGAGAATAAAAATTTGAAAAGTGGCATATTCGGTATGACCTTTATACCATCCAAGGAACTCAGCTTATACGGTAATTCGGAGTATTATAATGTTGTTCGTGCATGTCTGTTAACCGGGCATCCTGAATAAGAAGTATCCAGATTCTGAGGCGATGTGCTAAAAGAGTTTTCCACAGTGCATGAGCGGGCCCGGAAAGCCATGAAGAGCATGGTCAAAGCCCTATGGCCATCCGATGTACCTCCAGGAAGTATGGAGGATTTGGCGAACCTGTTCAAAGGTGCCCAACGACGCTTTGAGCTATGGAAGCTGTGAGCATGCCGGGAAGGTGCACGAGAGGCATGGACCATGGTGAAAGCATGCCACACCAGGCTTGACCCAAATCATATGGCCCGAGTTGGACCTCGGGGACCGGGCAGGCAAGAAATTCCTGTGAGCTTGGTATATGACAAAGTGATGGTAGCTGCGAAATATTCGCAAGAAGACAGTAGCTTAGATAGTCTTATGGATGGCATAGATAAGGAGTAGGCGTTTGATTCGATGTATCTATGTATTTTATCATCAAACTTATCTCCGACCGAGCTTGACAAGATTTGTCATGGCCGGCCTTCGGCTTCAACCTCCGAACCCAAAGGGTTGCAGTGTTTTCGGATACCATGTTTGATGTAATAAACACTCATTATGTCCATAAACCAGGCAATCCGGTCATATTTCTTTAGCAGACAAAATTTGTTCAGGGAGTTATGTTATATTACTATTGAACATAAGAAACATCTTCCAGGGAAAATAGTTCCGTTAAGGGTTCCTTTCCCTGGGTCAGCGTGCGTGATTATGCATGCGTAGGCTTTTGATCCAAAAGATGGAATACGGGCAGCCTATCCCTTAGAGTTATGTAAACGTAGATATTTTGTCATTCCTTGCCGACAAATCATTCCCTTAAGTACGCTAGCTTTCGGCTTCACCCGGCTGAGGTACAGATCCTGATTACCCGGTTGTAACAATCACAGAGGTGCTCCCTTTACACCCTAGCCGAACAATTGGGAACGTAGGGTATAAACACAGGTGAGGCAACCTAGCTTGGCAAAAACTTAAGTCATAAAGGTGCATATAATGGCGAAAAAAGAAATAAACGACATGAACGAATGTAAGCAATAAGCTTTACTAGTAAGCTTTGTCAAAGAAGCCCATAGTTATCATGGGGTATGTACATTTAAAGATGTGTACCCCTCATAGTTTGGTAGATCCGAATACATCCTAGGATATTAAAGGAACGATAAAAAAGAAGAGAGGAAAAAAGGAACCTAGTCAAAATAAAATAAAAGGTGCTACCGAACTATGCGTAGAATCGTCGGAGCCAAGCAGCGTTCTATGGATTCGGCTCAAGGCGATTATCCGATGCATTGCGAAGGCGATAGGCTCCTCCTATGAGAACATCATCTATGATGAAGGGACCCTCCCATCGTGGTTTGTGATTATCCTTTTTCTTCTCTGGGAGACGTAAGACGAGATCACCAATGTTGTATGTTTTAGCCCGCACTTCTCTGCTTTGGTACCGCCTGACATATTGTTGATAAAATGTGGAACGAGCTTGCGCGATATTGCGCTCCTCTTCTAGTCCGTCCAGGTTATCCTGCCGATCGAGATCGGCTTCTCTCTCCTCATACATGTGCACTCAAGGTGAGTCATGAATAATGTCATAGGGCATCACAGCTTCTGCGCCGTACACCATTAAGAAAGGTGTGAATTGCTACCTCTTGAGCTTGCGTTGGTTTTTCCCTTGAAGAGGAAAGGGTGATGCAGCAAAGTAGAGTAAGTATTTCCCTCAGTTTGATAACCAAGGTATCAATCCAGTAGGAGATAACGCACAAATCACCAAATACCTGCACAAACAATCAAACAACTTGCAACCAACGCAATAAAGGGGTTGTCAATCCCTTCACGGTTATTTGCAAAACAGAGATCTGATAGAGATGGATAAACTGTAAAGTAAATATTTTTGGTATTTTTGGTTTATAGATTGGAAAGTAAAGATTGCAAAATAGTAGATCGGAAACTTATAAGATGGAAAATAGACCCGGGGGCCATAGGTTTCACTAGAGGCTTCTCTCATGATAGCAAGTGTTACGGTGGGCAAACAAATGACTGCCAAGCAATTGATAGAAAAGCGCAAAGTTATGACGATATCTAAGGAAATGATCATGAATATAGGCATCACGTCCGTGTCAAGTAGACCGACTCCTGCCTGCATCTATTAGTATTACTCCAGACATTGATCGAAACGATTCTGCATCTAGAGTATTAAGTTCATAAAGAACAGAGTAACACATTAAGTAAGATGACATGATGTAGCGGAATTAACTCAAGCAATATGATGAAAACCCCATCTTGTTATCCTCGATGGCAACAATACAATACGTGTCATGTCCCTTTTTGTCATTGGGATTGAGAACCGCAAGATTGAACCCAAAGCAAAGCACTTCTCCCATTGCAAGAAAAACAAATCTTGTTGGCCAAACCAAACCGATAGTTCGAAGTGAATTACTAAGATATCAAATCATGCATATAAGAATTCAGAAAAGACATAAATAATATTCATAGATAATCTGATCATAAATCCACAATTCATCGGATCTTGGCAAACACACTGCAAAAGAAGATTACATCGGATAGATCTCCAAGAACATCGGGGAGAACATGGTATTGAGAATCAAAGAGAGAGAAGAAGCCATCTAGCTACTAGATATGGACCCGTAGGTATGTGGTAAACTACTCACACTTCATCGGAAGGGCAATGGTCATGATGTACATGCCCTCCATGATCAAATCCCCCTCCGGCAGTGATGGGGAACGTAGTATTTCAAAAAAAATCCTACGATCATGCAAGATCTATCTAGGAGAAGGATAGCAACGAGCTAGGAGAGTGTGTCCACGTACCCTCGTAGACCGAAAGTGGACGCGTTTAGTAACGCGTTGATGTAGACGAACATCTTCACGATCCAACCGATCCAAGTACTAAGCGTACGGCACCTCCGTGTTCAGCACACGTTCAGCACGATGACGTCCCTTGAGCTCTTGATCCAGTTCAGGACGATGGAGAGTTTCATCAGCACGATGGCGTGGTGACGATGATGATGAAGTTACCGATGCAGGGCTTCGCCTAAGCACTGCAACGATATGACTGAGGTGTTTAACTGTGGAGGGGGGCACCGCACACGGCTAAGAGATTGTCTGTTGTGCTTTGGGGTGCCCCCTGCCCATGTCTATAAAGGAGGGAGGAGGAGGAGGCCGGCCTAGGAGGGGCGCGCCTATAGGGGGAGTCCAACTAGGATTCCAATCCTAGTTGGAGCCCCCTTCCTTTTCCAAGAGGTGGAGAGAGGGAAGGGGGAGGAGAGGGAGAAGGAAAGAGGGGGGCACCGCCCCCTCCTAGTACAATTTGGACCAGCCCATTGGGGGCGCGTTGCCTCTCCTTGTGGCCCATTCTCTCCTTTCCACTAAAGCCCAATAAGGCCCAATACTTCCCCCGGTGAATTCTCGTAACTCCCCGGTACTCCAAAAAATACCCGAATCAATCGGAACCTTTCCGATATCCGAATATAGCCTTCCAATATATGAATCTTTACCTCTAGACCATTTCGAGACTCCTCGGCATGTCCGTGATCTCATCCGGGAGTCCGAACAAACTTCGGTGATCAAAATCACATAACTCATAATACTAATCTTCATCGAACGTTAAGCGTGCGGACCCTACGGGTTCGAGAACTATGTAGACATGACCGAGACACATCTCCGGCCAATAACCAATAGCGGAACCTCGATGCTCATATTGGTTACTACATATTCTACGAAGATCTTTATCGGTCAAACCGCATAACAACATACGTTGTTCCTGTTAGAGTTATATTTAAGTGATGTCTTTTGGCCTTTTGCGTTCTAGTCTCTTGGCTTCCTCTTGTAGCCTTTTGGCATCCTCTTGTAGCCTTTTCACATCCTCATGTATGTGTATATATGTTGGCATTGGACTCCTAATAATACAAGTTGCATCATAACATGGTATCATGAGCCTAGGTTTAGGAAATTTTTCTGAGTGCGGCAACTCACTCTACCGATCCAATCTGGCGCCGCCGCCTCTGTTCTCTGGTCGACTACGCTGCTCTCCATCCATCCTGAGGCGTTCCTCCCGCGCCTCCACCTACAGGTCATCGCTCGCGCTGCAGGTGTGGTTCCTGTAGCTCGCGTCCGCTGGACCAGGCCGGGAGTGGTTGCACGCGTCCGCCCTGCAGCTCCATGGTTGGACTGTCCGCTTGTCCGCCCTGCTCTAGCTACTGGTGGTCCACATTCATGCTAGCGTTGGGTGTTGGATCCCATTGACTTGGTCCCGATTGATCTAGCTGCTGACTGCTGCTCCTCTTCCGTGACTCTTCGCTCCAGCTGCCAATCTCGCCATCCCGAATCGAACTGCCCGTCGGTCCGGTACCTCTGATCGAGCAGCCGCCGAACTCCGATTGAGACGCTGCAACTTTCTTCCCACTTGCTCGTGTCCGCCCTGTCCGGCTCCTTCCGTCATCTACTGGAGGTCAGCCGCGTCGCTTCCTTGTCCTATCATCGGCGTCCGCCCGGTTCCTGTTCGCCGCGGCCCTCCTCCCGGCCAGATCGCCATGGCCCCACCGCTGACGCCGGCCCCGCCTCCTCCTGGCCAGATTGCCTCCTCCAGGCCACTCCGTCGCCTGTCAGTTCCCATGCTCGGCTTCGTGTGTACATGCGTGTGCTCCCTGTGCCGCACATCGCTTTGCTTTGGGCTGCTTGCGGGGCAGCCAGGGTTCAGTTGGCCTGCTTCTGCTTCGCTGCCTGGCTTGAGCTCTATGATTCCAAGAAAAAAAAAGAGAACCATGTCTTTGGCATCATCTGGCTATGTTGCCATCCCGCGCTGCCCGGTGATATTTGATGGGGCTAACTATGCTGAGTTCATTGCCTTTATGCGCATTCACATGCGTGGCATTCGTCTCTAGGGTGTTCTTTCCGGTGAGGTCCCCTGTCCTCCGCGCCCAGTGCCTCCTGTGGCTCCTACCCCACTGCCGACTCCACCGGCTCTTGACGCAAGTGCTTCTGATGATGATAGGGCTGCAGCTAGGGTTACTACCGATGATGCAGATGCCGCTTATGAACAGGAGGTCTTGGATTATTCAAATGTTGTTTCTATTTATCGTGATGATCTGGCTGCCTACACTCAGTGGTGTGATGATGATGCTCATGCTGCGACTGTTCTCACTTCCAGTGTCTTGCCTCAGTTTGCTTCTGAGTTTATAGGCCTCGGTACTGTCTTTGAGATGTGGACTCATCTTCGTCAGCGCTATCAGCCCTCTGGTGATGCTCTCTACTCGTCTGTGGTCCGTCAGGAGCATGCTCTTCAGCAGGGAGACTCCACTATTGATGAGTTCTGCTATCTAGCGCCACCTCGACTCCCTTCGCACTACTCTTTGTGGCACTTGCCCGTGTTGCCAGACTGTGAGGTCAGACTTGGAGTTTCAGTGCGTCTATGAGTTCTTGTCACGACTCCGTGGGGAGTTTGAGCCTCGACGTGCTCAGTTGTTTGCTCGTGGCCGTGTTCCTATTTCTGAGGTGCTTTCTGAGCTTCGTGCTGAGGAGACTCGCCTCCGTGGTGCTGGTTTGCTTTAGGTTCCCTCTGTGCTAGCTGCTCGAGGTGCTACTCCACCGGTGTCTTCTCGCTCCAGTGCTCCGCCGCTACTGCCCACTCCTCCGGGTAGTGAGGTCCGCTCTCGTGAAGGTCGCTCTCATCCTCGTACTCATTGTGACTACTGCAACAGGGATGGTCACCCTGAGTCTGATTGCTTCAAGAAGAAGCGTGATATGCAAAATAGGGAGCGCAATTTTTCTTCTGGGACTCGTGCTTCTTCCTCGACGCCGTCTACTGTCTCCTTGACCGAGCAAGATACTGTGAAGCTCAAGCGTCTACTTGCTGCTTCAGGTTCTTCGACAGGTACTGCAGGCTCTACGACTGGTGCTTCTAGTGCTGAGCGACCACTGTCTAAACAGTCAGGTACATCCCCATGGGTTCTGGATTCTGGAGCTTCATTTCATATGTCCTCCGATTCTTCTATCTTGTCCTCTCGTAGATCTCTCGATTTCCCAATTAATGTTCTTACTGCTGATGGTACTCCTCTTCCTGTTGCGAGTCGAGGCACTCTTGCCACTTCTTCCTTTTATGTTCCAGATGGTTCTCATGTGCCTCGCCTTACCATGAACCTATTTTCTGCGGGTCAGCTTACTGATTCTGGTTGTCTTGTCATTCTTGACGTTGATTCTTGCACTATCCAGGATCGTCACACGTAGACTATGGTTGGGGCTGGCCCGCGCCATCGTGATTCTCAGGGGCTTTGGGAGTTGGACTGGCTTAATGTTCCTTCCACTACCACCACACTCGCCAGTCCATCTGCCTTTGCCGCTTCAGCTACCAGCTCCTTCCAGCAATGGCATCGTCGACTTGGTTACCTTTGTGGTTCTCGACTATCGTCTTTAGTTCGTCGTGGTCTTCTGGGGCCTGTCTCAGGAGATGTCTCCTTACAATGCCAGGGTTGTAGGCTAGGTAAAAAAGTTCAGTTACCTTATCCTACTAACGAGTCAGTGTCGCAGCGCCCTTTTGATTTAGTACATTCAGATGTGTGGGGTGCTCCCTTCTCTTCCAAAGGGGGCCATCACTACTATATTATTTTTATAGATGATTTCTCTCGCTACACTTGGCTTTACTTCATGACTTGTCGTAACAAGGTTCTATCTATTTATAAGCATTTTTCCGCCATGGTCCACACTCAGTTCTCTACACCTATTCGTGTGTTTCATGCTGATTCTGCTGGCGAGTATATCTCCAAAATGTTGCGTTGTTTTCTTGCCGAGCAGGGTACTCTTGCTCAATTCTCTTGCCCCGGTGCTCACACTCAGAATGGCGTGGCTAAGCGCAAGCATCGACACCTTCTTGGGACAGCTCGTGCGATGATGATTGCCGCCTCTCTTCCGCCTCATTTTTGGGCTGAGGCTGTCTCCACTGCCACATATATCATAAACATTCAACCCTCATCTGCTCTAGAGGGAGGTATTCCTCTAGAGCGTCTTTCTGATCATTCCCCTGATTATTCTGCTCTTCACTTGTTTGGTTGTGTTTGTTATGTTCTCCTTGCCCCCCCCCC
>LR738710.1:571861990-571880274 GCA_902687465.1 Secale cereale
CCCCCCCCCCCCCGAGAACGCACGAAACTAACCGCTCAGTCTGTTGAGTGTGTTTTTTTGGGCTACAGTGATGAACATAAGGGTTATCGGTGTTGGGATCCCGTCGGTCGACGGATGCGTATTTCTAGGGATGTGACTTTTGATGAGTCTCGTCCATTCTTCCCACGACCATCCTCTTCGACCTTTTATGTAGAGGATATCTCTTTTCTCACATTTCCTGATACACCTCCATCTATGCCTCATATTCCGACTTCTCCTTCTCGTCCCACTATTGCAGATCCGACACCATCTTCTCCTATCATTTCATCTCCCTCCTTATTGCATGACACTCCACCTTCATCACCAATGTCTTCTCCGTATCCATCACCTCCGGTAGTTCCTTCTCATCCCACTTTTCCTGTTCATTATACCCGTCGTCGACGTGTAATGGATGAATCTACTGACGTGCCATCTACTTCTGGTGCGCCATCTTCCTCGTCCCAGCCAACTTATGGTCTTCGGGGCTCGACCTTGCCCTCCTCCTGACCGCTATTCTCCTAGCCGATATGGCCTTTCGGTTGTACTTGAGCCTGCCTCTTATCGTGATGTTGTTGTCCATCCTGAATGGCAGTTTGCGATGGCAGAGGAGATTGCCGCACTTGAGCGCACATGGGATTTGGTTTCTCTTCCTCCTCGTGTTCGTCCCATCACTTGTAAGTGGGTCTATAAGATTAAGACTCGCTCTGATGGTTCTCTTGAGCGTTATAAAGCTCGTCTTGTGGCTCGCGGCTTTCAGCAGGAGCATGGTCGTGATTATGATGAGACATTTGCTCCTGTGGCCCATATGACCACTGTCCGCACACTCCTCGTCGTGGCCTCTGCTCGCCACTGGTTCGTGTCACAACTTGATGTTAAAAATGCCTTTCTTAATGGTGAGTTGCATGAGGATGTTTTTATGCAGCCACCGCCTGGGTATTCAGTTCCCGATGGCATGGTTTGTCATCTTCGTCGCTCTCTCTATGGTCTTAAGCAAGCTCCCCGAGCTTGGGTTGAGCGTTTTGCCTCTGTGGTCACTCCTGCTGGTTTTTCACCCAGTGATCATGATCCAACATTGTATGTCCACCTTTCTGCTCGTGGTCGCACTCTTCTTCTTCTTTATGTTGATGAGATGATCATCGCCGGTGACGATTCTGAGTACATTGCCTTTGTGAAGGCCCGTCTTAATGAGCAGTTCCTTATGTCTGATCTTGGTCCTCTTTGTTACTTTCTTGGGATTGAGGTTTCCTCCACCTCTGCTGGCTTTTTTATTTCCCAAGAAAAGTATATCCAGGATCTTCTTACTCGTGCTGCTCTTAGTGATGAGCGCACTGCTGAGACTCCTATGGAGCTCAATGTTCACCTTCGTTCTTCTGATGGTGAGCCCTTGTCTGATCCGACACGTTATCGTCATCTTGTTGGGAGTCTTGTGTATCTTGCTGTCACTCGTCCGGATATTCATATCCTGTCCATATTCTGAGTCAGTTTGTTTCTACTCCCACTTCAATTCACTATAGTCACCTTCTTTGTGTTCTACGGTATCTTCATGGCACAATCTCTCATCGTATCCTTTTCCCCCATTCCAGCTCATTACAACTCCAGGCCTATTCGGATGCTACGTGGGCTAGTGATCCTACAGATCGTCGTTCACTTTCTGCCTACTGTGTCTTTCTTGGTGGTTTCCTCATTTCCTGGAAGACGAAGAAATAGACTGCAGTTTCTCGTTCGAGTGCAGAGGCTGAGTTGCGAGCTATGGTTCTTCTGACGGCTGAGGTGACTTGGTTACGATGGTTACCGGAGGATTTTTGTGTTTCTGTTACTACACCTACCACCCTCCTGTCAGACAACACCAGTGCTTTCAGTATTGCACGGGACCCCGTGAAGCATGAGCTTACCAAACACATTGGTGTTGATGCTTCTTATGTGCGTGCTGCTATGCATGATCATGTTGTTGCTCTTCATTATGTGCCTTCTGAGTTACAGCTAGCGGACTTCTTCACGAAGGCTCAGACTAGAGCGCAACATGGATTTCATCTCTCCAAACTCAGTGTTGTGGATCCACCATGAGTTTGGGGGGGGGGGTGTTAGAGTTATATTAAGTGATGTCTTTTGGCCTTTTGCATTCTAGTCTCTTGGCATCCTCTTGTAGCCTTTTGGCATTCTCTTGTAGCCTTTTGGCATCCTCATGTATGTGTATATATGTTGGAGTTGGCCTCCTAATAATACAAGTTGCATCATAACAGTTCCCTTTGTCATTGGTATGTTACTTGCCCGAGATTCGATCGTCTGTATCATCATACCTAGTTCAATCTCGTTACCGGCAAGTCTCTTTACTCGTTCCCTAATACATCATCTCATGACTAACTCATTAGTCATTTGCTTGCAAGGCTTATTATGATGAATATTACCGAGAGGGCCCAGAGATCTGTGCCAACACCACAAACACCTTCGAAAACACCCGCAGAGCATCTTTATAATCACCTAGCTATGTTGTGACGTTTGATAGCACGCAAGGTGTTCTTCCGGTATTCGGGAGTTGCATAATCTCATAGTCACAGGAACATGTATAAGTCATGAAGAAAGCAATAGCAATAAAACTAAGCGATCATTATGCTAAGCTAACGGATGGGTCTTGTCCATCACATCATTCTCTAATGATGTGATCCCTTTATCAAATGACAACACACGTCTATGGTTAGGAAACATAACCATCTTTGAACGAGCTAGTCAAGTAAAGGCATACTAGGGACACCTTGTTTTGTCTATGTATTCACACATGTACTAAGTTTCTGGTTAATACAATTCTAGCATGAATAATAAACATTTATCATGATATAAGGAAATATAAATAACAACTTTATCATTGCCTCTAGGGCATATTGCCTTCAGTCTCCCACTTGCACTAGAGTCAATAATCTAGTTCACATCGTCATGTGATTTAATACCGATAGTTCACATCGTTATGTGAATAACACCCATAGTTCACATCGCCATGTGACCGACACCCAAAGGGTTTACTAGAGTTAATAATCTAGTTCACATCGCCATGTGATTAACACCCAAAGAGTACTAATGTGTTATCATGTTTTGCTTCATGAGAGAAGTTTTGTCAGCAGGTCTGTTACATTTAGATCCGTATGTATTTCGCAAATTTCTATGTCTACAATGCTCTGCATGGAGCTACTCTATCTCATTGCTCCCACTTTCAATACACATACGGATTGATACTTAGAGTCATATGGATTAGTGTCAAAGCTTGCATCGGCGTAACTATTTATGACAAACTCTTTATCACCTCCATAATCGAGAAACATTTCCTTAGTCATCCAGTAACTAAGTATAATTTTGACCGTTGTCCAGTGATCTATTCCTGGATCACTATTGTACCTCCTTGCCAAACTCATGGCAAGGTACACAACAGGTTTGGTATAGAGCATTGCATATTTTATAGAACCTATGGCTGAGGCATATGGAACGACTTTCATTCTTTCTCTATCTTCTGCCGTGGTCGGGTTTTGAGCCTTACTCAACTTCATACCTTATAACTCAGGCAAGAACTCCTTCTTTGTCTGATCCATTTTGAACTACTTAAAAATCTTATCAAGGTATTTATGCATCAAAAGTCTTATCAAGCGTCTTGATCTATCTCAATAGATCTTGATGCCCAATATGCAAGCAGCTTCACCGAGGTCTTTTATTGAAAAACTCCTTTTAAACAATCCTTTATGGTTTCTAGAAAATTCTACATCATTTCCGATCAACAATATGTCATTCACATATACTTATCAAAAATGTTGTAGTGCTCCCACTCACTTTCTTGTAAATACATGCTTCTCCAAAAGTCTGTATAAAACCATATGCTTTGATCACCTCATCAAAGCGTATATTCCAACTCCGAGATGCTTGCACCAGTCCATAGATGGATCGCTGGAGCTTGCACACTTTGTTAGCTCCTTTAGGATCGACAAAACCTTCTGGTTGCATCATATACAACTCTTCTTTGAGATATCCATGCATTTTTTGACATCCAGTTGCCAGATTTCATAATCATAAAATGCAGCAATTGCTAACATGATATGGACAGACTTAAGCATCGCTACGGGTGAGAAGGTCTCATTGTAGTCAACTCCTTGAATTTTTCAAAAACCTTTTCGCAAAAAGTCGAGCTTTGTAGACAGTAACATTACCATCGATGTCAGTCTTCCTCTTAAAGATCCGTTTATTTTTCAATGGCTTGCCGATCATCGGGCAAGTCAACCAAAGTCCACACATTGTTCTCATACATGGATCCCATCTCAGATTTCATGGCCTCAAGCCATTTTGCGGAATCTGGGCTCATGATCGCTTCCTCATAGTTCGTAGGTTCGTCATGGTCTAGTAACATGACTTCCAGAACAAGGTTACCGTACCACTCTCGTGCGGAACATGCTCTGGTTCACCTACGAGGTTCAGTAGCAACTTGATCTGAAGTTTCATGATCATCATCATTAAGTTCCTCACTAATTGGTGTAGGAATCACTGGAACTGATTTCTGTGATGAACTACTTTCCAATCCGGGAGAAGGTACAATTACCTTATCAAGTTCTACTTTCCTCCCACTCACTTCTTTCGAGAGAAATTCTTTCTCTAGAAAGGATCCATTCTTAGCAACGAATATCTTGCATTCGGATCTGTGATAGAAGGTGTAGCCAACAATTTCCTTTGGGTATCCTATGAAGACACATTTCTCCAACTTGGGTTCGAGCTTATCAGGTTGAAGATTTTTCACATAAGCATTGGAGCCCCAAACTTTAAGAAATGACAACTTTGGTTTCTTGCCAAACCACAGTTCATACGGTGTTATCTCAACGGATTTAGATGGTGCCCTATTTAACGTGAATGCAGCTGTCTCTAATGCATAACCCCAAAACGATAGTGGTAAATTGGTAAGAGACATCATAGATCGCACCATATCTAATAAAGTACGGTTATGACGTTCGGACACACCATTACATTGTGGTGTTCTAGGTGGCGTGAGTTGTGAAACTATTCCACATTGTTTTGAATGAATACCAAACTCGTAACTCAAATATTCGCCTCCGCCATCAGATCGTAGAAACTTTAAACTTTATTTTCTTGTTACGATGATTCTCTACTTCACTCTGAAATTCTTTGAACTTTTCAAATTTTTCAGACTTGTGCTTCATCAAGTAGATATACTCATATCTTCTCAAATTATCAGTGAAGATGAGAAAATAACGATACCCGCTACGAGCATCAACACTCATTGGTCTGCATACATTATTATGTATTATTTCCAATATGTCACTTGCTCGCTCCATTGTTTCGGAGAACGGAGTTTTAGTCATCTTTCCCATGAGGCATGGTTCGCAAGCATCAAATGATTCATAATCAAGTGAATCCAAAAGTCCATCAACATGGTGTTTCTTCATGCGTTTTTACACCAATATGACCTAAACGGCAGTTCCACGAATAAGTTGCACTATCATTATCAACTTTGCATCTTTCGGCTTCAATATTATGAATATGTTCATTACTATGATCGAGATTCAATAAACCATTCACCTTGGGTGTATGATCATAGAAAGGTTTTATTTATGTAAACAGAATAACAATTATTCTACGACTTAAATGAATAATTGTATTGCAATAAACACGATCCAATCTTGTTCATGCTAAACGCAAACACCAAATAAAATTTATTTAGGTTTAACACTAATCTGAAAGTACAGGGAGTGTGCGATGATGATCATATCAATATTGGAACTACTTCCAACACACATCGTCACCTCACCCTCAACTAGTCTATGTTTATTCTGCAACTCCTGTTTCGAGTTACTAATCTTAGCAACCGAACATGTATCAAATACCTAGGGGCTACTAAGTGCACTAGTGAGGTACACATCAATAACATGTATATCAAATATACCTTTTGTTCACTTAGCCATCCTTCTTATCCGCCAAATATTTGGGGTAGTTCCGCTTCCAGTGACCATTTACTTTGTAGTAGAAGCACTGAGTTTCAGGCTTGGGTCTAGCTTTGGGCTTCTTCTCGGGAGCGGCAACTTGCTTGCCGTTCTTCTTGAAGTTCCATTTCTTTCCCTTGCCCTTTTTCTTGAAACTAGTGGTCTTGTTTAACCATCAACAGTTGATGCTCTTTCTTTTTTTGACTATATACTGCAAGACAACAACCTCACAGTTCTTTTTCAAAACTTAAGACAAACAAAGTACAATATACAAATATGGGTATGTCTGGGGAGGTGAGGGAGAGAAGAAAGAATACTTACAAAAAAGACTATTTAAGGGAGGCTATCCAAGATAAGAGACTATCTCTATATTTACATTTAATCCTGTGTGCTAACAAAGAAATATCATGTACACAGTTACTCCTCCAAGCTCTGAAGCTAGGTGTTTCATTTCTGAAAATCTTGCTATTCCTCTGGGTCCAAATATTCCAAGTAGCAGTAAAAACCACTTCAGAAAAGAATGGGAAACCAAAGTCCCTCTTAGCAACCGATGCCATCAAGTATGTGTTTTGATTTGGTTGGGAGATGCAAGAGATGCCAAGATAGTTCCAAACACGCTGGCTAAAGTTACAAGTAAAGAAGAGATGCACACGATCCTCATGACTAGACAGTTGACACAAAACACAAGTGTCATCTTGCACATTCCAATGCCTTCGTTGCATCATATCTGTTGTATTCAACCGGTCCATTAGAAGGAGCCATCCAAAGACCTTGATCTTAAGAGTGCATGAGCATTTTCAAATCCATTTAAAGATATGATCAACCACCAAATGACAAAAGTTAAACTCATAGTAAAGCTTTGATTGAAAGTCTCCCAATTTTGAAGGCCATTTCCCAATGTCCTTACCCTCAGGATCATGGTTTATGGAATTCAACAAAGATTGGAGCTGGTGAAACTCATTAAAGGCTTCCACAGACAAGGGCAGGTGAAAATTATCAGCCTCGGTGGGCATGGCAAAGAAATCCCTCACGGTGATCAGATCATCAATGACAAAAGAATGAAGACGTGGAAATCTTGCTTTCAAGAATACAACTCTGTCATCAATTTTCCAGTGATCCAACCAGAAGACCACCGTGTCACCTGCATGCACCTGAGGAATAGCAAGTTGGCAAAATTTATCATAAATGCCAAGAACATCACGCCACCAAAAGGAACCATAGCTCTGGGTGGCTTGGGGGGCGAAGATCCATAATACGTGTACCAAATAAGGGTGACCCAGGGTATGTCCAACTTGTTGAAGAACTTGAATAAGTGCTTCATTAATAATGCCTCATTCTGAAAACCCAGGTGAGTGACCCCGAGACCACCATACTTCTTGGGCCTGCATACCAGATCCCAAGCAGCCAATGATTGATGTGGGGTGTCCGTGTTACCTCTCCAAAGACATTGGCGCATGATTCACTCTATTTGTTTGAGAATGCCTTGAGGTAGATACAAAGATCGCAAAAAGTATATTGGCATGGATGCAAGAACTGATTGCAAGAGCTGTAATCTGCTACATTGGTTTAACTAGCATGAGGATGCCGATAAGCGTCTCTCGATTCGATCCACAAGAGGCAAAAGATTAGAGATAGTTGCTTATGAGGTACCCATACGAAGACCAAGGTAGGTGAACAACATAGAGCCAACTTCACAGCCAAGCAAGCCAGCAATTCTTAAACCCTCCTCCTCAAACACATTCATAGGTATCAAAGAGGATTTGCTGAAGTTTACCCATAAACCCGTGGACAAGGCAAACGTGTCAAGCATCCTTTTGAGTGCAATGATCTGGCTGTCAACTGCTGGCAGGACTATGAGAGTGTCATTAGTGTACTGCACAATCGGATAGTTATTGGAGATTGTTGGTATGGGCATTGTGAGGATGCTTCTAGCGCACATTTTGTTCACCACTGATTGGAGAAGGTCGACTGCAATTACGAAGAGCAGAGGAGATAACGGATCTCCTTGTCGAGCTCCAGTTCGACACATAAAGTGTTGACCAGGCACACCATTAAGTAAAACAGAAGAAGAACTAGAGGTTAACGGGCCATTCACCCAGCTAGTCCAACAATCATCAAAGCCTTTACACTGCAACATTCTGAGGATAGTCTCATGCTCAATTGTGTCGAATGCCTTGGTGAAATCAAGCTTGAGCAAAATAATAGGCCGCTTGAAATTTTTACATTGATGAATGTATTCAAAGCACCATGCAAGACAGTCTTGGATAGAATGGCAAGGAAGGAAACCATACTGATTTTTATGTATGCATTGGAGAATCACCCGTTGCAGATGATTGGCTAAGAGCTTCATTAAAAAAATTAAACATGTGCTGGTCAATGATATTGGCCTAAAATCACCAACCACCTCAGGACTTAGCTTCTTAGGAATTGGGGTAATTAGTGAGGTGTTAAGGCACTCCAGATCAAAATTACCATCATAAAAATCCTTGACTAATTGCATAAAATCATCTTTCAAAATAGGCCAGCATTTCTTGAGAAACAAACCAGTGAAACCATCTGGACCGGGAGCACGGTCGATGGGCATGTGTTTAATGACATCCTCTACCTCATCATCAGTGAAAGGCCATGACAGATTATCAAGCCCATCCACTTTGGGGATTAGGGAGTCTAAGTCAAAGCCCATTTGGATGCCCTTTGCACGGCCCATACGCTGTTTAAAATCAGCCCAGAACATTCCTGCAAATTGTTGATGATCTGTGGTCATTTCACCCGAGGCATTTCTGATAGAAGAAATTGTGTTCTTACGATATCTGCCATTGCATGGAAAAATTTGGTATTCTCCTCACCAACTTTGATAGACCTGATCGTGCAGCGTTGCTTCCAATAAATAAACTACAAACGAAGAATCTCCTCAAGGTGAAGCTTTACAATTCGCCGAAAATTGATTTCAGGCCAGCTCAAGGGACGAAGCTCTTCTAGTTCATCCAGATATAGAACTACCTTGTTACAATCTGCAATGAGGGCCTTAACCTTGAACGGATTTAAATGCCACCTTTTGAGAGCATAGCGTAAAGCTTTAAACTTGGCCGAAACCGTGGAAGCAATATTGGACTTTCTCATTTGCTTGTTCCAAACTACAGAAACACATTCGATAAAACCAGGAAGATTGACCCAGTAGTTTTCAAAATGAAATACCTTAGCCTTGGGAATGCATGTACCAACAGTGACAACACGTGGTACATGGTTTGAAGCAGTGCGTGCAAGAGGCATGACCAAGGTATTGGGGTGATTATAGGTCCAAGCAACAGAAGTAAATAACCAATCAATTTGTTCAAGCAATGAGTTCGTCTGCATATTAGACCAAGTGTACTGCCTACCCTTGATTGGCAAATCAATAAGACCAAGATGACCAATGATTTCATTAAATAATAAAATGGCATTAACATTGCCACCGGGAAGATTGCGGTTATCAAGCGATCTCATGAAATAAAAATCACCAAGCAGAAGCAATTTTTCATTACCATTAATATTAAGATTGTAGAGCCATTGCACAAAATCATCCCTGGCCGGACCCTGACAAGGCCCGTAAACAATCACTAAGGACCAGACTTCCAATGTGTGCTTGGAACGGAATTCCACAATAATACCAAAAGGTTTTGCCACAATGAGTTGACCATCAAAGAAGGAAGAATTCGAAATAACCACTATACCAGCAGAAGCCCACATAGGCAAAATTATTAAAGCGACGAGGACAAAACTTCCTAAGGAAGCGTTGATCAATATGCATGCATTTAGTTTCCTGAAGACATATAACTGAGCACCCGCTTTCATCAATTTTTGGCTTAACAGCAAGCTGACGCGCTTCAAAATTAAGACCCCACACGTTCCAACAAAGAACCTTCCAATCCCTAAAACCGTTCTGCTTCATTACAACCCAAAAGGAGTAGCAACAAAAGTAGATCACGTAGTGACCTACACCCACCAAGTACATGAAACAGATCCACACAGTTTAACATAGCAAAGCATAAATAAAGATAAATTGCGATTTGGAAGGTACGCCATGGACCAGAAAGCTTGAAGTGATCACTGATCATCAGAACTCTTGTTGTTGCTTGCTTTTGAGGGATCAGTTACAAGCTTCTCCGATGTGATCTTCTCAGGAGCAACGCGCAGCCGGGCCCCAATACGCTGCAGATCTCCAATAGAGCTGGGTGATGGAATCTCCGGGCCATCAGAGTTCCGTGAGGAAGCTTTGGTATTGCGCTTCTTAGCAGCATGAGGCAGTTTGTCCAAGCTGGGATTCTTACTCTGTGTCTTACGATATCCTTCCTTCAGAGCACTGAGGCGGGCACTACGACGAACTGCAGTGTCGACCTTATGTGTGGCAGTGAACTGAAAAGATTCGGTTAGTGGCTCAGTGATCTCATCAAAGCACAGGGCATGGGCCACCGGTCATTTCATATGTGAGTAACGACGAACCGAGGTGGTGCAAGTGTCAGGCACCGCCATCAGAGAAAGCTTGAATTCAGGTTCCAGAACACTAATCTCCTAGGATCGCTTGGAAAGCACAAGAGGTCCCATGATAGGCAGAGAGACAGACCTAGGTATTTCAGAAACCCACATAAATGACATCATTCTCTCAAAGCTTCTCCATCATTGCATAACAAGAGGAAGAGCTGGGCCAAAAACTGTCAAGACCATGCCAATATGAAGAGGAGGTTGCACCACTGGTGGTTGATAAAACACAACATCAGCGGCAAGCCCATTATCATTAACAGAAGCATCGTACATTTGTAGAATAACAGACTTCTGAGACTAGTTACCATCAATTTGATTTTCTTCAACTTGTTCTTGTTGTTCGACAGGTTGATCATGGGGCGGTATGTTATCATGTGGTTGATCATGCGCAGGTGGCGGCACATTGTTCCAACGTAGTTCAGGAAACTCATGCACGACCCAGTTATGATTATCAAATTGCACGTGCCCTGGGAGAGGATGAGGGTTGCCATTGAAAGGCATAGGATCTTCATCGGCAGGCAAAAATCAGCAAAGTCCGCAGAAAAGATATAGATCGGAGCAGTACAAGAGATCATTGCTCCTCCAAAATTAGCATACTCACGATATACAACATCACGCGACACTAAAGATGGTGCCAGGAAAGATACATAAGCCAGGGTGCGGAATAACATTGGATCATCCTGATGTCAGTGATGAAAGCGACCAAAAGTACTGATTGCTTCAATAATATACTACGTGCGTCTGTAATCCAGAGGAATTCCAACTATCATAACCCAACCTCGACGAAATTGTTGTGTGGCTCTGAAGTTAATACCCTCATCATGCGTCACAAAGCAAACGAATCTATCATTGCCTAGATCAAACGGCTGGTGATCTACAAGTGCTTGCCTACCATCTGGGCTACGGAATCGAAAAATGCCAACTCCTTGAATCCAAGGCTAGGCATCAAGAACAACTCGCCCGAGGGTGTTAACAAAAAAATCACTGACAATATTGTGGTAGATGAGGACTTCTTCATGCAGAGGAGCTGGCTCGACAATGGCGATGGCGTAATCCTCGTTCTGCAGGTCAGGTGCCACTGCCCGTGAGAATAAGGTGCGTGAGAGACGCAAGGGCCCACCATCGATGATGTCGAAACCCGGCGGGGCAAACTCCACAGGATCTAGCGCAAAGTTGGCCATTGCGGGCTGCAGAGATGTTGGAGCTGCAGCGGTTGGTGGAGGAGACGGTGTGGGCGGTGGTGGCGAGGCAGGCGGAGGTGGAGTAATGTGCGGTGGCTCGGTGAGCAATGGTGGAGGTGATGGGGAGGCGGGCGTGATGGGACTGGGCAGAGACCCAACTAGGCGAGCTGGGAGGGAAACCGAGGCGCCGGGCAATGATATCTCCTCTGACCGGCTTGGATAAGTAGGATTGACCTACGGGGCCCACTTGTAAGTTGGAGAAGGTGCAGAGCCGGAGCATCCCTTGGCTCTGTGGCCCAACCGAAAGCATCTACGACAATGGATTTGCTTGGTGCACGAGCTGGTAATGTGATGCATCGATAAATAATTCTGGCACTTCCAAACATTAAACACAATGTCATCCATGAGTTAATTAACCCTAGCATAATCCATAGCAGAATCTGGCAGTTGATCATCCGTAACAACCTGAGAAGATCTCTCAAAAAGGGAAACAGTTGTATCCAAAGGGGCCTCGGTTGGTTGGGGCGAAGATTGGGCCATAGCAGCATTACAAAGAGCCGAAGAGCCATGATGGGCCGGCGAGCCATGCTGGGCTGAGGGTTCTGGTGCAATAGAACCACTAGGCATGACATCTTGGGACGCATGCAAATCCTTTCCCAAGCAGATATGAGCCGTTCCGGATATGACGGTAGTGTTTTTGGCTGGGATGTTGACGTTCCGAATGAGATGGGTGGCGTCGCCACTGTCCATTGAAGATTGGTTGCCGGCGGCGAGGGAATAATGACTTGTTCACGTGGATTCACGTCGTAGCCAGCCTCAGTTACCGTATCAACACATAGATGCGTAGCTGGGTATCGATAACCTACATGCGGTGTATTGTTGAAACGTGGCAAAGGAGAGCTTCTTCCCCGAAGATGAACCCGAGCGAAATGAAGATTTAGAAGGGGGCTTGTGCATAGCAAGTAAACCAAGAGTAGCACGCTTTTTAGAGGGACTAACAAGAACCCACTCAACATCACACTCCTTTTTCCAGATCACAAACTCACGCTTTCAATTAGGACCACCATTCCCCCATAGATGAAAATAACATTTGAAATGCATGCATGCAAACGATCGTAGCTGACTTTCTAGCAAGACACACTGAAAGAAAATACCTTGTATTTGATGTGATTAACCGACAAATGAATTGCAGATCCTCCAATTGATGATTCCAAGGTACCCGCCATTGAATCTTCATTAAGACGGAAAACATGCCTACTGAAAGACACCACCATAATGAAATGGCCCGTGTTATTCGTGGGATGGACAGATCGCCCACAAAAATTGAAAACCTTATCCACAAAGTTGGAGCCCGTCGAGAAATCCAAACCCAATGTTGATCCACCAGAGGGACCCATATGAGATGGGTATAGGTGTGTAGATCAGAAGACGCCAGAGAAGATGAGTGGAGAAGATCCAAAATTCACTGGCTAGAAGTGAAGATCGCCGGAGAGCCTAGGTCGCGGGTGGGAGGGGTGGGTGGGTGCGCCATTCAGGAGATGTTCCATTTCTTGAAGGTTTACAAAAGTTGCATTGGCAACTTTGCCCGAATGTTGATGCTCTTTCTTAATTTCTACCTTCGTTAATTTCAGCATCACGAAGAGCTCGGGAATTGTTTTCGTCATCCCTTCCATATTATAGTTCATCACGAAGTTCCAGTAACTTGGTGATAGTGACTAGAGAACTCTGTCAATCACTATCTTATATGGAAGATTAACTCCCATTTGATTCAAGTGATTGTAGTACTCAGACATTCTGAGCACATGCTCACTGGTTGAGCTATTCTCCTCCATCTTGTAGGCAAAGTACTTGTGAGAGGTCTCATACCTCTCGACACGGGCATGAGTCTGAAATACCAATTTCATCTCTTGGAACATCTCATATGCTCCGCGGCGTTCAAAACGTTTTTGAAGTCCCGGGTCTAAACCGTAAAGCATGGTGCACTAAACTATAATGTAGACATCATATTGAGCTTTGCCAAACGTTCATAACATTTGCATCTGCTCCTGCAATAGGTCTGTCACCTAGCGGTGCATCAAGGACATAATAATTATGTGCAACAATGAGGATAATCCTCAAATCACGGACCTAGTCCGCATCATTGCTACTAACATCTTTCAATTTAGTTTTCTCTAGGAACATATCAACAAATATATAGGAGCTAAATCGCGAGCTATTGATCTACAACATAATTTGCAAATACTATCAAGACTAAGTTCATGATAAATTAGAGTTCAATCAATCATATTACTTAAGAACTCCCACTTAGATAGACATCCCTCTAGTCATCTAAATGACCACGTGATCCATATCAACTAAACCATGTATGATCATCACATGAGATGGAGTAGTTTTCAAAGGTGAACATCTTATGTTGATCATATCTACTATATGATTCACGCTCGACCTTTCGGTCTCCAGTGTTCCGAGGCCATGCATGTACATGCTAGGCTCGTTAAGTTTAACCCGATTATTCTGCATGTGCAAAACTGTCTTACACCCGTTGTATTTGAACGTAGAGCTTATCACACCTGATCATCATGTGGTGTCTCGGCACGATGAACTGTTGCAACGGTGCATACTCAGGGAGAACACTTGTACCTTGAAATTTTGTAAGGGATCATCTTATAATGCTAACACCGTACTAAGAAAAATAAGATGCATAATAAGATAAACAACACATGCAATCAAAATATGTGACATGATATGGCCATCATCATCTTATGCTTTTGATCTCCATCTCCAAAGCATCGTCATGATCTCCATCGTCACCGGCTTGACACCATGATCTTCATCGCAGCGTCATGGTCGTCTCACCAACTATTACTTCTACTACTATCGCTAACTCATAGTGATAAAGTAAAGCAATTACATGGCGTTCACAATTCATACAATAAAGAGACAACCATAAGGCTCCTGCCGGTGGTCGATAATTTACAAAACATGATCATCTCATACTATATCGTATAACTCATCATGTCTTGACCATATCATATCACAACATGCCTTGCAAAAACAAGTTATACATCCTCTACTTTGTTGTTGCAAGTTTTACATGGCTGCTACGGGCTTCTAGTAAGAACCGTTCTTACCTACGCATCAAAACCACAACGATTTTCCGTCAAGTGTGCCGCTTTAACCTTCAACAAGGACCGGCCATAGTCATACTCAATTCAACTAAAGTTGAAGAAACTGACACCCGCCAGCCACCTATGTGCAAAGCACGTCGGTAGAACCAGTCTCATGAACGCGGTCATGTAATGTCGGTCCGGGCCGCTTCATCCAACAATACCGCTGAATCAAAGTATGACATTGGTGGTAAGCAGTAGAACTATTATCACCCACAACTCTTTGTGTTCTACTCGTGCATATCATATTCGCAGAGACCTGGCTCTGATACCACTGATGGGGAACGTAGTATTTCCTACATATTCTATGAAGATCTTTATCAATCAAACTGCATAACAACATATGTTGTTCCCTTTGTCATCGGTATGCTACTTGTCTGATATTCAATTGTCAGTATCATCATACCTAGTGCAATCTCATTACCGGCAAGTCTCTTTACTCGTTCCGTAATACATCATCTCATGACTAACTCTTTAGTCATTTGCTTGAAAGGCTTATTATGATGAATATTATCAAGAGGGCCCAGAGATACCTCTCCGACATTCGGAGTGACAAATCCTATTCTCGATCTATGCCAACACCACAAACACCTTTGAAAACACCTGTAGAGCATCTTTATAATCACCCAGTTACGTTGTGACATTTGATAGCACACAAGGTGTTCTTCTGGTATTCGGGAGTTGCATAATATCATAGTGAGAGGAACATGTATAAGTCATGAAGAACACAATAGCAATAAAACTAAACGTCATTATGCTAAGCTAACTGATGGGTCTTGTCCATCACATCATTCTCTAATGATGTGATCCCGTTTATCAAATGACAACACATGTCTATGGTTAGGAAACATAACCATCTTTGATCAACGAGCTAGTCAAGTATAGGCATACTAGGGACACTTTGTTTTGTCTATGTATTCACACATGCACTAAGTTTCTGGTTAATACAATTCTAGCATGAACAATAAACATTTATCATGATATAAGAAAATATAAATAACAAATTTATTATTGCCTCTAGGGCATATTTCCTTCAGGCAGAGTACCAGCAAAGGCCTCCAGATGGGATCTCATGGGAACAGAAGGTTACAGCGGTGGAAAAGTGGTTTCGGTGCCTCTTCTAGGTTTTTGGAATATATGTGAATATATAGGCGGAAGATATAAGTCGGTGGAGCAGCAGGGGCCCCACAAGGGTGGGGGGCGCGCCCTACCCCCCTGGGCGCGCCTACCGTCCTTGTGTCTGCCTCGCAGCTCCCCTGACGTGCACTCCAAGTCTTCTGGAGGTCTTCTTGTCCACGAAAAATCCTCGTAAAGGTTTGTTTCGTTTGGACTCCGTTTGATATTCCTTTTCTGTGAAACTCAAAAACAATGAAGAAACATAAACTGGCACTGGGTTCTAGGTTAATAGGTTAGTCCCAAAAATAATATAAAATAGCATATGAATGCATATACAACATCCAAAACAGCTAATATAATAGCATGGAACAATCAAAATTTATAGATACGCTGGAGACGTATCAAGCATCCCCAAGCTTAATTCCTGCTTGTCCTCGAGTAGGTAAATGATAAAAACAGAATTTTTGATGTGGAATGTTACCCAACATATTTTATCGATGTAATTCTTCTTTATTGTGGCATGGATGTTCAGACCCATAAGACTCAAAAATAAAAGTTCATCAATATTAAAACAGTAATACTTCGAGCATACCAAAAGTAATCTATGAAGGTTCAAAAATAACATGGCTAAAGAACATTATCCTTACAAATCATATTATCCTTATGCTCCCTTTTCTTAACACAAGATACCCATCATGCCCATCCAGGAGTCAGCCAAGCAATTGCTTTCATACTCTACTTTTTCAAGCCTTTTTTCAACTCTTCATGCAATATGTGAGCGCGAGCCATGGACATAGCACTATTGGTGGAATATAATATGGTGAAAGGCAAAAGGTGGGAGAAAGTCTCACATAAACTAGGAAAATCAATGGACTATGGAGATAACCAACAATCAATATCAATATGAGTGACTAGGGATTGCCATGTAACGGATGCACTAGAGCTATAAGTGTATGAAAGCTCAAAAGAAAACTAGTGGGTGTGCATCAACTTGCTTGCCCATGAAGACTAGGGCATTTGAGGAAGCCCATCGTTGGAATATACTAGCCAAGTTCTATAACGAAAAATTCCCACTAGTATATGAAAGTGACAACATAGGAGACTCTCTATCATGAAGAACACGGTGCTATTCTAAAGCACAAGTGTGGAAAAAGATAGTAACATTGCCCCTTCTCTCTTTTTCTCTCATTTTTTGTATTGTTTGATTTGGGCTCTTTGGCCTCTTTTTTTGTGGGCTTCTTTGGCCTCTTTTATTTATTTGGGCTTAATTGGCCTCTTTTATTTTTGATAGCCTTACATGGGATAATGTTCTAATAATGATGATCATCACACTTTTATTTACTTACAACTCGATACTATAACATAGTATGACTCTATATGAATGCCTCTGGCGGTGTACCAGGATGTGCAACGATCCAGAGTGACATGTATAAAAATATGAACGGTGGCTTTGCCACAAATACTATGTCGACTACATCATCATGCAAAGCAATATGACAATGATGATGCGTGTAATAGCAAACGGAACGGTGGAGTTACATGGCAATATATCTCGGAATGGCTATGTAAATGCCATAATAGGTAGGTATGGTGGCTATTTTGAGGAAGGGTGTAAAGTGGTTTGATGCACCGGCGAGAATTACGCGGTACTAGAGTGGCTAGCTAGGTGGAAGGGTGAGAGTACGTATAATCCATGGACTCAACATTAGTCATAAAGAACTCACATACTTATTGCGAAAAATCTACTTAGCCCTCAAAGCAAAGCACTACGACGCATGCCCCTAGCACTACTGGAATCGGGGATTTTGTCGTCTGCCAGTTCTTTACCGTCTGCTAGCGGACGACAATGAAGGTCTTTGCCGTCAGCTACCAAAAAGCAGACGACAAAGAACTAGCTGATGGCAAAGATAATATTTGCCATCAGCCAGTTCTTTGCCGTCCGCCAATGGACGGCAAAGAGGTGGGGTGGGGTCCACTGGATGCCAGTACATTGCAACGGTCCACCCCACCTCTTTGCCGCCCGCTGGCGGACGGTAAAGAATCTTTGCCGTCTGCTAGCAGACGACAAAGAAAACGCTACCTAATGGCACCTAACGGCACCCGGCTACCTCTGCCCTCGCCGCAGCCCTGCCCCTGACCCCCCACCGCGCCGCAGCGCCGCCCCACCAACCGCCGCCCCCTGACCCCCCCACCACGCCGCCCCACCACCCGCCGGCCCGGCACCCCAACGACCAGGGGCCCTCCTCTAGCGGCCCCTCCTCCTGGGGCCTGGCGCCCCGCCGGCCCAGCGCCCCGTCGTCCCGCAACCCCGCGGCCTCGCC
>LR738710.1:571880601-571907570 GCA_902687465.1 Secale cereale
CACCTCGACTCCCCGACACCCGTGCACCACGACACCCAGACACGACAACCCCGACACCCCGACCCCAACACGATACCCCGACCCCGACACGACACCATGACACCACCGACAACACTTCGGCCTCTAGTTGACCGAAAAGGTGCTCTTCGGCCTTCCAGAGGCCGACGGGGTCATATATTTGTGAATTATAAGTTAGGTCGTATATTTTTTGATTTTGTTATGCAAAACATCATATATATTTGTGTTGATCAGGTGGATTTAAGTGTGCAGTTGTTTTGTTGCTGCGAGGGTGTGGTGTTTGACGACATCACCGTGCGTTCGACGAGCTCCGCCGCTGCGTTTGTTGGTGAGCACAAATGAGATCTCCTCCCCCCTTCATTTGCTCTGTTCCGGTCTTCGTGCTGATGAAACTTGCTAGCTATAGGTGTCAATCACTAGTATGCTGTGATGCCCGAAGACCGACGTCCCAGAAGATTCCAGAAGATTCCCGAAGATTCCAGATGTTCTGGGTTGCCCGTGTGTTTCAGTTCTGCTTGTGTTATTTATTTTTTTGCATTGCATCATGTCATCATGCCATCATGTCATTTTTATTTTTGCATCTCAACCAAATAAATTGCGTGGGCCTTCGGTCCATTTAAATCGAGGGAAGAATGTCTTCTCTTTAAAACATATCATCCCAATATTTTAGGGAGCTATATAATAAATATTCCATTGTTTGGAATTACCCGCAACACACTTGCAATATTTCCCCATGTCTTTTCCACTTCGAGTTCTCCTACAAAAACCTTGCCAATAATTATTTCCGTTGTTTCGAGGTTCCTCCAAAAATTTGAACATTTTTGGACACTTCAATAATCACGTCTTAGTTCAAACCTATTTGAATTAAATTCAAATATGTTTGAATTATTTTCGTTCACGCCTTTTCTATTTTTCTCGGACCGTGCTCTTTTTATGATGCCCGAGAAAAATACTCCCTTGTGCAAATTCTGCTCCTAACCCCCTCTATCTTTTTCTTTCTTTGTCTCTATTTTTTTTCTTTTCTCTCTTTTATTAAGAGAGCCCAGCCGGCCTCCCTAGGCCATCTCCCTCCTTCAGGCCTTTAGGCTCAGCAGCCTCTTGGGCCTGTCCAACTTCCTGGCCCATCTGGCCCGTTCTCCCCTAACCCTAGCGCATCGCTCGATCCTCCCTCTCATTCCCTGCGCGCCGCCGCACTCCCCCTCGCTCTTCCTATCTGGCCCGAGCACCCATCGACCTCGCAGCACCGATCCCTTCGCTCGCCTCCCGTCTCCCTCGTCGGCCTCCCTCCGATCCCGCGGCCGCGTCGCAATCTCCGTCGCCGTCCAGGCCTGCGCCGCCCCGCACGCCGACCGCCGTCCGCCGCCGCGACCCTGCAGAGGCTCGCGCCGCGCCCCTCTCCTTCCTCCGCGTCGGGCCTCTGCCTCGCCCTCATGCACTGCGAGCGCGCCCCGTCCTCCTTCGGCCGTCCAAGCCAGCAGCCGCCGCTGTTCGCAAGGCTGCAGCGGCCGCGACCTTCGCCGCCGTCGCCTCCAGGCCCGCCGGCCGGATCCCGCGGTCGCCACTTCGTCCAGCGCCTCGCCACCCTCCCGTCCTCGGCGCGATTCCCGCGTCGGCCAGAGGCTGCTGCCTCCTCGCCAACTCTCTCTAGCGCGTCGCGTCGGCCTCGCCAAGGTCGCGACCAGCACCCCGTCGCCCCATGCAGCCCGGCCTCGTCCAGCGCTGCTTCGAGCTCGTCCGCCCCGGTTTCTCCTTGTTGCCGTGACCGTGACCGTAACCGTGCTGTGTTTTGTTGTTGCTGTTATTGTTATCTCAAGCACCCATGAAACAGCAAGTTTATCTTCTTTTGGACCCGAACGTCGCCCGAACGTCTACCGTCGACCATCGAAGACCCCGTGAACAACTACTTCCTCTACGACCGCGAGTACCACTACTTCCACTACGACTCGAACCGCCCCGAAACGAACGCTTCGAAGGTATAACCCCGAGATGTGACCCGTGAGATGTTTGCTCGTGTTGTATGAAATGTTTCCCGTGTGTGCTCCGTGCCCGTTTCGTCCGTTTGTCATGTTCCTCGGTTGCCTCGTCACCGACTCGTGGGAAACCGGCAACGGGATCACCCCATCATCTTGTTTCACACGCTCTTCGTTATCTTTTGCACCGGTCTCTCAACGAGTTACCGGAACCGATATGTTGCGTTGCATCATTTTCGGATCGTTGCCGTGGCACCCTTTTCTTTCCACCACGATGACTAATTCTCCTTATCATCTATATCTCTTTTAAGTCAGCCTTTAATTAAAAATTGCATAAACATGATCATGTCATCCGCATCATATTAACAACATTAATATGTGTGAATTGTTGTTGATTTAAATTACTAACCATGCTCTTGGGTATTTTCCGGATATGTTGTTGTTATTTTTCCGGCCTCATTTAAAATGTCTAAATAGGTAGTTTGTTTTTGCTTCACCTCTTGCTATGTTAAAAACATTTAATCTTGTCTTGTAATTAACGAGAGTCAACTAAATAATTAAATGTGGTGTTTCGTCAATATGCAACTCGTTGCATATTAAGCTCCACTTAACTTGTAGTTTTGTTTGTGCACTTTGTCATGCCATGCATAATTAAACCGGACATGCATCATACTTGGATGTGCATCGTATGCCATGTTTATGCCTGTGTGTTTACCGTGTTGTTTGCTTCTTTCCGGTTGCTTCTCTTGTTAGCTTCGGTTTCGTTCCGGAGTTGTGAGGATTCTCTCGACTGTGTTGCTCCGTCTACTTTATGGATCCGTTCTTCTTCCTTGCGGAATCCCAGGCAAGATGATCATACCCTTGGATACCTTTACTACCATTGCCATGCTTAGTTGTCTCGATGCTATCCTTACATGTCGCGCTACCCATCTTTTATGTCAGCCTCTCCTTGTTGCCATGAAACCTCTGACTTTGAAACCTTCCTAGCAAAACCACTGTTTGGCTATGTTACCCGCTTGCTCAGCCCCTCTTATAGCGTTGTTAGTTGCAGGTGAAGATGAAGTTTGTTCCAGGAGGGAACTTGTTGTTGGATATATCACAATATCTATATTTATTATTAACACACCTATATAATGGGCATGGGTGGAAGGCTTGGCCTTTTGCTCGGTGTTTTGATCCACTCATGCCACCTTAGGCGCCGATAAACCGGCATTATGTTCCTTGATTTTGCGTTCCTTACACGATGGGTGAAATGGGGACCCCTTGACAGTTCGACTTTGAATAAAACTCCTCCAGCAAGGCCCAACATTGGTTTTAATTTGCTCATAATAACAACATAATTAATTAATTAAATTGCATAGGGAGTTAGCGCTACCCGAGGATTCTTAATTCTACATAGCAGGGGGGCCAGTGCTGATGGTGTTGGTCCCAAATAGAGTCGTGTGCGGTGCCACCCAGTCACCTGGGGTCTTCGGTTACTGTACGCTGTGCTCATCCGGTCGTGGCCTGAGACGAGATACGCGCGGCTACTATCAGGGTGTCGGCACGCCGGGAGGTCTTACTGGACTTGTTTTACCATTGTCGAAATGACTTGTGCTACCGGGATGCCGAGCCTGATCGGATTTTCCCTAAGATAAGGAGTGATGATATTATATTTATCACTTCAGCTAATCGTGAGAGCTTGTGATGGGCTAAGTTGGGACACCCCTGCAGGGTTATGATCTTTCGAAAGCCGTGCCCGTGGTTATGTGGCAGATTGGAATTTGTTAATGTCCGGTTGTAGAAAACTTGACAGAGGATCCGAAGTAAAACACACAACTGTGTGAGTAACCGTGACTGTCTCTTTTCACTTTGAGAAGAGAACACGGTGGGGTTATGCTTGACCCGTATGTAGTTCAGGATCTTTAGTGATCACCTTTTGCGACCGTTTGCGTAGCTTCTCATCTTATTCTGGTACTCGTAAGTTAGCCACCATATTATGCTTAGCCGCTGCTGCAACCTCACCACTTTACCTCTTCCTACCCATAAAGCTTTGCTAGTCTTGTTACCCATGGTTATGGGATTGCTGAGTCCTCGTGGCTCACAGATACTACAACACCAGATGCAGGTTCAGCCGAGTTGATGCGGAAGCTGGTTCAAGTTCTTCACTGGGAGCTCGATGAAGAGAGTGGCCGTTTGCTTGTGACGTTTTCGATGATCAGTAGTGGTTTCTACTAGGATTCGATCCTGACCTGTGGCTTTATGTTGTTTTGGTATCTTTCTTTTGGTTCTTCGCCCGTAGTCGGGTTGTGATGTTTTGAATGATGTTTTTGCTTATGTAATGTATTGTGTGAAGTGGCGAGTGTGTCGGGGGAAACTGTCCACCACGGACACCTATGGGACCGGAGCCCCTTCTACGTTGCGGTAAGGGAGCGGAGGGAGCACGAAGAGCGGATCGAGGAGCGCACGCGGGCAGTTTACCCAGGTTCGGGCCGCGCGGACGCGTAAAACCCTACTACTGCTTAGATTGTATTGAGTTCTTGGGTTTGGGAGTTTGAAGAGCTAGCTACACCGAGCAAGAGAGCTGTCTAGGTTCCGAACCCTTTCTACGTTGTGCATGGGCCTCCTTTTATAGCTCAAGGGGTCACCGACAGGTGTCAACGTAGAGGAGGGTAAAAATGTAACTTTGGTGGTAGTTGTAACAGTGCGGGAACAGTGGATGAACAGTGGATGAACAGTGGTCTTCACCTAACATTGACAGTGGGGGACAGGAGCATTAAATGCCCGTCACCGTCGACCCCAAAAGCGCCCGTCCATGCGTCTCCTTTCGCCACGGCGGTAGCCTCGTCACCGTGGCGTGCCACCGTGTCCCCCAGGCTGCACAGCCATCCGCCACGCGTCCCTGGAAGGGCCCCAGGGCGACGCGTGGGCCGATGAGCTGGAGCGCGGGCACACAGCGCAGGCTTCCCCCGGCAAGCACCTTGCCGGGGTCTTGATCTTGCCGGGCCCGGAAGCTTGTCGCTCTCCGGGTCCGGCCGGGGCGCAGGGTGCGCCGAGGCATGTCTTCTGAGATGTAGTCTTCTGGTCTTCCTAGCAAGCTCCTCTTGCCAGGGTCTTGTGTTAATACGGTAATCTTGAGCCTGGTGCGGCCTTCCCAGCAAGCTCCACTTGCCGGGGCCTTGATCTTCTGTCTTGTATACTTTGTTTTTGAATGGCTTTATAGGGACCAGAAAGGTCTCCGGCGAGCACGTGGTAAGCCCCGCCGCGGGAAGCTGCTACTGCCCGTGCACAAGTTGGGGTACTAAGGTACCCCTATCTTAGTACACCGACAGGAGCCCCCGGGCCTGGGCCACACACGGTGCCGAGCGCTGTTGGGCCAGGCCCAAAACAGTGCACGGGCACACGCGGCCCACGGCAAGCCGTAAATCCCCTTCCACATCCGCCGCGCCCCTCCCTAACGGCACGCGTCGATTGCGGCGTCGTGGGAGAGATCGTGGCCTGTACTTTAATGGGAAATGCGGAGCGTCCCCCACTCCCCCTTAAAAGCAGAGGAAGCAGGGGCAGTTTCCCTCCTTCGTCTTCATTGCGTCTTCATCCTCCAGAAATCCTCCGCTGCTCTTTGCCTCCACCCCTCCTCCGCCGCCTACCGCATCCGCGGCGCCGTCGAGCTCCTCGCCTCTTCCCTCGCCGCCTCCGCCATGGCTCCGAAGAGCGAGAAGGCGAAAGCGGACAAGGCCAAGAAGGAGAAATCCGAGCAGGCGGCGAAGCTTGCCGCCCTGCGGAAGAGGAACGTGGTCTTCGCGCTGAGGCTCAGCGCGAAGGAGCTGCGGAACAAGTACTATCTCTTCTGGTCCGGGGAGACCAAAGCTCATCCCCGCACCAGAGCATTCCCCGCCGTCGCCAGAGATTTGTTTCCCGGCGGGTATTTCTTCTTTGCTGTCTTCTTCCACTGTGGATTGTGCCCTCCGTACTCGGAGTTTTTCTGTGACATTATGAACACATACGGCCTCCACCTCCTAGACTTCACTCCCAACGCCATCCTTACGATGGCGGTTTTCGCACATCTGTGCGAAAACTATGTTGGGATCCATCCAAACGTAGCACTCTTTCGCCATTTCTTTATGCCTAGAGTAGAGGCTGGCGCTCCCCTCTCCGGCGGCATCTCCTGGATCTTCCGGTTGAATAAGAAGGACTCATACCTGAAGGGAGAACTCCACGGCAAGTGGGAAGAATGGCGCGCAGATTGGTGCTGGGTAGTAGAGGACAAGCCGGAGCCCTTCACTGCGCCGCGCACATCAGCCATAGTGCGCGGTAGAGACTGGAGCGAATTGGCCCCGGAGGACGGCAAGCTCAATATTGCCCTCATCAGGATACTTCGTCTCCGGGTAGCTAAACTGACCATCGGAGAGGTAGGGGCAGATTTCCTCCGCCGCCGCATTGCCCCTTTACAGGAGAGAAAAAGGCCAGCATGGGAATTCGGCAACGCGGCGGATATGATGAGGCTGCGCCCTGGGTTGAACTTCAATTTCACTGCCTTGGAGCTGAAGGGGATGGTCCGGGAGCTCTTCAAGCATGACCCGGCCCACCCGGAATGGTTTAGATCTCCCCGGGGAGTGGTGCCGCTGTGCAACAGTACTGCCCGGGACTCCTTACGCGCGATGATGCCCGCATGCGATTCCCACGGCGTCGACCCCACCTGGATAGAGCCTCCGCCGGATGCAATACTGAGTTTCTTCGACAATCTGGTCGAGGTGCCCAAGAACCCCGAGGAGAACAGGGGCCTTACCCGGGCCACTACGGACCGGGATATAGCTTATATTGCTTCCCGGATGGAAGAGGCCGCCGCAGCTGCAGCGGCAGGAGATTTCGGATGCACGGTGGACGACGCAGAGGCCGCGGACGCGGCGTGCCAAGCAGAGGAGGCAGAAATCCGCAGGCTGCTCAAGCTTCCACCCGAAGAGTTTGCCGGGGTTCCTTCCCTGAGGCATGCTGGGATTCCCGGGATTGTGAGCGAGGCCGCCGCAGGAGGCGAAGTTGCCGGAGGGAGCAGAGCTGCCGGAGGGAGCGGAGCCGCCGGAGGGAGCGGGGCCGCAGGACATGATGATGGACCCAGCGGGCCTGCCGGGGAGGAGGAGGAGGACGTCGAGGCCGATGAAGACACCGGTGGATCTCTGGGACTTGACAACGACGCCTCCTCATCCTCGGAGAACTCCCCGCCTCCGGCAAGTCCCACGCAAGCGCCGAGGAAACGCCTCCGCAAGGCGGCTACAGCGACGAGGACGCAGGCGCCTCGACAGCAGCTTGCTCGCCGGGTGGCGCGCGCCACCAGAGCAAGCCAAGCCGCGACGGAGGCGCCCCGCGCACTAGCGCCAAGCGGAGGGGGATCCTCCCGGAGCGGAACGGCCGCTCCGCCTGCTCCTCGGGCCTCGGCGTCAACGGAGGCTGGGTCTTCGCAGCCCCCAGCCCCTAAGACCGCCAAGCGCCCGAGGGAGCCTTCTCCTCCTGCTCCTCACGCGGGAGCACCTCAGGTGGAGTTCGATTTCTCCGCCCTCAGCTCCGACGACGACGAGGAAGAGGAGTAAGTATTTGTAATTTGTAACTTCTTCGATTCTGTCTTGATTCTTTCCTTGATGATTCTGATCTTGTTCTTGCTTTGCTTTCAGGACCCTGACCCAGCGGATGGCGAAGAGGGCCAAGATCCCCGTGGTTGAGGTCGAAGACGACTCGCCCGTCGCGGCGACAGGGGACGCGCCGGTGACGAATTTGCCGGATCAACCCGCTGCTCCGAGGAGCAGCCCCCAGCGCAGCCCCCAACGTAAGTCTGGTCTTGAGCTTTCCGTTCGTCGGGCGCGCTTGAGATTTTTGCTTGTACTAATATCTTGTTGCCTTGTTTATCTTGCGCAGAAGTGGAGCCGCAGCCGCAGGAGCAACCGGAGGTCACCCCCGAGGAGCTGCATGTTCCCCCCTCCCCGCCAAGGGCGAACTCCCCGGCGAGGGAGGACGCTCCGCCAAGGACGGGCACCCCGCCAAGGGCGGGTAGCCCGACAAGGGTGAGCAGCCCGACAAGGGTGGCCACCCCGCTAAGGGAGGGTGCGGGCGGCCCTCCGCCAGCAGGGGCCACCGCTCCACCGCCAAGGGAGGACTCCCCGGCGAGGGAGCCTGTCGTCGAAGAAGTCCGCGAAGGTGAGTCTTGTAGCTTCTTCTTCTTGGACTTGTCTTTTTGGATATTTGCTTGATCTTTTCTTTTCTTGTTCTTCTGTTAGATCCTCCTGCACCGGAGCGGATGGAGACGGAGACTGCTGGCGAGGAGGGCGCGCAAGGCGACGCCGGCAACGCCACTGCCGTCGAGGGCAGGGCAGGAGCCGACAAGCCAGCCGCTGAGGAGACCGCCCCGACCGCAGACGCCGCGGCCGGGGAGGGGGGCGGCGACCACACTGCTGGCCCGGAGGCAGCAGGAGCGTCAAGCACTGCACCGGCCGCCGACCCTCCGCCACCAAGGAGCAGCCAGGCATCTATCTTGAGGCCCCCAACGGGGTCTTCATACAAGTCCCGTGGGGGTCTTCGTCGCGAGCCCCCGTGGAGGGAGAGACCTACGATGGAGAGGTCCTCGCCTCCGCGGGGTTGAAGGTTGTTGAAGCGCCTGGCGGGAGCGACGAGCCCGAAGAGGAGAAGCTACTTCGCCGGCTCCTGGCCCTCTACCGGGCCAGGCAGGCGAAGCTGGACTCCCGGGAAGCTCTTGCCGCCAAGGCTGGAGTTGACTTGGAGAAGCACGCCGCGGAGCTCCGCGCCGCCAACCAGGCAGCCCTCCGCCAAGTGGCGGAGGAGCGAGAAGAGCTTGCCGGGGAGCAGCAAGCCTTCCTCCTGGAGAAGGCTGAGGCAGAAGAGCGGCAGCGGCTGGCCGCCGAGGAGCTATCTCAGCGGGAGGGGGCGCTCAACCAGCGGAAGGTTGAGCTCGACGCCCATGACGACGAGCTCACCGCCCGGGAGCAGGCCATTGGCGGGGCCCTGAAGGAGGCAAAGGATGTCGCGGCTGCCGCGGAAACCGCCAAGAAGGACCTGGAGCTAAAGGTGGACCAGCTGGAGCGGTACCTGAAGGCGAGTGAGGACAGGGTCACCGCGCTCAACATAGAGCGGGAGAAGGATGCCCACACAAACTCCGACTTGCAGGTACGCCTCTCCAAGAAGGGCGACGAGCTTACTGCCGCCAAAGATTCAATCGCTGACTTGGAGTTGAAGGTCTCCACTTTGACCGATTCACTCGACGCTGCCCGGGATCGCGGGACGAAGCTGAAGGACGAGCTCCGCAAGGAACGAGGCCTGGTGGAGAGCGCCGCCGTCTCGGCGAACCAGTTCAGCCGGGCAGTGGAGCAGTGGACCGACGATCTGGTTGCTTCTGCTGCTAATATCGACAAGGAGCTGATGGCGCTGAGGGTGGAGCACCTTGTGTACTCTCCGGACGAGAAGCTCCCCCACAGCGCCAAGTTGAGTCTCTTCTTCAGGGGAATCGCGCCGGCGCTCGCACGGCTGCAGGAGAAGCTCCCCGCGCAGCTGGCCGACGAGTCGCGTCAGCTCTGCGCGGGTACCTTGGAGCGCGTCTTGACGAAGATCGTCTACCGCAACCCTGGCATCAATCTTGTGAACGTCCTCCGCAGCTTGCCGGACGATGCAGATCAGGAGGCGTTGAAGGCACAGGTCGCCGACATCGTCGCCAAGGTGAACAAGATCTCGAGGCGTGAAGGTGACCGCGTAGATTAGGCCCCTTTCCTTCTATTTCCCTTGTCGCTGCAAGGCACGTTATTGGACAAGAATCTATTAGTTATTGCAACAAGTTATCTCTGTAATATATTATCTTATTCCTGCGCAACCAACGCATTGTTATCTCCCTTGCTTTTGGTCCTTCACTTTGTATGCTTTTCACCCTACGCTTTTAGGGGACTTGCCGGCAAGGGGCCTTCGCCGCGAGCGCTGAGTGCTGGACTCTTAGCAGCCTGCTGGCAAAGGCCTTACCGGCAAGTAACCTTGCCGCGGCTAGTCGCGGCGCACTTAGTTTGCTGAGCGAACTCGAAAACGAAGTAAGGGCGCGACACTTGTCGCAGCTCACTTAAGTCGTTGAGCGTACTCGAAAACAAAGTAAGGGTGCGGCTAACCACGGGTAGGTTCCTCCGTGCACAGGTTTTCCATACAAAGTGTGGTTGTTCAAGGAAGACAACTAAAATTTAAAAATTTGAACTGCTCAAATTCTGGTAACTTAGCTTTCATATATTGCTCGCTCCCCGATAAGGTTTTTCTTTCTTGGACAGCACTTGGTTCACACCTCCACCTCCTTCCCCCCAGCAAACTTGTGCGCGAGGAATGTTCCTTCTGCTTAAGAGGGAAAGAAAAAGAGGAGGAGGAAAAACAAGTATGGGGCTTTTTGGCCCATTAATGCTTACCGGAGATGTGGGTTGCACAAGATGCCAAATAACGCATGTAAATAACAAAGAAAAGCATGGAAATGGCAAATATAGTGAAACACAAAAGCTTTACTGATGCACGGGATCTGCGCCCGGCTTTGTACAAAGGTTTACATGCGACAGCGGCAAGACTCGTACAAAAGGTGGTTGCCGGAGCGGATCACGGCAACCGCGCCTTATGGGTGAAACTTGTGAAGATGCTCTATGTTCCAGGAGTTGCTCACCGGTAAGCCTTCTTCGGTCTCAAGGCGGACAGCGCCGGGCCTTGTGACTTGTCCCACCCGATAAGGGCCTTCCCACTTCGGCGTCAACTTGTGGGAATTCTTGGCGGACTGAACACGCCGAAGAACAAGGTCGCCTTCCTCGAGACTCCTGGCCTTGACCTTGCGGCTATGATAGCGACGCAAGGCCTGCTGGTATCGAGCAGCTCGTACAGCAGCCTGGAGACGTTCCTCCTCGAGGAGCAATGCATCATCTTGTCGCAGTTGCTCTTGCTCGAGCTCATCGTAAGCGAGCACTCGAGGAGATCCGTATACGAGTTCCGTGGGGAGAACTGCCTCTGCTCCAAAGACAAGAGCAAAGGGTGTCTGTCCGGTGGCTCGACTTGGTGTCGTCCTGATTGACCAAAGAGCCGCCGGTAGCTCCTCTATCCAGTTTCTTCCGCACTTGCGCAGCCTGTCGAAGGTTCTTGTCTTGAGTCCGCGCAGCACTTCAGCATTGGCTCTCTCCGCTTGACCATTGCTCCTCGGGTGAGCAACAGAAGCGAAGCAGACCTTGGCGCCAAGGTCTTGGACGTACTGCATGAAGGTGCGACTTGTGAACTGTGTGCCATTGTCGGTGATGATCCTGTTAGGGATTCCGAAACGGCAAACAATTGACCTGAAGAACCTGACTGCTGACTGTGATGTCACCTTCCTCACTGGTTCCACTTCTGGCCACTTTGTGAACTTGTCGATCGCAACGTACAAGTACTCAAAGCCCCCGACAGCACGGGGGAAAGGGCCGAGGATATCGAGCCCCCAGACCGAGAAGGGCCAGGACAAAGGGATTGTTTGGAGAGCTTGATCTGGCTGATGAATTTGCTTGGCATGGAACTGGCACGCTTCACACTTGGTTACTTGTGCAGTTGCATCTTGGAGGGCTTCTTGCCAGAAGAACCCTTGCCGGAACGCCTTCCCGGCAAGTGCCCTTGCGCCAATGTGGTGGCCACATATGCCTCCATGTATCTCTGCCAACAGCTTCTGTCCATCTTCTCTGGAAATGCACTTCAACCTGACACCATTGAGTCTTCTTCTGTACAGTTCGTTGTCGACGAACTGGTACATACTTGACTGCCTTGTTATTTTCTCTATCTCTTCCGGGTTGTCGGGAAGTTCTCCAGTTTGCAGAAAACGGACGATCTGCTGTGCCCATGCTGGAGCCCGAGGCTCAACAGCAAGGACTAAAGGCATGAGGGCCGCTGCGGGAACCTCAGCTTCTACGGCAAGAACCTCTGGCTCTGCCGGAGCTGATGGTTCCCCGGCAGGCCTGCCGGGGCAAGGCTTGTCGGGAACGCTTGCTTCAACTGTACAGACCCTTGGATCTGCAAGAGCAAGCTGTTCCTCAGCGTTCTGGTTGTTGATCTTGGGGACCTTGGCGGCGGCTCCGGGAAGATCCGCCGGCAAGTAGTCGCCGGAGACCAACTTTCTCTTCTTGTTCTAACGGTTGATGGTGTAACGGATGGCTGAGTTAGCTTGAGCAGGAAGGTCCCTGGTTCCACAGGTAACTTCATTGCAGCACACTTTGAGAGGCCGTCTGCGATATCATTCTGAGCTCTCGGGCCATGCTCCATTTGCAGACCTTCAAAGTGCTCTTCAAGCTTCCTCACTTCATCTACATAAGCTTCCATCAAAGGGCTCTGGTAACTCTTATTTACT
This sequence comes from Secale cereale, assembly GCA_902687465.1. NCBI lineage: Eukaryota > Viridiplantae > Streptophyta > Magnoliopsida > Poales > Poaceae > Secale > Secale cereale. The sequence continues at coordinate 571,892,938 of LR738710.1, forward strand.
TGTCGTACCACCAACTGTGAATCTCCCCGCACAATCAACTTCTTGATCCCAAGCTCGGCTGCAATCTTGAGGCCGGCAAGCAAGCCTTCATACTCAGCAGTATTGTTTGTCGCTTGTTCCTTGGGAAAGTGCATCTGGACAACGTACTTGAGGTGCTCTCCGGTGGGTGCTATGAGTACCACGCCGGCACCGGCTCCTTGCAGCGAGAAAGCACCATCAAAGTACATTACCCATTCGCTGGTCGCTTCTTGTACGGGGACGCTTGTCTCTTGGAGTTCTTCATCTGGTGTTGGGGTCCATTCAGCTATGAATTCTGCCAAAGCTCTGCTCTGTATAGTAGAAGTACTCTCAAACTTGAGACCAAAGCTTGACAGCTCCAGTGCCCACTCGACGATCCTGCCTGTTGCTTCTGGATTCTGCAATATCCTCTTCAACGGAAAGCGAGTGACCACTGTTATCTCATGTGCTTGGAAGTAATGGCGCAGCTTTCTCGAGGCCATGAGGAGGCCGAAAAGCAACTTCTGCACCCCAGAGTATCTCGATCTAGCCCCTTGCAAGAGGGAACTTACGAAATACACTGGGCGCTGCACCATCTTCCTTCGCACTTCTCCTTGATCCTGCGCAGAGTTGTCCTTGTCGGGGCCAGAGCTTGCCGGTGGAGCCCCCTGCTTGTCGCTGGATTCACTTGCCGGAGGTGTGGGCTCTTCCTCTGCCTCCCTTTCCGCTACCAACGCAGCACTAACCACTTGATTGGTTGCCGCTAAGTACAGCAGCAACTTCTCTTGTGGTTTAGGTGCGACAAGTATTGGAGTGGAGGATAGGTATCCTTTCAAATCCTGCAGCGCCGCCTCCGCTTCCGGAGTCCATTTCATATGACCTGCCTTCTTCAAAATTTTGAAGAAAGGCAGGGCGCGTTCTGCAGACTTTGAAATGAACCTACTGAGGGCAGCCACACAACCTGCAAGTCTCCTCACGTCCTTGACGCGCTTCGGGGCTTCAATCTGCTCGATGGATTTTATCTTGTCGGGATTGGCTTCAATCCCCCTATGGGACACAAAGAACCCGAGAAGCTTGCCGGAGGGGACTCCGAAGACGCACTTCTCGGGGTTCAACTTGAGCTGGATCTTGCGCAGATTTGCAAATGTTTCTTCCAAGTCTTGGATCAGGGTATCTTTGCTCTTGCTCTTGACCACTATGTCATCCATGTAAGCTTCTACATTTCTATGAATCTGTGGCTCAAAAGCAGTGTGCACCACCCTTGCAAATGTTGAGCCTGCATTCTTCAATCCAAAGGGCATGCGTATGAAACAATATGTGCCACATGGAGTAATGAATGCAGTCTTCTCTTCATCTTCCTTGGCCATGAATATCTGGTGGTAGCCTGAGTATGCATCAAGGAAGGAAAGCAGCTCACATCCAGCGGTTGAGTCAACAATCTGGTCAATGCGCGGCATGGGAAATGGATCCTTGGGACATGCTTTATTCACATCAGTGAAGTCTATACACAGTCTCCACTTCCCGTTGGCTTTACGCACGACAACTGGATTTGCTAACCACGTGGGATGGATCACGCCTCTAACCAGGCCTGCTGCTTCTAGCTTCTTAATCTCTTCCGCGATGAACTCTTGGCGCTCCACGGCTTGCTTCCTGACCTTCTGCTTAACGGGGCGCGCATGAGGACAAACAGCAAGCTTGTGCTCAATCACCTTCCTGGGAACGCCGGGGATGTCAGATGGTTGCCATGCAAACACATCGACATTCGCCCGCAGGAAGGCAACGAGCGCGCTTTCCTATTTGTTGTCAAGCGTAGCACTGATGGTGAAGGTACCACCAGTGCCGTCCTCCTTGGCGGACACCTTCTTGGTTGCCGGTGGAGCGGCCATCCCCTTCTTGCACTTGCCGGTGGAGCTCGATGGAACGTCCTCGACGGCAGCGCAGCACTCCGAAGAGGTGCGTTTGCCGGAGTGGGCCCCAAAGCTCTTGCCGGACTTGGTCTTGGTCTTCTTCCCCCCGGAAGCTTCAGCGGCAAGTGTGTTGCTCTCCGCCGCGGCTGCTGCATCCCGGTATATCTTGTCGGCGCAGATAAGCGCGTCCTTCTTGTCGCCAGGGACAGAGATGACGCTTATCGGCCCCGGCATCTTGAGTACATTGTAGGCGTAGTGGGAAGATGCCATGAACTTGGCGAGGGCAGGACGTCCAAGTATCCCATTGTATGGCAATGGGATATCGGCAACATCGAAGGTTATCCTCTCCGTCCTGAAGTTGAGCTCCCCGCCAAAGGTCACTGGCAGAGTAATCTTCCCCTTCGGCTTGCTCCTCCCCGGGTTTATTCCTTGGAACGAACCGGTTTCTTCGAGCTCGCCGTCTGGGATCTGGAGTTTCTTGATCACAGCCGAGGAGATCAAGTTCAGGCCGGCCCCGCCGTCAAACAACATTTTGGTGACCTTGAGGTTGTGGATGGTGGGGGAGACCAACATCGGCAAGCACCCGACCGCAGTTGTGCGGTCAGGGTGATCCTCAAGATCAAAAATTATGGGCGTGCTGGACCGCTTCAGCAGCGTGCATGACTCAACGGGCGGCTCAGCTGCGTTTACTTCCCGCACCCACTGCTTGAGTTGGCGGTGGGAAGTGTGCAGAGAGGCGCCTCCGTTGACACACAAAACTTTCGTGGCCTTCTGGAACTCCTGCTCGCTGTTATCTCCTTCCTCCATGTCGTCGCCGTCGTCTTCCTCCTCATCCTTGTCGCGGCCCCGGGGAGGTCGATCACCTTGCCGCTGCTTGGCCTTGCCGCGGCGTCCTCCCCGGCCATTGAATGGCCGCTTCTTGCTTGGCTCTCCTCCGCCACCTTGGGCCTTCTCCTTATCGCGCCGCTCGTATTCAGCTTTCTGCTGCTCTACGAGGTACTCGACTCGCTTGCAGTTCGAAAGGTCGTGGCCCTTGGTGCGGTGGATCTTGCAATATTGCTTGTCGGAGCCGTCCTGCTTGTCGGGTACCGCTACAGGGGCAGGCTCCTTGCCGGAGCCGCCAGCCTGTGCCTTCTTGGCGGGAGCCTCCTTGCCGGACTGCTCGACGACTAGCACTTCCTTGCTCTTCTTCTTTCTATTGTTCCGCCGCCGGCTCTTCCTTGCCGGGGCGGCATCCTCGCTGTCGCTTCCCCCTGCGCCAGCATCCTCTCCGGGGAGTTTCCTCCCCTCTTCGGCGCGCGCGCACTTGTCAGCCAGAGCGTAGAGCTCGCTGACATCCCTTATCTTGGTCATGGCCATCTCTTCCCGCATGCGACGGTTACGCACGTTCTGGTGGAACGCGCTGATAACTGCGGCGGGGTGGACGTCGGGGATATTGTGCTGCACGCGGCTGAATCGTTGAATGTACTTGCGCAGGGGTTCTCCTTCCTTCTGGGCCAAGATGTGGAGATCACTCTCCTGGCCGTGGGGTTTGTGGCCGCCCGTGAAGGCGCCAACAAATTGGTGGCACAGATCTGCCCACGAAGAAATGGAGCCTTCCGGCAAGTGCATAAGCCAAGAACGGACGTTCGGCTTAAGCACCAGCGGGAAGTAGTTGGCCAATATCTTCTCGTCGCGTCCCCCGGCAGCTTGCACCGCGATGGTGTAGATGCTGAGGAACTCCGAGGGGTGCGTCTTGCCGTCGTACTTCTCGGGTACGTCGGGCTTGAAGTTTTTCATGCTGGGCCACTGGACGCGCCGCAGCTCACGGGTGAACGCAGGGCAACCTGCCGCGTACGGCAAGTCGCCTGGTTCACCGGGCGCGTGCGTGTCGACAGCGGCCCCAGCGCGCTGATCTGATTGTCGCCGGGCTTCTCGTCGGCGCTCGATTGTCGTCCGAGCATCTTCTTGTCGCCGATCGTCAAGGACTTGGCGCTGGTCCCGACGAACCCGCGGATCCGACGACGCCGTGGAGTCGTCGTCGACGTTAATCCGGCGGGGAGGCGTCTTCTGCTTCCGCGGCGGGGACTGCACGGTGGTTGCACCCCCGGCGGTCTTGTCGCCATCGGCCTTCGTCTGGTCGACTTGCCGCGGCCGCGATGTCGCCGGCTGCTGCGGCGTGTCGTTGTTGGCGAAGGCGATGAGGCTCTGAATCGTCGCCCTCCAGTCTTCGGCCTTGTCTGCCGCTGGAGGGAAATCGAGGAGCAGTTGCGCTCTTGCGAGAGCTTCCGCTGGAGAGGAGGGGAGCGGCGGCGAGCGGTGCGAGGAGCGAGATATGCTCGGACTTCTAACAGGGTTAGAAGGAGCAGTCTCTCGCCCCGGCGACCGCGCCTTGCTCGTGCCAGGATGATGGCCTTGAGCGTCCCGCGATCCTCCAGTTTGTCCTTGCCCCAGCAAGCGGATGGTACCTCCTGTACCACGGCTCTGCTGGCCTGTCGTCTGCTGAGATGGACGTGGTGCGTCCATGAACACCGAGGCTTTGGAATTTGCCCGGTCGTCCGTCTTGTCCTTGGACTTGGTGGCGCCGTGAGTTTCCTCGCCGGCGACCACCCTTCCGCCAGCATCTCCTCCACCAACCGTTGGTTCTGGTGGTGGTGGGATCGATGCAGACGGGCCCGCGACCTCCGAAGCCTTCTTCTTCGGGGCCATGTTGTTGTTGCCGATGAAGTTGATGAAGCTGGAGAGGTTGATGAAGAATGCGCCCGCGTGAGCGCCGGATCAGGTTCGCACAACCTCGACGCCCCCTACCTGGCGCGCCAAAGATGTCGGGGGAAACTGTCCACCACGGACACCTATGGGACCGGAGCCCCTTCTACGTTGCGGTAAGGGAGCGGAGGGAGCACGAAGAGCGGATCGAGGAGCGCACGCGGGCAGTTTACCCAGGTTCGGGCCGCGCGGACGCGTAAAACCCTACTCCTGCTTAGATTGTATTGAGTTCTTGGGCTTGGGAGTTTGAAGAGCTAGCTACACCGAGCAAGAGAGCTGTCTAGGTTCCGAACCCTTTCTACGTTGTGCATGGGCCTCCTTTTATAGCTCAAGGGGTCACCGACAGGTGTCAACGTAGAGGAGGGTAAAAATGTAACTTTGGTGGTAGTTGTAACAGTGCGGGAACAGTGGATGAACAGTGGTCTTCACCTAACATTGACAGTGGGGGACAGGAGCATTAAATGCCCGTCACCGTCGACCCCAAAAGCGCCCGTCCATGCGTCTCCTTTCGCCACGGCGGTAGCCTCGTCACCGTGGCGTGCCACCGTGTCCCCCAGGCTGCACAGCCATCCGCCACGCGTCCCTGGAAGGGCCCCAGGGCGACGCGTGGGCCGATGAGCTGGAGCGCGGGCACACAGCGCAGGCTTCCCCCGGCAAGCACCTTGCCGGGGTCTTGATCTTGCCGGGCCCGGAAGCTTGTCGCTCTCCGGGTCCTGCCGGGGCGCAGGGTGCGCCGAGGCATGTCTTCTGAGATGCAGTCTTCTGGTCTTCCTAGCAAGCTCCTCTTGCCAGGGTCTTGTGTTAATACGGTAATCTTGAGCCTGGTGCGGCCTTCCCGGCAAGCTCCACTTGCCGGGGCCTTGATCTTCTGTCTTGTATACTTTGTTTTTGAATGGCTTTATAGGGACCAGAAAGGTCTCCGGCGAGCACGTGGTAAGCCCCGCCGCGGGAAGCTGCTACTGCCCGTGCACAAGTTGGGGTACTAAGGTACCCCTATCTTAGTACACCGACGGAGTGTAAGCCAACTATCTTATTTTGCAATTTTAATCCCTCTTATTTTATCTCCTTATTCATATCCGGAGTGCTGAAGATTCGTGTTTCCATTCTTAATCCGTTCAAATTATTTTGAGATTGTGATCTTATTCAAGCCATTTAATTCAACCGGTGCTATATCTCTTAAGTAATCTTTTTCAACGGTGATTTCTTTGAGTGGGCCCTAACCCACAGGTCTTTTCCCAGGATCCTACCTGCCTCTTCTATTTTCTGGAGTTATACTCAAATTATTTTGAAAGTGTGACGTAAGAATGATCTCCATCAGTCACATGCCTTCTCCAAGATCGCTTTCAAATTCTTTTCATCATTGGTTCAACCTTTTTAATTCTTCATTCCCGAGTGCTCAACAATTCTTATGGCATTTCTCGTCTTCATTCTCAACATTTGAAGACCGGAGAAGTGTTTCTCTTAAATCTTGGCCCGTTCTCTTCAAGATTCGTGGTTCTAGCTTCTTGCCATCCTCATAATTGTTTTCGATTGTGGGAATTATTTTCATGACCCTTCAGAGCAATTCTTGAGTTTTTCTCATTGTGATCCTCCGAAGGCCATCATTTCATAATATTTCTTCGTTGTCAGTTTTCAACTTCGTTCTCCAAATATTCTTCATTGATGTCTCTTCGTTCATCTCCATATTCTTACGGTGGTTCTTTCAAGATTACTCTTCCGTTGTTATCGTTTTAATTCATTTGTTCTTTTCACAATCCTACCGGTGGTTCGTTGAATACTTATCCAAGCTTGTGCGAGATCTCTCTTTAATTCTTTGCTACGAGAATAAGTAATATGCCAAATCCTTTGGTTGTCATCAATTTAAATTGGTGAAGGAGATGCATGACATAATTCTTATTCTTATTCCTTCAAGGTGAATTAATCTCTTTTCCGGAGCTTGTTCATCATATCATATTCTCGGTTCTAAGTTGTCCATCTTGTTTTCCGGAGTTCCATGTTATTTCAATTATATCATTTCAAGCTTCATCTAATTCATCACAGGCCTTGAATCTTATTCTTTTCATTTTTCACTTCTCATGTTTTCATTACCGGAGTTCTCGTGGTGGTTCATCATGATTTAATTCATCCTCGAAATCTTCATCAAGATTCTTGTTGGAGGAGGTCAAATATTCTTCTTCTTGCATTTTGAAGTGCAATTCTTTCTACCTTGTCTTTTCAGGTGGTGTTATGTCATTCTAGATAATTTTCCTCCATGTTTCATGATTCACAAGTTGTCAAGAATGAGATATTTAAAACCCATCATTTTCTTTGTTCAGGAGATCTTTCCAACCTTTCAATTTATTCATTGGAGTTATCTTGGGTTATAATTCACCTAAAAGCTTTCCTTGAGAATTGTTGCTATTATGGTGCTTATATATGACCCAAGTTCTTCATTTATCATTTCCGTGAAATAAGTTTTTCGTCTCCTTGTTGATCTCAATCAAATAAAATATTTCTGTCAGTGGCTGGTTGTCACCTCTTAATTTTGAGATGTTTTCCATAAGCCCACATCAAGCTTATTCTTTTGCTGTTGATTATTTTCAACAACTCCGTTCAACCCTTCTTCGTAAGGATGTGTTTCATATTCATTTGTCGGAGAAGTTGTCTTTTTCTATCCGTTCAATTCTTTCATGGATCTATATTCTATTCTTTCATTCCGGAGGCATTGTTATGTTGCTCTCTCCAAACCATCATCTCGTTTTATCGAGAGCATGTTCTTTTCTTTTCTAGTCCATTTAACCGGACTGTTGTATTCTTCATTCAAGTTCCGTCATTTATCTAGTTTTGCCTGTCTTTTAACCGGAGTGTTGTCTGAATTCTTCTTAACCTTGTGCCATTCTTTTAATTGTTTCGGAGGCAATATATTGTTGATTTCATCAAGTATCACTACATCTCCTCAAACTCATGTTACTCCTTCCATTTTCAGACGGAGTGCTGTCCAAATTATTTCGTTCTTATTTCTTCTCAATCTTGGTTAACCAGAGTGGTTTTGAAATTCTTTCGTCATCCGTGAGCTCTTGTTTCATGTCTTTCAACCTCTCAAGGTTCTCTTGTTGTTCCTTGTTCCTCATCTTACCGGAGTGCTCTTAACTTCGTTCATCTCCGTTGCATTCTTTCTTTCAACTTGTTTAACCTCTCAAGGTTCCTGGTTTCACTCGTTTCTCAAAGAAGCAACTTTGTTTTACCTCTTCTTTCTCGTTTCTACCCGGTGATATCTCTAGGATCTCGGGTCGAGATCCTCTGTTAGTGTGGGAGAGTTGTGACGCCTGAAGACCGATGTCCCAGAAGATTCCAGAAGATTCCCGAAGATTCCAGATGTTCTGGGTTGCCCGTGTGTTTCAGTTCTGCTTGTGTTATATTTTTTTTTGCATTGCATCATGTCATCATGCCATCATGTCATTTTTATTTTTGCATCTCAACCAAATAAATTGTGTGGGCCTTCGGTCCATTTAAATCGAGGGAAGAATGTCTTCTCTTTAAAACATATCATCCCAATATTTTAGGGAGCTATATAATAAATATTCCATTGTTTGGAATTACCCGCAACACACTTGCAATATTTCCCCATGTCTTTTCCACTTCGAGTTCTCCTACAAAAACCTTGCCAATAATTCTTTCCGTTGTTTCGAGGTTCCTCCAAAAATTTGAACATTTTTGGACACTTCAATAATCACATCTTAGTTCAAACCTATTTGAATTAAATTCAAATATGTTTGAATTATTTTCGTTCACGCCTTTTCTATTTTTCTCGGACCGTGCTCTTTTTATGATGCCCGAGAAAAATACTCCCTTGTGGAAATTCTGCTCCTAACCCCCTCTATCTTTTTCTTTCTTTGTCTCTATTTTTTTTCTTTTCTCTCTTTTATTAAGAGAGCCCAGCCGGCCTCCCTAGGCCATCTCCCTCCTTCAGGCCTTTAGGCTCAGCAGCCTCTTGGGCCTGTCCAACTTCCTGGCCCATCTGGCCCGTTCTCCCCTAACCCTAGCGCATCGCTCGATCCTCCCTCTCATTCCCTGCGCGCCGCCGCACTCCCCCTCGCTCTTCCTATCTGGCCCGAGCACCCATCGACCTCGCAGCACCGATCCCTTCGCTCGCCTCCCGTCTCCCTCGTCGGCCTCCCTCCGATCCCGCGGCCGCGTCGCAATCTCCGTCGCCGTCCAGGCCTGCGCCGCCCCGCACGCCGACCGCCGTCCGCCGCCGCGACCCTGCAGAGGCTCGCGCCGCGCCCCTCTCCTTCCTCCGCGTCGGGCCTCTGCCTCGCCCTCATGCACTGCGAGCGCGCCCCGTCCTCCTTCGGCCGTCCAAGCCAGCAGCCGCCGCTGTTCGCAAGGCTGCAGCGGCCGCGACCTTCGCCGCCGTCGCCTCTAGGCCCGCCGGCCGGATCCCACGGTCGCCACTTCGTCCAGCGCCTCGCCACCCTCTCGTCCTCGGCGCGATTCCCGGGTCGGCCAGAGGCTGCTGCCTCCTCGCCAACTCTCTCTAGCGCGTCGCCTCGGCCTCGCCAAGGTCGCGACCAGCACCCCGTCGCCCCGTGCAGCCCGGCCTCGTCCAGCGCCGCTTCGAGCTCGTCCGCCCCGGTTTCTCCTTGTTGCCGTGACCGTGACCGTAACCGTGCTATGTTTTGTTGTTGCTGTTATTGTTATCTCAAGCACCCATGAAACAGCAAGTTTATCTTCTTTTGGACCCGAACGTCGCCCGAACATCTACCGTCGACCATCGAAGACCCCGTGAACAACTACTTCCTCTACGACCGCGAGTACCACTACTTCCACTACGACTCAAACCGCCCCGAAACGAACGCTTCGAAGGTATAACCCCGAGACGTGACCCGTGAGATGTTTGCTCGTGTTCTATGAAATGTTTCCCGTGTGTGCTCCGTGCCCGTTTCGTCCGTTTGTCATGTTCCTCGGTTGCCTCGTCACCGACTCGTGGGAACCCGGCAACGGGATCACCCCATCATCTTGTTTCACTCGCTCTCCGTTATCTTTTGCACCGGTCTCTCAACGAGTTACCGGAACCGATATGTTGCGTTGCATCACTTTCGGATCGTTGCCGTGGCACCCTTTTCTTTCCACCACGATGACTAATTCTCCTTATCATCTATATCTATTTTAAGTCAACCTTTAATTAAAAATTGCATAAAGTTGATCATGTCATCCGCATCATATTAACAACATTAATATGTGTGAATTGTTGTTGATTTAAATTACTAAACATGCTCTTGGGGATTTTCTGGATATGTTGTTGTTATTTTTCCGGCCTCATTTAAAATGTCTAAATAGGTAGTTTGTTTTTGCTTCACCTCTTGCTATGTTAAAAACATTTAATCTCGTCTTGTAATTAACTAGAGTCAACTAAATAATTAAATGTGGTGTTTCGTCAATATGCAACTCGTTGCATATTGAGCTCCACTTAACTTGTAGTTTTGTTTGTGCACTTTGCCATGCCATGCATAATTAAACCGGACATGCATCATACTTGGATGTGCATCGTATGCCATGTTTATGTCTGTGTGTTTACCGTGTTGTTTGCTTCTTTCCGGTTGCTTCTCTTGTTAGCTTCGGTTTCGTTCCGGAGTTATGAGGATTCTCTCGACTGTGTTGCTCCGTCTACTTCATGGATCCGTTCTTCTTCCTTGCGGAATCCCAGGCAAGATGATCATACCCTTGGATACCTTTACTACCATTACCATGCTTAGTTGTCTCGATGCTATCGTTACATGTCGCGCTACCCATCTTTTATGTCAGCCTCTCCTTGTTGCCATGAAATCTGACTTTGAAACCTTCCTAGCAAAACCACTGTTTGGCTATGTTGCCCGCTTGCTCAGCCCCTCTTATAGCGTTGTTAGTTGCAGGTGAAGATGAAGTTTGTTCCAGGAGGGAACTTGTTGTTGGATATATCACAATATCTATATTTATTATTAACACACCTATATACTGGGCATGGGTGGAAGGCTTGGCCTTTTGCTCGGTGTTTTGTTCCACTCATGCCACCTTAGGCGCCGATAAACCGGCATTATGTTCCTTGATTTTCCGTTCCTTACACGATGGGTGAAATGGGGACCCCTTGACAGTTCGACTTTGAATAAAACTCCTCCAGCAAGGCCCAACATTGGTTTTAATTTGCTCATAATAACAACATAATTAATTAATTAAATTGCATAGGGAGTTAGCGCTACCCGAGGATTCTTAATTCTACATAGCAGGGGGGGCCAGTGCTGATGGTGTTGGTCCCAAATAGAGTCGTGTGCGGTGCCACCCAGTCACCTGGGGTCTTCGGTTGCTGTACGCTGTGCTCATCCGGTCGTGGCCTGAGACGAGATACGCGCGGCTACTATCAGGGTGTCGGCATGCCGGGAGGTCTTGCTGGACTTGTTTTACCATTGTCGAAATGACTTGTGCTACCGGGATGCCGAGCCTGATCGGATTTTCCCTAAGATAAGGAGTGATGATATTATATTTATCACTTTAGCTAATCGTGAGAGCTTGTGATGGGCTAAGTTGGGACACCCCTGCAGGGTTATGATCTTTCGAAAGCCGTGCCCGCGGTTATGTGGCAGATTGGAATTTGTTAATGTCCGGTTGTAGAAAACTTGACAGAGGATCCGAAGTAAAACACACAACTGTGTGAGTAACCGTGACTGTTTCTTTTCACTTTGAGAGGAGAACACGGTGGGGTTATGCTTGACCCGTATGTAGTTCAGGATCTTTAGCGATCACCTTTTGCGACCGTTTGCGTAGCTTCTCATCTTATTCTGGTACTCGTAAGTTAGCCACCATATTATGCTTAGCCGCTGCTGCAACCTCACCACTTTACCTTTTCCTACCCATAAAGCTTTGCTAGTCTTGTTACCCATGGTTATGGGATTGCTGAGTCCTCGTGGCTCACAGATACTACAACACCAGATGCAGGTTCAGCCGAGTTGATGCAGAAGCTGGTTCAAGTTCTTCACTGGGAGCTCGATGAAGAGAGTGGCCGTTTGCTTGTGACGTTTTCGATGATCAGTAGTGGTTTCTACTAGGATTCGATCCTGACCTGTGGCTTTATGTTGTTTTGGTATCTTTCTTTTGGTTCTTCGCCCGTAGTCGGGTTGTGATGTTTTGAATGATGTTTTTGCTTATGTAATGTATTGTGTGAAGTGGCGAGTGTAAGCCAACTATCTTCTTTTGCAATTTTAATCCCTCTTTTACATGAGTCGTGCAAAGATACCAAACTTGAGATCATTCTAGGATGGGCTTATACCTTTAAGTCGTGCCTCGACACGTAGGAGGTATAGTCCCATCCTAGGCATTACATATGCGTAACCACTATGCGTCTCCCGTTCAAAAGGGTTATATCTATAAATATCCATGCATTTGCATATTTATAATCGTGATTATTTTGAATTGTCCAACGTTATCCATGGACAGCCCGGGTATGTGTAGATTGGGTTCGTTTTCCCATATACTTTGCTCCGGATACGATGCAGAATTTCGTCAGTGCCTCCCTGTTGTTCTCCGGGTACACATCCTCTCTGCTTATTGTCAAGACGTGTATCAGGAGAACAGCGGGGAGGTGCTGCCGAAATTTTGCGTCGGATCCGGAGCGGAGCATGGGAAAACGAACCCAATCTACACATACTCGGGGTGGGATTAGGACCTATCTTTACCTATTAGCGTGTAGATTGCATGGACGTAATAAAACTGACAAACTACATTAACTGATGGATATGGTTTGCTTAATTATCTATATATTTCTTGTGTGTCCAGTAGGAAGTCAATATGAGTGATCGTGCGTGGATGTACACCGGTTACACTAGACAGAAAGTCTGGACCGAGGAATGGTTAACAAAAACCAAGGGGTTTGTAAGAGCCGCATTTGCAAAAGGCCAAGAAAAAGCTGGTGGCCCTATGTCCGTTGCGACAACTATAATAAGAGGGACGAGCTTGAAATGAGTAAAGACCTGCAGAAGTTTAGTTTTACGCCTGGTTACACGGTCTGGACATTTCATGGTGAGTCTGCCCAACGTGCCAGAGGCGAGGTGGTTCGTCGTTGCACCGACGAACATGGTACCGAGATAGAAGACATGGTGCAAGACTTTGACGATGCTCGGGACTCGGACGAGGAAAAGGAGGAATCTGCAAAGGCCTTCACTGAAATGTTGGAGTCCTCCAAACGTCCTCTCCACAAGCACACTGAGCTTTGTCAGCTGGATGCCATCTCACAAATAATGGCTTTGAAGGCTCAATTCAACTTGGGCAGAGAATGCTACTACGCAATGATGACAGTATTCAGACAATTTCTACCCAAAGGCCATGTGCTACCTGCAAACCTGTACCAGTCAGACAAAATCCTCCGTGCTCTTAAGATGCCCTATGAGAAGATACATGCCTGTGAGAAAGGATGTGTCTTATTTAGGCTTTCGTATGAGGACTTGACCTATTGTCCCATTTGCAAGTCTTCCAGGTATGTTTTGGTAGACAACGGTATGGGTGAGAAGACACAGACCAAAATACCCGTTAATGTTCTTTAGTATATGCCAATCGTACTAAGACTTCAACATCTTTTCATGGCCGAAGAGACGGACAGACAGATGACATGGCACAAAACGGACAAAAGAACCGAACTAGATGCAGATGGGAATGTGATGATGGTGCACACATCAGATGGTGAAGCGTGGAAGCGCTTCGATGCATTACATAAGGAACCGGCAGATCCAAGGCATCCTCGAGTCGCCGTCAGCACGGATGGGTTCAGTGTGTTTGGTCAGACGGCAACCCAATACAGTTGTTGGCCCGTGTTTGTCATTCCACTCAATCTCCCCCAAGGCAGATTATGCAAAGAAATAAAATGTTCCTCACATTGATAATTCTAGGGCCCAACTATCCGGGGAAGAATATGAATGTGTACATGCAGCCGCTTAAGGACGAATTGCAAGAAGCTTGGGATAATGGGTTCAAAACATATGACGCCTTTAGCAAAAAGAACTTGATAATGCGTGCCTGGTACATGTACTCGACGCATCACTTGCTAGTGTATGCGCTATTCACTGGCTGGTGTGTGCATGGAAGGTTCCCGTGCCCCACATGCAAGGGAGCTCTTGAGTTTTGTTGGCTGACGGCAGGGCACAAGTATACTTGCTTCTACTTGCATAGACCGTTTCTAGATCCTCGCCATAAGTTCAAGAAAGACAAGAAGAACTTCATCAAAGGTAGAGTTGTCAAACACTCTACACCACCTGCGTTGACAGGACAAGAGACCCTAGATCAGTTAAACGCTCTCGAGCCAGATCCAGAGCGTTCATGGTATTTCAAGGGGTATAATAAGGAACACGCCTGGACTCACAAGACATGCTTATGGGACCTCCTTTGCCCACACAACATCGATGTGATGCACACTAAGAAGAATATCGCCGAAGCCATTTTTGGTACATTGTTCAGCATAGAGGGGAAATCAAAGGATAATCCTAAGGCTAGAGTCGATCAACGGGAGCTATGTGATAGACCGTTACAAAACATGCAAGAACCGAAAGGAAAGCGGAACTAGACGAAGCCAAAGGCATGGTTCAATCTTGGAAGGCCAGCTATGAGGGAAATTATTTTGTGGGTGAAAATGCAGTTGATGTTCCCTGATGGGTATGCATCAAATATAAAGAGGGGAACGAGTCTTTAAATATTGAAAATATTTGGTCTAAAAAGTCATGACTGGCACATATGGATTGAGCGGATAATGCCGGTGATGTTGCGTGGCTTCATCCCTGAGGATGAATGGCTAGTACTGACAGAGCTGAGCTATTTCTTCGGTGTTCTTTGTGCGAAAGAACTATTGCCTAGCTTCATAGAATAAATGGAACAGTTGGCGTCGGAGTTGATCTGCAAGTTAGAGATGATCTTCCCGCCAAGCTTCTTTAATCCAATGCAACACTTCATTTTGCATCTCCCGACCGAGGCAAGATTGGGGGGGGGGGG
>LR738710.1:571913670-572102175 GCA_902687465.1 Secale cereale
TTTTTGTATTTTCCTTTTCTTTTGTTTCTATTTATTTTCTGTTTTGTTTTTATTAAATATGCAACTAGTTCCTAAATTAGTTTTAATAATTAACCCACTGCCACATTTAATTTTTACAGCTAAATAAAATAGTTTAATATTTTATTGTTTATAAAAAGAATTCAAATAATTGTTTAGCTGTTGTTTTAACTATTTTGGTGCATCTAAACACTTTACAAAATTGTGGTCTCAACATGACAAATACCCAGAGAATATTTGCCACACTTGGAACATTTTTGTTTCATGTTTGACAAATTTAAATTTTGACTTTAATTTGAATTTGAATTTGAACAGGATTTGGATTAACGAGAGATTACCAACAGTAACAGTGGTGACGTGGCATCATTAGTGTGTGGTTACTGTAGCTTGATTATCCGGGCGTCACAATTCTCCTCCACTACAAGAAATCTCGTCCCGAGATTTAAGCGGTAGAGTAAGGGGAAGGGATTTGGTTACGAAATTCTAATGCGTCTTCTCGGTCTTGGTTGCTCTTCTCGAAGAGGTCGGTCCATTACGATGATGTCTTCATTTCTCTGCTTCAAGTCATCGTGATCAAGTCGTCAACCTTTCTTCGGGATCTCCATCGTCCTACGATCGCGATAAGGGGGATAATTTTGGAAGAACGCATCTCCACAAGGTTGGGCATCCGACGGTGAACTAAATGGGAAATACAAGAAGTACCCTACGAGTAGTATTGTAGTGAACTCCTTGAGAGCAATACACGATGGTACCAAAGTTTCAAATGGGTAGGGAACCATTCGATGCCTAGACAGAAGCTGGAATGGGTCTTGAACAACGTGAATAACATGGTGTTTGATACCAGGACGAAACATAGTAGAATTTAGCTCGTTAATCATATACGAAGCCAGGTGCAAAGGATACCATAGAATTCAGGTTGTAAAGAAGAGTCAGGTTTCGATCCAGTGGACCTGTGGGTTATGGGCCCACCATGTGGGTTGAAGATAGGAAGGGTGGTGACATCTTGCACAGCCACGACAGGGAGGCATGTCAGTGGATAGCTTGTCAGCTATGTCATCAACGATGTCGGTACCAAGGACGGGGAACGAAGAGAACCATTTTCTTGCTCGTTGAAACGAGACGGACCGGTAGGCAAAGTTTTCTTCCATCGGCAGTACCGGGACGTTATCAACAATAGAATTCAAGGTCTTACTTATAGAGTTGTACACCAAGGTGTTTACATAAGCAGAAAAATATTACTGCTTAGATTATATGTAGGTTAAAGAAAGGTTAAACAAACAAATGGAAAGGAAAATTGTGATTACACACAATTATTAAGAGTATATCCTTCCCATGGACAAGTAGAACACGGCATATAGGGTTGGAGAGCAAGTACCCAACCATTCAGATAAAGAGGCAAGGATTAATCAAGATGTTACCCAAACAACGGTGTTTGGATAACTGACCAAGGAACATTTAGCATCACGCCTCCAATGTTCTTGTTGATGAGCGGGGTACCATAGTCATGCTTCGAGGTAGCAATGATATGGTGTTTCAATCAAGGGCCAGACTTTGGATACACAAATGATCCATCATGAGCAAGTTATAAAATAAGTCTTACAATTTCCTCCTGGAAGAATAGTTATCCTTGCAGAAGAGAATATAATGATAGGTCCTCCACCCAGGGGTGCTGGGCATGACATCATATTACCGGGTCATCAAAGGACCAATAATATAACTACTGGAAAGTTGGCCCAACCATCATATCTGACCGAGATTCAGATCCGATTGGTGTCATTTTACCTCAGACTCGGGATGTTCGAGAAGAAAAAGGTGCATCAGAAATCGACGAAATGACATTGCAAGATTCTCGAGAAATGAACTATGGGAGCGGGTTCCCAAAACAATAGTTCATCATTAAACCAAGGATAGGATGAGGAGGTGGCTGATGGACTCAGCGACAATTCATCGAGAATTCCAAACGGATGGATTTCCATAATAACGTGAACAAGAAGACGACACTTATCAATTCAAATGATACAATGTTGTATGCTTGAGGAAAACATACACCAATAATCATTAGTTGGAAGGTGTGCCCGAAATATGACCTTAAGCAGCAAGATCAATGTTAGAGGGACGATTCAATAACCAACAGTCTAAAAACAAACTGTCGGTCATTAACTTCATAGCAATAGGGTTGCTAGAAGTATAGAACTCAAGCAACATCGTTAGCATATTGGTATCCCGGTTAAAAACAACACGGGGACCAAGGAAGAATGGTGATGGTGAGAAGTATCATCATACCGAGAATTTCTAGGAGGTGGAGCAATTCCCACAACATTCTCGACATAAAAGACATTAATACTTCAAGGCAGAACACAACACTAGCTGGAGAGCAAGTTGTATTTAAAATGTGGACAAGTTCGTGATGAAAGGAAGTCAAGGGTGTTGTCGATGATAAAAAAAATCATCGAGGGCAAGGAGGGGATTTCTCATCACGAACATAGTTGACATCTTAGAAGAAGTCAAAGTGTTGAAGATGATCCGACACATTTGTCGGGAGGTTTCAAGAGGATGCCGTCAAACAGCAACGGCAACAAGCAAGGGAATGACGAAGTGGCAAGTTATAGGATCAATATATAAGATGCAAGCTCGGAATCAAAGTTTCCTTACTGAACAAGCAACCAGACGCTGAAAACTCAACGTAAGTTGCGCTCAATCTCTGAAGAATTTGTGCACCAAGGAAGGACGAGGTAGCACAGTCAAAGATAGCTAGACAAGGGATGTACCTGATAGTCTAGGAATAATACCAGATTGAGTTTAAAAATTTCCCAGTAACATCTACTAGGGGTGTTGAATTTTTAGAGCAGATTTGATTTACCAAACGATGTCCTCGGTTGACGGCAATCTAGAACCCGTAGAGTGATTACGACAAGCAAAGGTATTACTTCATCAAAAGTTCAAAGGTGTGGTGCAAAGGCATGATATCCTCGAGATATCAGAGGGTAAAACTCGAAGGTAGAACACGATAGGAGTTGAACTAGGTCATTGACCTATGACAGTAGATACTTTAACCTTGTCAAAAATTGACGAGGCCTGGAATGGATTTATTCTAGATATATTGAATAAGGACAGCATGGTCGGAACCGTAACTGCAAGGGATCAAATTTATTGACACCGAAAGAATTATTTAGATGAAAAATCATTTGCAAGAAGCTCCCGAGACGGTCTACATCGTTTCCATGGGCATGAACAAAAGCTCAAGGTCGACTCCCATTTCTCCAATGCATACGTTTCATTTACCTCTTGCTTTGATAAAATTGTAGTGTTGGAATTTTATCCGGTAGAACACCGGAAGGGTATGACTTGTGAAAACTTTTGGGTTCTCACGGATTAGGGGAAGGCATAGGTTCAACCCATCGGGCATCTTAGTAACATAAACCACAAGTTTCAAAAGTAAATACCACCAGCTCCAAGGGAGAGCATGGTTGTCAAAGAAGAGGATACAATTTACCGAAGGTATTATGCATCAGGGACAGAACTTCTCGAGGTTTTTGTATATGAAGGACACTGTCGGATAATATTTCAACAAAGGATCGAGCGATCCACAACGGAGCTGATGTGAGTATCGATACTCACTCAGAGGAAGAAGAATGTGGAGGCATCAGATTCAAGAATCACCTGATTAGTATGATGCTTAAATAGAAAGAAATTATGGTTTCCAAAATGAAGGATCAGAAGCAGACGCTCTGATCCAGGATGGATAAGTTGAAAACACTTAGTTGGGCAATCAATAAAGGTTTGAATTACCGAGAACCAACTCATGTCCGAAATGACGTGTGAGTCGGAAGGATAATTTCAAAAAGGATAACCGATGACTGCGTCCATATGCACATATTGAATCAATAGGATCAAAATGGCTAAGGCAAAGGATATTAACGAAGACTACTAGTCATATGGAATTAACCATAATCCAAGCAGGTAAGAATTTCAAGAGTAACTGGCTGCAGAAAATTTCCGAAAGATCAAAAAGTATTCCGAGGAATTTAGTGAGACATATGAACAATTGAGAAGAACGGATCCTCGATAACTGTAAGGAAATAACCGTAAGGGTTTTCATGCGAGATAAAACTGCAAGACAGTAAACTCAAAGGATTCTCAGGACAACGGAGAATATTTCGAGGCATCTTGTAACAACAAGAGCGACGAAGAATGATCATGAGAAAGTTAAGGGCATACAGATATCCATAGGGATATATCGGTGGCAGTGAATTGCAAAGGTGATGAGCACAAGGGTCCCGGGTTAACAGCGGAGAGTATCTTCAGGGTCTTCTGGTGCAGCAGACGATCATTGATCATAAGGTGCTCTCCGGGTGAAAGTGATAGCGAGATCCTAATGTTAGATTTAGCAAAATTCATTTGTCCCGAATAGAAGAGAGATAAGAGTCCCAGAGTATAGACGAGAAGTAAAAGATCCTAATACCACCCAATGGTGTTGCAGGCCCGTAAGCCACACAATAAGTTAGTAAAATTTGTTTTTCAGAGACTAGACTCAACTTCGGCCAAGGAGTTGGAAAGAGGGATTCCTACAGGCAGTCGGCTCTGATACCAACTTGTGACGCCCCCGATTTGTCCGTACACTAATCATGCACGCAAATGTGTACGACCAAGATCAAGGACTCACTGGAAGATATCACAACACAACTCTAGACACAAATTAAAATAATACAAGCTTTATATTACAAGCCAGGGGCCTCGAGGGCTCGAATACATAAGCTCGAAAACACAAGAGTCAGCGGAAGCAACAATATCTGAGTACAGACATAAGTTAAACAAGTTTGCCTTAAGAAGGCTAGCACAAAAGTAACAACGATCGAAAAGGCAAGGCCTCCTGCCTGGGACCTCCTAACTACTCCTCGAAGCCGAACTCCACGTAGAAACATCCTCGGGATCTTCTGGCTCCTGGTCTCCATCAATCTGGTTGCATCATCCGAGAAGAAGGAACAAGAGGGGAAAAGGGGGAAGAAAAGCAACCGTGAGTACTCATCCAAAGTACTCGCAAGCAAGGATCTACACTACATATGCAACGGTATCAATGATATGGGTAATATCGGTGGACTGAACTGCAGCAAGCGGGAATAAGAGGGGGATAGCTAATCCAAACGAAGACTACGCTTCTGGCCACCTCCATCTTGCAGCAGTAGAAGAGAATATATGGAAGTAACAAGTATCCTCGCGTCTCGCAGCCTCCGTCTTGAAGCAGTAGAAGGGAAATAGATGGTAAGTTCACCAAGTAACATCGTATAGCATAAACCTACCCGGCGATCCTCCCGCACATCACCCTGTGAGAGAGCAACCACCGAGTTATATCTGGAACTTGTCTGGGTGTGTTTTATTAAGTATCCAGTTCTAGTTGTCATGAGGTCAGAGTACAACTCCGGGTCATCCTTTTACCGAGGGACACGGCTATTCGAATAGATTAACTTCCCTGCAGGGGTGCACCACATAACCCAGCACGCTTGATCCCATTTGGCCGGACACACTTTCCAGGGTCATGCCCGGCCTCGGAAGATCAACACGTCGTAGCCCTACGTAAGCACAGCAGAGAGGTCAGCACGTCGGTCTAAGTCCTAAGCACACAGGGGTCTGGGCCCATCGCCCAATGCACACCTGCACGTTGCGAGGGCGGCCGGTAAGCAGACCTAGCCTCTCCTAATACCAGAGTAGGCTTCCAGTCCAATCCGGCGCGCGCCGCTAAACCGCTGACGTCAAGAAGGCTTCGGCTGATACCACGACGTCGAGTACCCATAACTATTCCCACGTAGCTGGTTAGTGCGTATAGACCAAATGGCCAGACTCAGATCAAATACCAAGATCCCGTTAAACGTGTTATTATGAAATAACCGCGGACAACGACCAGGGCCAGGCCCACCTGTCTCCTAGGTGGTCGCAACCTGCCCTGTCGCTCCGCCACAAAGTAACCATCAGGGGACTGTCGGGAACCCAGGCCCACCACTACCTGTGTGGAACCACCCGCCCCTTCAGCCCCCATCTCCGAATCATCATCATGTGTATGTAAAGTATGTATATAGTATATACCCGTGATCACCCCCAAGCGATCACGGCCCGATAGAATAGCAGGGCAGACGGACAAGGGTGTAGGGCCACTGATGGTATACTAGCATCCTATACTAAGCATTTAGGATTGCAGGTAAGGTATCAACAATGGTAGCAACAATGACAGGCTATGCAGCAGAATAGGATTATCGAAAGCAGTAACATGCTACACTACTCTAATGCAAGCAGTAGAGAGAAGAGTAGGCGATATCTGGTGATCAAAGGGGGGGGGGTTTGCCTGGAAGCTCTGCAGACGAAAGGAATCTTCGGAATCGTAGCCGTAGTCGAACACCGAAGCATCAACGGTCTCAGGGTCTATCACAGTATCGGAGTCTACCGAAAATAAGCAACGAAGGGGGAAACACATAAATAACAGAGCGAACAATAGCATCACAAAGCATAACATGGAAATACGCGGTGCTACGTGTGACCTAACGCGGTACTGAGTGATACTAGAAAGGATGGAAAACATCCGGGAAGGTATTTCCAGTGTTAGGCATTTTCGGGCAGATGAAACGGAGGGGAATGTTGCGTGTTCGGTATGATAGAGATGTGTGGCGGACGAACGGTCCGCGTATTCGGGTTCGTCTCGTCGTTCTGAGCAACTTTCATGTACAAAGTATTTTCATCCGAGTTACGGTTTAAAAGATATGATTTTATTAAGTTTTTATTAATTTCTGGAATGTAATATTAATTAATTTAATTTGAAAATGCATTTATGACATCAGCATGATGTCATGCTGACGGCAGCAGGGGTTGACTGGTCAACCTGACAGATGGGTCCCACCTGTCAGTGACACAGTATTAATTAGGGTTAATTAATTAATTAAACCTAATTAATTTAATTAATTAAAGTTAATTAAGTTAATCACAATTAATTAGTTTAACTTAACAGTATATCATTAAGTTAAATAGTCATTAGTTTAATTAAAACATTAGTTAATTTATTTAATTATCCATTAGGTTAAATAAAGACAGGATTAATTAGATTAATTATCTAGTTAAGTAATTAATTAATATTATTTATTATTTTTATTATTATTATTATTATTTATTAAACGTTCTGGGGTGGGCCCCTGTGTCATTGGCCCAAGGCCAAAACGGGCTAACGGGCGGTGGGCGCAGGGCGACGGGCATCGGCGCCCGACCGGGCGAGCGCCCAGATCGACAGGCCGAGGGGGAAGGGCGCTAGCCACGGGCGTGGCCGTGGCCTCGCCGGCACCAGGAGCCACTGATGGCCGCCGGCGCGACGCCAGGCGCAGAAAAAGGAGCGGCGAGGGGCGAAGGGGGGAAGCGCGGGCGGGCCGGCGAGCGACCAGGTGGCGCGGGGGTAGCGTGCGGGCGAGGCCGGCGCGTACGGCTGTGCGGTCCGCGGCCGGCGAGCACGGCGAGCTGGGCGAGCGGCCAAGGGGGGAACGCAGCGGGCGAGGCCATCGGGGTGCGGCGGGGCGCCACCAGAGGGCGGCCGTGGCGCGGCCAGGAGAACGCCGGGGGGGTGGGCGTGCAGCAGCGCGAAGGGCACGCGGCGGGAGGAGGCTGCGACGGGGAGGGGAGTGCGTGCGTGGTGCGGAGAGCGGCGACCGCGACGACGGGGACGGGGAGAGAGGGAGAGGCCGGGGCCTCACCGCGGGGCAGTAGGGCAAGGGCAGTGGGCTCGGGGAGGGGCCGGGGATGCGCTCCGGCGACGGGCGAGGAAGGTGACGAGGGCGATCCGGGCGGCGACGAGGCCAGTACGGCACCGGGCGGCGGCGGCAGGGGGCGACGGGGACGGTCGGCTTGGGTGCCACCGATCCAGATCGGGGATCGGGGGAGTGGGGGGGAGTGGGGATCGTGGGGGTAGGGTTCGTTTGCGGGAGGCCTAATAGGCCAGGGGCGGGGTGGGCCGGCCGGCTGGCCAGATGGGCCAACAGGCCCAGTGGGGGGGGTTTCTTTGCTTTTGTTTTGTTTATTTATTTATTTTTGTATTTTCCTTTTCTTTTGTTTCTATTTATTTTCTGTTTTGTTTTTATTAAATATGCAACTAGTTCCTAAATTAGTTTTAATAATTAACCCACTGCCACATTTAATTTTTACAGCTAAATAAAATAGTTTAATATTTTATTGTTTATAAAAAGAATTCAAATAATTGTTTAGCTGTTGTTTTAACTATTTTGGTGCATCTAAACACTTTACAAAATTGTGGTCTCAACATGACAAATACCCAGAGAATATTTGCCACACTTGGAACATTTTTGTTTCATGTTTGACAAATTTAAATTTTGACTTTAATTTGAATTTGAATTTGAACAGGATTTGGATTAACGAGAGATTACCAACAGTAACAGTGGTGACGTGGCATCATTAGTGTGTGGTTACTGTAGCTTGATTATCCGGGCGTCACAAGGAAGGCATTGGGAAGTAATAAGTAGATGATGGCTTGCTAGAGTGACAGAAGTTTAAACCCTAGTTTATGCATTGCTTCGTAAGGGGTTGATTTGGATCCATATGTTTCATGCTATGGTTATGTTTACCTTAATACTTCTTTTGTAGTTGTGGATGCTTGCAATAGAGGTTAATCATAAGTGGGATGCTTGTCCAAGTAAGGGCAGTACCCAAGCACCGGTCCACCCTGATACGTCCAAAACGTATCTATAATTTCTGCTTACTCCATGCTCCTTTTGTGTGATATTGCTATGATATTTATGCACTTCCATACACTTTTGATCATATTTGGACTAACCTATTAACTCAGTGCACCCCAGTGCCAGTTTCTGTTTTCTGCTGTTTTTGTATTTCAGGTTTTCCCATTACTTAAATTGCCAGAAAAATTCAGGGAAAAATATATAAAAAACCAGCGCTCCAGAAGCTTCCACGCGCCAGAAGTGGGGCCAGAGGGGAGCCAGGGGCAGCCCAGGCGGCCTGCCCATGCGGCCCCCCTCCTGGCCGCGCTGGGGGGGGGGCCTGGGCCCCCCTCTCCGCCTCAGGTGCCCCCCTTTGGCATATATTTACCACGCGTCCCGAAACCCTCGAGGACGGAACCCTTTTTCGCGATCTCATCTCTGTTCCGCCGCCGCCGCGCTTCCAAGATCGGGAGCACCAGGAGAACTCTTCCCGACACCCTGTCGGAGGGGAGGATCACCACCGGGAGCTTCTCCACCACCATGGACGCTTCCCGGATGAGCAGTGAGTAGTCTCCCTTGGACCATGGGTCCATGACCAGTAGCTATGTGATGTTCTCCTCCCCTCTTTGTTCTTCATGGATTAGACCTCGTGAGCTGCCC
Organism: Secale cereale; assembly: GCA_902687465.1. NCBI lineage: Eukaryota > Viridiplantae > Streptophyta > Magnoliopsida > Poales > Poaceae > Secale > Secale cereale. Next base: position 571,923,045 of record LR738710.1, read on the forward strand.
TACATGATCGAGGCACATATGTAATCTTTATGCTGTTGCTATGCTGAGTTTGCTGGGATCCGATGGATTATGAGATTATGTTCAGATTGTGTGTGAGTAATATATTTGATTCACCTCTTTTATATTTATGTTCTTGAGTAATTCTTGCATGTTCTCCGTTGCTATTTATTGCTTTGGCCGAGTAGTAGGTAGTAACTCCAAGAGGGAACGTTATGCTTGATTGTGGGTTCATGCCCCTCGATGACTAGCTTGAGTGACAGAAACATGAGTCTAGGGGATGTGTTGCTGCCACAAGGGGGAAAACAACGGTGCTTGTACTTGCGGGTGCAAGGATTGTTTACTTTACGCAAAGTTCTTTTAATGCAGTTGTCTGTTGCTTTCAGTTTACACTATGGGTGGGACTCGCAACTTAATACCAGTGAGATGTTCTGGATAGATATCTCAAGATGGATGATTAGTAGTAGATGCAGATGGATTTCGGTCTACTTGCCTTGGCGTACCGCCCATGCTTTTGAGCCTCTACCTTTCTGTACATCATAGTTAGCATTGGTTTGCGCACATAATCCTGTCAATTGCCCAGCTGTAATTTGTTTACCTCGCTTAGCTGTTTTATCGTCTTTTGGGAGAGAGACATCACTAGTGAACATCATGGAACCCCGGTCCATATTACCATCACTGATCACATCCGCTATTTACTTTCTGTTCTTATTTACTAGTTGCAGTCATACCTATCACTACTATCTCTTGCGTTTGATTCTTTGTAAACGACAAGGCCGGAGGGATTGACAACCTCTCTGTACTCGTTGGGAGCAAAGTTATTTGTATCTGTGTGCAAGTCCTGTCAAGCAGAAGTTTCTGACGCTATTGACACCTTCTTGTCGACCCTCGGAGTCTCACGGGATTCGATCCTTGGTATCTTTGCCAAGGGAAACTTGTCGTTACGCTACATCTCAAACCTTCCACTTGGGGTAACCAACGAGGGGCGAGAATCCATCAAGCAAAGTTTCTGGCGCCGTCGCCGGGGACTCCACTCTTCAAGATAGGGGAGTTGCACGCTATCTTTTATCTTTGCTTGTTAGTCTTGTTAGTTTACCTTTCAGTTTTCTTTATGTCTTTTCACTAGTTTTGCTTAATGGAAAACAACAAAAATATGAGAGAGCTTTATAAGCTCTACCTTGCTTTGGGACATGATGTGTTTGAAGAGAAAATTAAAAAACCTATGGAACTTTATTATTTGCATAGCAATCATGATGGTGGTGATGTTATTAGTATGCTTTCTTTGAATATCAATATTGCTAATGACATGGAAAGCTCTAAGCTTGGGGATGACACGTTTGATGAATATGATGTTTTTAGTCCACCTACTATTGAGGATAAAATTTATTATGATTATGATATGCCTCCTAAATACAATGATTACCATGATGGTTATGATTGCTTTACTCTCACTATCCCTAATAAGAAAGATTTTGCTTATATGAAGAGTAATGATACCTTTTTGCATGTGGATCATGGTAACAATGCTTTATGTGATGCTTATATTGTTGAGTTTATTCGTGATCCCACTGAAAATTATTATGAGAAGGGAACATATGCTTATAGATATTTCAATAATATCAAGTTCCCTCTCTTTATGTTGAAGGTTTTGAAGCTGCACTTGTTTTGTCTTCCTATGCTTATTGCTTTGTGCTTCAATGAATTATTCTATTGCAATATTCCTATGCATAGGAAGCATGTTAGGCTTAAATGTGTTTGGTATTTGCTTCTTGATGCTCTCTTTTGTTCTTCAACTCTTATTCCTATGAGAGCATCATTAAAGTCTTAAGCCTATCTTTATGGCTATAAAGAAAGAGCTCTAGGGAGACAACCCTTGTTATCTTTGCTTTCAGTTTGTTCTTTCAGTTTTTAGTGGTCTTGATGTTTGTTACTACAGTAGCATCATCATTGTATCTTTTCTTTTCAGCTTTGTGCCAAGTTTAGCCTGTGATTGCAAGAAAGTTCAAAAGTTGTGACGTGCAGTCCAGAAAACAGATTCTGTCCTTGGACAGAAAAATTCGTATAAAATCACCATATCATCTTTTTGATCTGAATTTTTTTTACAACGTGCTCTATACAATTGGCTTTCATGCGTCTGTTCTGAGTTTTTTGATTTGAGTTGCAGAAGTGCCCAGAAAAAATTATTTACTACCTGCTGGTCTGTTTTTCACAGATTCTGTCCTGTTTTGCCTTTTCTTCGTTTTGCAAAACTTGAGCTTGCTTTTTCTTTGCAAAAACCTTTTGACAATCTTGAGAAACAGTAGCTCTTCAAGATTATCTTTATTTACAGCAAGGAAAAATTATTTTATTATGGGTACTAACCTCGCTAATCAGATTATGATGAGTTATGTATGAAGGGAGTTTTCAAGTGTGCGAGGGAAGATGATAAAAAGATTCAGGAGGGTCAAACGCTCAAGCTTGGGGATGCCCCTGTGCGCCCCCAAGAAATATTCAAGAAGACTCAAGCGTCTAAGCTTGGGGATGCCCCCGTGCATCCCCTTCTCCATCAACAATTATCAGTTCGTCTTTCATTCCACTATATTTTAATCACTTCATGCGTTATGTGCTATGCTTGGAGCGTCTTGCTTTTAGTTTCCTTTTTAGTTTTCTTTAGCTTTGCTTGATGTTCATAATGAGTTAGAACCCAGCTTTCTTTGTGTGGGAGAGAAACACGCTCCACTTCAACCTAGAACACAACATAGGATTTTCATGCTTATCTTTGCTGTGTGTGTTCTTTGTCTTTCCATAGCTACTATCATGTTTAGCTCTTACTTTTCATGCCTTTCTTTTTAAAGAGCTTTTGTTTAGTTGGTTGTTGAACTCTCTTGAGTTTTCATGTTTATCTTGTTAAGAGAGTTTGTCTGTTGCACTGAGTTGTGTGTCTTAACTTAAAGTAGGTAATTGAGGTTGCTATTTAATTTTAGTAGTAACTTGCAATAGTTTTGAGGTGTTGCCATGAGTAATGTCTGAACTTTTGGTGTCAAGAGCTTTAGCCTATTAGTGATAGATGTCGTATTTTGGGCAATCCGTGTTTATTTTCGAAAACCTACAAAATAGTTGAGAACTTTAGCTACTAAATGGATCACTAATCTTTGGAGGGATCGAATATTAGAGTACACTCACGTATCATGGGTCGAGGATGCGCAAGGGTAACCAAACCCCCATACACTCCTCCTCGGGGTACTTGTCTCTTTGAGAACCTCCTAATTAGATTGAGAGTTACCGATAATAAGTGCATGAGTTCTTCGGACTAATGTGAGTATTCGAAGGTTGACACTTCCACCTAACCATATTTTTCTAGCCTCTTCGGTACCGTGCATTGCCCTTTCTCACCTCGAGAGTTGGCGCATACTTCGCCGGTGCATCCAAATCCTTGGCACGATACGCTCTGTCATCATAAGCCTCAATATATCCTTCCTCAAAACAGCCACCATACCTACCTATTAAGGCATTTCCATAGCCTTTCCGAGATACATTGCCATGCAACATCCATCCTCTCATGACTTGATCTTCATGTCATACATGCTTTTTGCTTGATCGATGAGCCGCATGCTAGTTGGGCCTTGCCCTAATCATTGCTACATGACGCGCTAGTATCATTGCATATCCTGCTACACTGGCAGAGGCATACATTTGCATACATCATGATAGTTTCATTTTCTTTATGTTGAGTACTTTTGTAAAGTGTGAAAGATCTTCTATACTTCTTGTAATACATAGAGTGTTGCCCCTTAAGTGAGGAAAAGATCCCAAAGAGGACAAATCAAAAGATCCCAAAGAGGACAAAATCAAAAGATCCCAAAGAGGACAAATGAGAGATAAAAAGAAAGAGCCATTGAGGCCACAAAAAAAATAAAAAAGAGAAAAAAGAGATAAAGAAATAAAAAGAGAGAAGGGGGCACACTACTATTTCCTTTTGAGAGATCCACACTCGTACTCCATCTTATACCTTGTACTCCATAGAGATTATCATTCATGCATATAGCTATGTGGGGACCTTTACACTATAGAACTTGGCTTGTATATTCCAATGATGAGCCTCCTCAAAACAGCTCTAGGTCTTCTTGAGCAAGCAAGTTGGATGTGCCCCCATTAGTTCCATTGGAGAGCTTACCTTAGCTCATATGTGCATCCGTTGCATGGCAATCCCTACTCCTCACATCATATCTATCATTTGGCTTTCTCTCGCCGATGATTGTCCTCATTGATGTGAGCCTTTCACACCTTTTTTGTCTTCCCCCTCTATCATTTTTCTCTCTTTGCCATCCTAAGTGTCGACTTTCTTTCTTACGCTCATCCATTGCATGAGTGCTCAAAATATCGAAAGGGAGTGGATCATTTTGACTTGTACCTGGCTGACGGTCTGGGGATGAGTCAAGATAAGATTCCAAAGAAGACCAAGTGTGAAACTTTAGTAGATTAAGTTCTCAACAATACAAAAACTATGTTTTACTCTCTCATATATCACTATCCCCTTTCTTGCACGCAAACACCATTTGGAGACATTCGAGTCACGGACAGCGAGAGCTCTTGCACCTTTATGTTCTTATGTTACTTGTTATAATGCTAATATAGACTCTTGTTTGTTATGACTTGAATTGGATTACATGCCTTGATTACTTTACTTAAAAGTTCTTATATGATTGATAGCATGTCACCACAGAAATTATGCTTGTTATCATTTACCTACTCGAGGACGAGCAGTAATTAAGCTTGGGCATATTGATACGTCCAAAACGTATCTATAATTTCTGCTTGTTCCATGCTCCTTTTGTGTGATATTGCTATGATATTTATGCACTTCCATACACTTTTGATCATATTTGGACTAACCTATTAACTCAGTGCACCCCAGTGCCAGTTTCTGTTTTCTGCTGTTTTTGTATTTCAGGTTTTCCCATTACTTAAATTGCCAGAAAAATTCCGGGAAAAATATATAAAAAATCAGCGCTCCAGAAGCTTCCACGCGCCAGAAGTGGGGCCAGAGGGGAGCCAGGGGCAGTCCAGGCGGCCTGCCCACGCGCCCCCCTCCTGGCCGCGCCGGGGGGCGCCTGGGCCCCCCTCTCCGCCTCTGGTGCCCCCCTTTGGCATATATTTACCACGCGTCCCGAAACCCTCGAGGACGGAACCCTTTTTCGCGATCTCATCTCTGTTCCGCCGCCGCCGCGCTTCCAAGATCGGGAGCACCAGGAGAACTCTTCCCGGCACCCTGCCGAAAGGGAGGATCACCACCGGGAGCTTCTCCACCACCATGGACGCTTCCCGGATGAGCCGTGAGTAGTCTCCCTTGGACCATGGGTCCATGACCAGTAGCTATGTGATGTTCTCCTCCCCTCTTTGTTCTTCATGGATTAGACCTCGTGAGCTGCCCTACATGATTGAGGCACATATGTAATCTTTATGTTGTTGCTATGCTGAGTTTGTTGGGATCCGATGGATTATGAGATTATGTTCAGATTGTGTGTGAGTAATATATTTGATTCACCTCTTTTATATTAATGTTCTTGAGTAATTCTTGCATGTTCTCTGTTGCTATTTATTGCTTTGGCCGAGTAGTAGGTAGTAACTCCAAGAGGGAACGTTATGCTTGATTGTGGGTTCATGCCCCTCGATGACTAGCTTGAGTGACAGAAACATGAGTCTAGGGGATGTGCTGCTGCCACAAGGGGGAAAACAACGGTGCTTGTACTTGCGGGTGCAAGGATTGTTTACTTTACGCAAAGTTCTTTTAATGCAGTTCTCTGTTGCTTTCAGTTTACACTATGGGTGGGACTCGCAACTTAATACCAGCGAGATGTTCTGGATAGATATCTCAAGGTGGATGATTAGTAGTAGATGCAGATGGATTTCGGTCTACTTGCCTTGGCGTACCGCCCATGCTTTTGAGCCTCTACCTTTCTGTACAGCATAGTTAGCATTGGTTTGCGCACATAATCCTGTCAATTGCCCAGCTGTAATTTATTTACCTCGCTTAGCTGTTTTATCGTCTTTTGGGAGAGAGACATCACTAGTGAACATCATGGAACCCCGGTCCATATTACCATCACTGATCACATCCGCTATTTACTTTCTGTTCTTATTTACTAGTTGCAGTCATACCTATCACTATTATCTCTTGCGTTTGATTCTTTGTAAACGACAAGGCCGGAGGGATTGACAACCTCTGTGTACTCATTGGGAGCAAAGTTATTTGTATCTGTGTGCAGGTCCTGTCAAGCAGAAGTTTCTGACGCTATTGACACCTTCTTGTCGACCCTCGGAGTCTCACGGGATTCGATCCTTGGTATCTTTGCCAAGGGAAACTTGCCGTTACGCTACATCTCAAACCTTCCACTTGGGGTAACCAACGAGGGGCGAGAAGACATCACACCCACATACCAAATTATCAAAGTAACGAACGCGAATCATATGATCGTGATGAAAACTAGCTTGACGATAATTCCCATGTTTCATCGGGACCACTTTCCCTTATATAAGAGTTCGTCCAGGCTTGTCCTCTGGTACAAAAAGGATTAGGCCATATTGCTGCACCTTATTTACTTTTACCACTTGTTACTTGTTACCAATTACCTTATCACAAAACTATTTGTTACTGATAATTTCAGTGCTTGCAGAGGATACCTTACTAAAAACTGCCTATCATTTCCTTCTGCTCCTCGTTTGGTTCGACACTCTTACTTATCGAAAGGACTATGATTGATCCCCTACACTTGTGGGTCATCAAGAGGCTGGGGGAGGACGAAGAAGGCTGCTAGAGGTGGACGTGGCAGCGGGAGAGGTAGGAAGGCTTCTACGCCTTCCTCGCCGCCACCCCCAGATGATTCACCCGACCACAGGACTGCTCCGTCTGACGTGGACCCGTCAGACTAGGGTACTACGGCCCACCAAACTCGGGTCGCCGATCCTTTGCCTGGCGTGGACCCGTCAGACTCGGGTCCTTCAGCCCACCAGACTTGGGTCGCCGATCCTTCGCCCCACGTGAGTACGGTCCTAGAGTCTTCGTCCCAGAAGACTCCGGTCCCGGAGTCTTCTTCCCACGAGACTCCGGAGGCTAGTCTCCCTACTGATGGTAGCGAGGATACCTTTTCTGATGATAGCTACAACGACGAAGACTTGGTTGAGAAGGGCAAGAAGGTCTACCAGCGTGGCGGTACAAAGCTCCCGCCCGTGCCGACGACCCCCGAGCAGAGGTGCTTGATTGCGCCTAATGGGTTGAAGTAAGTGAATTTACTCTTTTTTAACCTTTTCCCTTCATGTTTCTTCAAATTAGTATCTAATGTGTTGGCCTTGTCATACTGCAGGGGCTAGGTACACCCCCGTGGTTCCCGCAGGCCCAACCAGGTCCTTGGTGTGCTTTGCTGGCAACACTTCCCTGGGTGGGTCACGTTGCTCGGTGAGGGTCAGGTTCCATAGCTAGCACTGACCTAGGAGCTGTACTCGGTTGCCCCGGCCCCGCCGGAGTATTTGGTCGCCGGTGTCGTGTGCGAGACGGTGGTCGAGATTGTGTTCCGTCAGTTTTGGGTAATTTCTCCTTTACAAAATTAAAAATCAACACTACCTAGTGATTGTACTAATCAGTGTTGTCTTGTTTGATCGCAGACCTTCTACAGGGTTTCAGAGGGAGAGCAGGAGGCCGCGTGTAAGGTTGTCGATGCCGAGTGCAAGCGCCTACTTCAGAACTTACGGCACGAGGCTCGGGTGCAGGTCGTTCAAGACTAGTACGCCACGAAAGGGTATTAGGAGGGCCAAGAAGAAGTGTCGCGACAAGTTTCTAAGTAAGGACAAGTACATGGTGGTAATTACCTATTCTTAAGGCCTTGAACTTAGTTTTCTTGATTTGATTCGTAGGCGTAGCGCTGAAATTTCTCTTGACTAACTTCGGTGCCCCCGAGATGGTGTGCGGATAAGATGGAATGTTGGGAGGCGTTGGTTGATGCGTGGTGTTCTCCCCAATGACTAGTCGAACACCATGGGGCCAAGGATAAGCGTGACCCAATGGAAGGTGTGCCACACCATCAAGGGAGCTCCAACCTGTTAGAGTACGAGGATCACTGGGTATGTGTTAGCTAAATAATGACCTAAACTTATCTTAACTGGTTCATTTATGACACATTTAGCTCTTAAATGACATAATAACCTTAGATAGCTGTATAAAATGCCTAAATATGCTTTAGTTAGTTATAAAATGCCATAACTACCTTGGATAGCTCAATAATGACCTAAACTAATCCTAGCTAGTTCATTTATGACATATTTAGCTCTAAAATGACATAATAACCTTAGATAGCTGTATAAAATGCCTAAATATGCTTTAGTTAGTTATGAAATGGCATAACTACCTTGGATAGCTCAATAACGACCTAAACTAATCTTAGCTAGTTCATTCATGACTAATTAGCTCTAAAATGACATAATCACCTGAGATAGCTCTATAAAATGCCTAAATATGCTTTAGTTAGCTAAAAATAGCATAACTGCCTTGGATTGCTCAATAATGACATAATTAGCATACTTTGTGTAAGGGCATATATAGCCCGATGGTGTTTTGGTGATTGATGACAATGCTTTTGCGGACTAATCATGTGTTCTAAGCTCTTTCAGATATATCTCACCTAGGCACAAGACGATTATATGCCCCTCAGAATCTATGGAAGACGGTATTTCCTTTTGCTTATTTTTCGGTGGATCTGAGTAATAGGAAAGCCGTACTATTAAGAGGGGGTCCGCTTTGGTAAGGTTTGGGTGGAATCAACACGTACACTTCCTTATCGCACCCACCATACCTTCCTGCCTCAATGGAGTTCTACTTTCCCCCTTCTCTGGTTTTCCTCGCCCCAGCGGTAGTACCGCGGGCCTCAGCGGTAGTACCGCCTATGTGCCTTAAGCGGTAGTACCGCTCCACTAAGCGGTAGTACCGCTTGTAGCACTCTGCGGCAGTACCGCTGCTGCTCCGTTTTACTACCGCCTCGACTCGAGAGCGCATTTTCTTGTGTCGGGTTTTGCGGCACTAGGAGCGGTAGTAGTGACGGTAGTACCGCTCCCCAGCGGTAGTACTGCCCTGCGGCCGCGGTAGTTCCGCTCTGGGTCCCAGCCCCCTTGCGCGGCAGTACCGCTGAAGGGAAATAGTAGTACCGCTTGATAAGCGGTAGTACCGCTCACTCAAGCGGTAGTACCGCTCTCTGCGGGGCTGAGTGAGGGGGTAACTGTTGGATTGTTCCCCCCCACTATATAAAGGCATCTTCTTCTTCAATGTTGACCTACCTCTTCCCCCAAATACTCCATTGTTGCTCCAAGCTCCATTTTCGCCCGATATCTCTCCCTAGCCTATCAAACTTGTTGATTTGCTCGGGATTGCTTGAGAAGGCATCGATCTACTGTTCCACCAAGAGATATTTGATTCCCCCCACTAATCCCTAGCGGATCTTGTTACTCTTGGGTGTTTGAGCATCCTAGACGGTTGAGGTCACCTCGAAGCCATATTCCATTGTGGTGAAGCTTCGTGGTGTCGTTGGGAGCCTCCAATTCGGTTGTGGAGATAGCCCCATCCTTGTTTGTAAAGGTTCGGTTGCCGCCTTCAAGGGCACCACTAGTGGAATCACGACACCTTGCATTGTGTGAGGGCGTGAGGAGAATACGGTGGCCCTAGTGGCTTCTTGGGGAGCATTGTGCCTCCACACCGCTCCAACGGAGACGTACTTCCCCTCAAAGGGAAGGAACTTCGGCAACACAACCTCGTCTTCACCGGTTCCACTTGTGGTTATTTCTTTCCTTTACTTGTGCAAGCTTTACTTGTTTATCTTATATAGCTTGCTTGTGAGGTTGTTATCTTTACTTCCAATAAGTTGTCATCTTAGTAGCATATCTAGACAACTTAATTTGACGCTTAATTTAAAGTGGTTAAGAAAAGCTAAAAATTGTTAGTTGCCTATTCACCCCCCCCGTCTAGTCAACCATATCGATCCTTTCAATTGGTATCAGAGCCTCATCTCTTTTTAAGGACTTTACCATCCAAAGAGTATGGGTGACAACGTAGTTGAGATGGAGCGACATTCCGGTGGAGCTTCGTCCTTGCCTACGTCTGATGGGGGAGCCTCGATCTCTCGTGAGGAGTTCAATGTGGCTATGACCACATTAAAAGAATCACTAGCGACCGAGGTCAAAGGCATGTTTAAAGATTTGCTTGAGGGACTTAAATTATCCACCACACCGTTGGAAGTGGTTCGTCCCGCTACCAACATGTCGGAGGCTAGTCCCGACAAGGGAGAAGCTAGTAGTGAACAAGCCCCGGTAACTAAGAATGGTAGTGGAATCTTTGCCCACTCCGCTCCTCCTACTCACTATGGAGGACCCGTTCCCACACCGCATATAAATTCCGTTGGGCCCCCTCCTAAGTTTATAAAAAATTCTGATTTTGCTACTTGGATGATTCGCTTCAAACGTCATTTAAATCATTGCTCTACTAATCTTTGGAGAATCATTGAGCAAGGTTTTTATCCATGTGATCCCGACAACATGACTCCGAGAGAAACTGCGGTTCATCAATTCAACGAGTCCGTTCTTTGCATACTTCAAGATGCTATCCCTCCCGAAGACATTGCACATCTTCGACCCTTCACTGTGGCCAAGGAATCTTGGGAGAATGTTGGCACTATGTACAAGGGGAGCGCTAGCATTCAACGCTCAAACTATGAAGTTGTGCAAGATGAAGTCGATGAGTTTGCTATGATCGAAGAAGAAGATCCTCGTGAACTTTATTGGAGATTAACCACTCTTGCGGTCTCTCTTCGAGATCATGGGAGTAAGGACACGGATGACAATTGGATCAAGCGCAAGTTTCTCAAGGCCATGATGCCCTACCATAAGGCCATGTCCTCTGTCACCCGTCAAAGACCGGACTTCCACCACTTGTCATCAAATGAAGTGTTGGATGAGTTCATTGCCATGAGGATCTTGGACAAGACCGCCGACAATGCGGTTTTAAGAGCTCAACGATCTAAGAAGCCTAACATTGCCTTGAAGGCCAAGGCTTGTGTGGAAGAAGAGGAGGAGGAGGATGATGAAAGTTGCCCCGAGGACACCAAATATGCCTATCATGAGCACATGGCTCTTGCTTCAAGGCAATTTTGGGGCAACAAGAAGAACACGAGGCCCAACTTCAACAAGAACAACTCAAGTGGAAACAAGGGCAAGCAACGAGTAAGGACATGCTTCAACTGTGGAAATGTGAGCCACTTCATTGCGGACTGCCCATATGAGAAAAGAGAAGACTTTGGAGGCAAGCTTATCCGGAAGGACATGGCCAAGTCTTATCCCAACAAGAACAACTTCAACAAGAAGACTCCTCCCAAAGGGTTGGTGGCCCAAGAAGAATATGTTGAGGATGATGATAATGATGAAGATGATGAGATGGTCACCATGGCCACAATTTCTATTGCTACTCCACGCACATCTCTCTTCGACTCTCCAAATGAGAACATCACCACTAAGTGTCTCATGGCTAAGGCCACCAATAAGGTAACTCCAAACATCAACACTACCATCATCTCTAATCCTTCATTAACGGATTGTATTGATGAGAGTGAGGGAGCCAAGGAGGAAGAGAATGAGTTTGAGTTGTTTATGAGCAAACTCAAGGGCAAACCCAAGAAGCATTTTGTTGCTCTCTTGGAACAACTCGGTGAGGCCAATGACATGATCGAGGCTCACGAGGAGACCATTGCTAAAATGGAAGGTTATAGTCGAGACTATGCCGATGAAATATCAGATCTCTCTAATGCTCTAGAGGAAGAGTGTGGTCTTCGTTTGGCTCTTGAGGAGTCACACAACGATGATCATGCTAAATTAAAGAAAGATCTCGATCATGCTTTAGTTGTCTCTCGTATGCTTAACTCCGAGAAGGCAAAACTTGGGGTTGACCATGATAGACTCAAGGAGGAGTTTGTTACACTTGACAAGGCTCACAAGGCCTTGAAAGGTATGCATGCTTCTATCAAGGAGTCTCATGGTCAACTCCAAGTTTCGCTAACCAAGGAAAAGACCATATTTCCTTGCATAGTGTTGATTGATAATGCAAATGCTACTAACCCATGTTGCGAGCATGTGCATCTTGTTGAAGAAAATGCCAAGTTGAAGAAGCAACTTGAGAAAGGCCTTGTGACATGCATACAAGGTGAGAAGAACCTCAACAACCTTTTGAGCAATCAAAAGGAGGTTGTGGCAAAGGAATGAATTGGGTTTGCTCCTAAGCCCAAGAAGAAGAAGAATGACAAGACCAAGCTACCTCCCCCTCTCCGACAAACCTTTGTGAAAGAGGGAGAGGGCACCTCTAAGAAGAAGAACAATGTGAAGGGTGGTGGTGTCAATAAAAACCCCACCATACCATCAAACATGGCCGGCGACTTTAATCCTTCATATGTTTTATGTCGTGCTAGTGATGGTCATGTATTCGCTAAATTTGTTGGTTCTTCTTATGAGTACATTGAATGGTCTATTTGGGTTCCTAAGACTCTTGTTACTAACCTCAAAGGACCCATTACCAAATGGGTACCTAAATCCAAGCATTGATCTCTTGTAGGAGTTTGCTTCCGGTGGGGGATCATGGTTGCTCGATAGTGGAGCCACAAATCATATGACCGGAAGCAAAGACTTGGTGGTAGACGTGTATCTAGGCTCATCTATGGCCACTAACGTCGAATGGGGTGATGCTTCATCTTCTAAGGTATTGGGGCTTGGCAAGGTTGTTGTCTCTCATGATCTCACGATCGAGAAAGTCATGCTTGTTGAGTCCCTTGCATACAATTTACTTTCTATTCGCCAACTTGCACTCATGGGCTTTGCTACATTCTTTGATATTGATAGCATGGCCCTCTTGTGGAGCAAGACTCTTAGCCTATGTTGGACATGTCGAGAATGGTCTTTATGTGGTTAACTTCTCGAAGCAACCCACTAAGACCGCGACATGTCTAATGGCTAAAGTTGACGTGGGATGGCTTTGGCATCGCCGGTTAGCCCATGTCAATATGAGATCTTTGCAAAGTCCTCTCAAGGGGAACCATGTCCGTGGACTAACAAATGTTAGCTTTGCCAAAGATCGTGCTTGCAGGGCTTGCATTGAGGGAAAGTTACATGAGACGGCTCACCCTCCCACGACTATCATCAACTCAAAAAGACCCCTAGAGCTCCTTCACATGGATCTCTTTGGGCCTCCATCTTTTGATAGTCTTGGGGGTAGAAAGTATAGCTTGGTGACTTTGGATGATTATTCAAGATACACTTGGGTATACTTCTTCAAGAAGAAGAGTGAGACCCAGCAAACCGTCATCAACTTTGCAAATGAAGCTCAACGACAACATGAAGCAAAGATTTTGATGATCCGAAGTGATAACGGCACCGAGTTCAAGAACTACACCTTGGATGAGTTTCTTAGTGATGAGGGGATCAAACATCAATATGCAGCACCCTATACCCCTCAACAAAACGGTGTAGCGGAGAGAAAGAACCGGACTCTGATGGACGCGGCAAGGACCATGATGGCGGAATTCAAATCAACATACAACTTTTGGGCCGAAGCCATCAACACCGCTTGTCATGCATCCAATCGGCTCTATCTCCGCAAAGGCTTGAACAAAACTCCATATGAGATACTTACCGGTAACAAGCCCAATCTCAAGTATTTCCGGGTGTTCGGGTGTAAGTGTTTCATCCTCAAGAAAGGTGTTCGTTTGTCTAAATTTGAATCTAGAGCACATGAGGGCATATTTGTTGGTTATGCTACAAACTCTCATGCTTACCGTGTCCTCAACAAGTCCAATAGACTCATTGAGGAGACGAGTAACGTAGAGTTTGATGAGAATAACGGCTCCCAAGTGGAGCAAAGTGGTACTTGTGATGTAGGTGATGAAATTCCTCCCCAAGCCATAAGAAGAATGGGTGTTGGATATATCCTAACCATTGAGGAACCCCTTGTGGCCGAAGGAGAAGGATAATGTTCCACTCAAGTGGAACCATCACCAACCCAATACCCACACGCTTCCAAAGAACAAAGTGAAGGCCCTCAACCGGACGAACAAGGCCAAGTGCAAGATCAATCACAAGATGGTGGGGAGCCACCAAATGATGCACAAGGCCAAGTTCTATCCTCTGAGCAAGATCAAGATCAAGAGGAAGCTCAAGATCAAGATCTAGCTCCTGACGTCGCTCAAGATGATCAACTCAGTGCTCCTCAATTATCTCTTGAGGAGCAATTGGAGTGTCGTGCTGCAAAAGTTGCCTCCAGGCTTGCTTCCAGAGAACATCACATGGAGAGTATTCTTGGAAGCATCAAAAGGGGGGTAAGCACTCATAGACAATTAGCAAACTATTGTTCTCATCAAGCTTTTGTCTCCTGTGTTGAACCTCAGAAGGTCTATGAGGCGCTCTAAGACCCTGATTGGCTTAATGTCACGCATGAAGAACTCCACAACTTCGAGCGTAACAAAGTATGGCGTCTGGTGCCGAGGCCAAAGGAGAACCATAATGTCATTGTAACCAAGTGGATCTTTAAGAACAAGCAAGATGCTCACGGCATTGTCATCTGTAACAAGGCGCGTCTGGTGGCTCAAGGCTACTCCCAAGTCGAGGGTATCGACTACGGTGAAACCTTTGCCCCCGTTACTCGCCTTGAATCTATTCGTTTGTTGCTTGCCTATGCTTCTCATCATAACTTTAAGCTACAACAAATGGATGTGAAAAGTGCATTTCTTAATGGTCCTATTAATGAGTTGGTGTATGTCAAACAACCCCCGGGGTTTGAGGATCCCAAGTTCCCCAATCACGTGTATTAACTCGATAAGGCACTCTATGGCCTTAAACAAGCCCCACGTGCGTGGTTTGAGCATCTTACCGAGTTGCTACAAGATCGTGGGTTTGAAATTGGGAAAATCGACCCCACTCTTTTTACTAAGAAGGTCAAAGGGGAGTTGTTTGTCTGCCAACTATATGTTGATGATATTATCTTTGGTTCTCCTAACAAAGCTTTCAATGATGAGTTCGCCGCACTCATGACCACACATTTTGAGATGTCTATGATGGGAGAGTTGAAGTACTTCCTTGGGTTTGAGATCAAGCAAAGAAGATAAGGGATCTTCATCAAACAATCCAAGTATACTCAAGACATGCTCAAGAGGTTCAATCTAAGTGATGTCAAGCCGGCTACTACTCCAATGCCAACCAAGTGCCAACTTGACATTGATCCCAATGGTAAAGTGGTGGATCAAAAGGTATATCGCTCTATGATCGGATCCTTGCTTTACCTTTGTGCATCTAGACCAGATATTATGTTGAGTGTGGGAATCTGTGCACGGTTTCAAGCCTCACCTAAGGAAAGTCACTTTGTGGCAGTCAAGCGAATCTTTCGATATTTGGCTCATACCCCAAACTTTGGCTTATGGTACCCTAGAGGAGCAAACTTCAACCTTGTAGGTTTCTCTGATTCGGACTGGGTGGGAGAAAAAGTGGATAGGAAGTCCACTTCCAAAGGGTGCCAATTTCTTGGTTGCTCTCTAGTAAGTTGGTCGTCCAAAAAGCAAACTTGTGTGTCTCTCTCGTCCACCGAAGCAGAATATGTGGCATCTGGCAGTTGTTGTGCTCAACTCCTATGGGTGAGGCAAACTTTAAAGGATTACGGTGTCACTTGTGACAAAGTGCCTCTTTGGTGTGAGAATGAAAGTGCCATCAAGATTTCTCTCAACCCGGTGCAACACTTCAAGATGAAGCATATAGAGATTCGATATCACTTCATCCGGGATCATATACGGCAAGGAGAGATCGAGCTTCACTATGTCAACACTCATGATAACCTTGCAGATATCTTCACAAAGCCGTTGGATAAAGCAAGATTTCGCGAGTTAAGGCATGAGCTAAATATCATTGATTTCAGCAATGTGGCTTGAGCACGTGCACACCCCACCATACTCTTCATATTGTCTAATCTAGGCTTGAGTAGGTTGGAGAAGGCAACTAGACTATCTTGATTAGAGCATGGTAGGAATATTTTTGAATTTGACAGGCCGATAGTGCCGGATCTGACCACGATAGTAGGGAACTGATGTTCCCCCGCCTCGAGCGATACTACCACTCTCCTGGAGCAGTACTACCGCTTGGGCGGTACTACCGCTTACAGGTCACGATACTACCGCTGCCTGCCCAGTTCAACCATGTTTTTCCATTCTTTGATCTCCTTTTGTTGTGCTTGTTGGCTTATGCTCATGCTTTCTTGTTGGTTCGCGTGTTTTTGTGTTTGGTTCCAGGTGATGAACATCCTGAGCATCAAGCTCGCCGTATCAACCCCAATTGTGCCACCTCTAAGCGCTACCGCACATCTGAGTCTGCAGGAGGCTCATCTAGTGCTCCACCTCCACCTCAACACAAGAAGAAGTCCATGTCAAAGACAAAGAGCAAAACTGTGACCCAAATGAGTGGCAAGGAATTCTGGGAAAGGGGTCGCCGCAATCCCTATGAAGTAGATCAAGAACCCAATTTGGTCAACCGTCCGTTCTGGAACCGCTTTCAGTTTGCCATCTACTTTGATGTGATCAAGGCGAAGAAGAATCTCTTTGTCAGTGTTCGCTCCATCGACAAGGAGTACCTGGAGAAGGATCCTGAGTATTTTGGCAAGGCTCTTCAGATGTGCTCTCAGCTTAACATTCTCTAGATCATTCAGTTCAACAAGGATTTTGATGCAGATCTTGTGGATCAATTCTATCCATTGTCCATCTAGGGACTGATGAGGACATGACTCTGACATGGATGACCAATGGCAAATTGCTTTCTGTCAAGTGGAAGGCTTTCATGGAGTTACTTGGGGTGGAAGACCAGGGGCTTGAGACTCCGGTTGGCTTTCGTCCTCATCGCAACACTACCTCCACCCACAAGCAAGCTCTCTGGCCCTACTGCACTACAAAGGTCCACCCTAAAACTAAGAAGGTCACATATGAGCTGTCTGCCTATCTGGATATCCTTCACCGCGTCTTCCGTAAGACCCTCTTCCCTCGAGTTGGGAATCATGATATGGTTCACTCCTATCTTGTGGACATGCTTCTCTTTTGTCAGCATGAGCTAGAGAAGAACACTGGTGAGTCCCTGGATATCTCTCATGTGATGTGGTCTGAACTATTATCTGCCATCTCTGAGCGCAAGTGCCTGATATATGGACCATTCATCATGCTGCTAATTGAGAAGGCTTGGGATCATATCTATCCCAACGTTTTGCTTGAGACTGGAGAGTTGGTGTCTCATGAGATCAAGCGTCTGAGGAGGAAGGACAACTGGGGCACTCAGGCACCCAAATCTAGGGGACCATCCTCTGCTGCTGCTATGGACACTGAGGAGGCTGAGGCTGAGGCTGATGATGACGATGACTATGAGCTATCTGGTGCAAATCCCTCGTGGGCAAAGAAGCTCCAGCTGAAGATGAAGAAGCTGTTTTGCATGGAGTCTCACGGTCAGTACATGACTCATGTGGCAGAGAAGAAGGCCAGGGGACGTCACAAGGAGCTCATGTGTCAGTTGGGTGCAACTGTGGCCAGTGGTTCTGAGGAACAGATCACCGAGGAGGAAGAGTGGGTTCAGCAGCACTGCCCGTGGACAGATTCTGACGCCGAGTAGTTTCCGGTCAACGACGACGGTGCAGATGACCCCGCTGAGATTTGATGTTCGAGACCTTCACATGCTCTCACCTAGAGCCGTAGCTTAGCTCTCTGCCCTTTTGGTGTCTCGATGCCAAAGGGGGAGAAAGTTTAGGGATTTGTGTCATTGCCTTTTGTGTCCTTGTCTTTGTGCTTTCTCGTCTTTTGCTTTAGTTGGTTTTCGTGAGACCTAAGTTCCCGACATATGGTGTGAGACATATGCTACCTATGCTACCTTAATTTATCTTATCTATGTACCTTGGTACTCTATAGCGTGCATGCTTATCCTGTTATTTACTATGTTCTCATATATCATGCTTAGGTTGTTGGCCTCTAAAATATAGGGGGAGTGTTGATCCTAGTATGTGTGCCGTGCAGTCCAAAGCACTTATCTAGATAACACACATCTAGGGGGGGGGCCGTCTATATTTTAGGGGTGTGGGTTTTGCGCTTACTCTATGTCATTAATTTTTGTGCAAATCCCGTATTGTCATCAATCCACCAAAAAGGGGGAGATTGTAAGGGCATATTTAGCCCGATGGTGTTTTGGTGATTGATGACAATGCTTTTGCGGACTAATCATGTGTTCTAAGCTCTTTTAGATATATCTCACCTAGGCACAAGACGATTATATGCCCCTCGGAATCTATGGAGGACGGTGTTTCCTTTTGCTTATTTTTCGGTGGATCTGAGTAATAGGAAAGCCGTACTATTAAGAGGGGGTCCGCTTTGGTAAGGTTTGGGTGGAATCAACATGTACACTTCCTTATCGCACCCACCATACCTTCCCGCCTCAATGGAGTTCTACTTTCCCCCTTCTCTGGTTTTCCTGGCCCCAGCGGTAGTACCGCCTGTCGTGGAATTGTCACGGCAGATGTCCGGTTTAAAGGACTTAGTCGTGAGGCCATGCATCTATGTGGTAGCTTGAGAGGGGTTGAGCGGAATCGAGAGAACCAATGCAAGACAAGGGATTTAGACAGCTTCGGGCCCCAGGAAACATCATCCGATAATAGCCGTACATGCTGTTTGAGGCTAGGTCTCATTATGATCCTCATGGTGTCGCCGGTAAACCGGCTCTTGGTGTCTAGCCCTAGAAACTTGTGAGAACTTGTCCCTCTTTGGGGAGCCCTGCCCCTCCTTATATTTGTTGAAGGGGCGGGTTACATGACTAGTCCTAGTAGGATTAGGATTACTCTATTACAAGGAGTCCTAGTCTTGCTTCCTTTGTAGGAGAATATTCCTTATGCTTTCTTCATAAACCGGCCCACCATAACATGAACCGGCCTTCTGGGCCTTGGGCCTTGTCATCCGGGATCCGCCAGCCGGGTTACTAGTGAGTGATAGTATTCAGGAAGGTTGCTTGTAAACTATCTGGTTATGACGGATCGCCAGTGAATCACCAAGTGTAAACCGGGTCTCAAATAAACCGCCAAATCCGGCCGGGTTATACTTCCGGCCGGGTTACGCTGCGGGGTATATCCCCGACATTAGCCCCCAGTTTAATTTGGATTTATCCATGTTAAACTTGATCCTTCCTGCGAGAACAAATTTGACAGGTTGTGCTCCAGGTTAAAAATATTTTCCTGAACCGGCCTTGATCATCCTTAAATCCTTGTCATTTTCTCCTTGATATGTATCCATGATCTCATAGCAAATCTTCTTAGCAGATATTTTCAGACACTACCAATGCAAAATTCCAGGTACTTCTTCTAAAAACTCCGGGTCAATAGACCAACTTCATAATCAATTTGCTTGCAGAAGATATTTTGTAAATAAAGAATCCATTTGAATCGGCCTTCAATGTTTTGACTTAAAAAATATTGGCCTTTAAAATATTCAACTGCTATCCAGCCGACTTGAAGATGCCGGTTTATGATTACCACCATTGCCAGGTTATAAAAACTGATAATTCCGGATCATGACTGTTTATTGACACCGGGTTATGATTGTTGCCAACACCGGGTCACACAATTAATCTTCCTGATTTACCAGAAACTGAGAATTTGAAGATGTTCCTCCTTTATATGCATATTACCTGTAGCTCCCAAGTCTTAAGAAGAGAACATAGTGATAGCTTAAGACGTGTTTTAATATAAATGTTGCAACCTTGAAGAAATCCAGACTTGTTCATCCCAATCACTAGTAAAAACTGAATACTCCATATTATGTAGCCCCCAAGTGCCGGGTTGTCATGCTTGCATCAACCTGGGACTTGTAATTTCCTGATGCTCAACAACTTCAACCTGTGTAGCCCCCAAGGGTCGGGTTATTATGTAATAATGAGCAGGGACTTTGTATATACTTCATTGAAAAATAGCATTATCCAATGTAACGCCATCGTAGGGCTTGAACCCACATCCACAAGGTTAAAAGCTTTGTGTTTTACCAATTGAGCAGTGGACCCTTCAATATAATGGATTAATAATTGTGTACCTTGAATTGTTGACAGGAGCAATTGGTAGCCATCAAGGGCCGGCTCATTATAATGTGATGAGTCGGGTCTTCAATGAGGCTAATAAAAAAGCAATCTTGCATTAGCCCCCAAGGGTTGGCTCATTACAGTGTGATGAGTCGGGTCTTCAATAAGGTGAGCAAAAAATGACTTTGCATTAGCCCCCAAGTGTCATGGTGCATGCTTGCAGCAACATGAGACTTGTGTATTTGATGTAATCTCAATTTGAATAATGTAGCCCCCAAGTGTCGGGTTGTAAGCCTGCAGCGACTCGGGACTATTCCTTCAGTTGTAGAATAAATCATACCCATTGATAAAATAATATCCATTGCGCTGAAGCGACTTTGAAAACCTCAATCATAATATTGGTTATTGATAACCATAAAAATCCAGCTTTGTTGGCTATTTAAAGATTTGAATAATATAACCCGGTTTGAAGACCGGTTCCAGTGATATTTGATCATACTGTTAGTTTTACCAAGCCAGTGTAGTAAGGATGATAACCCAAAATTTGAACATTGGAGATTATCATTGATTGCCGGTTTATAAACAAAACCAGGCCGGGTTAATAAACACCGGTCATTATCTTATCTCTTACTGGCGACTTATAGTCAAAAAGCCAGGCCGGTTTAATAAACACCAGTCATTATTTTATCTCATACTAGCGACTTATAGTCAAAAGCCAGGCCGGTTTAATAAACACCGGTCATTATTTTATCTCATACTGGCGACTTATAGTCAGAAGCCAGGTCGGGTTAAGACACCGGTCATTATAACTGATCATGTACTGACAACCTATTTTCTGTGATTAAGTGTGCTTGTCAACCTTAACCCGGCAGGAATAATTAAAAGCGCTGGCGCTGATGAGGCTCTTGGCTCTCTTGTTTGGCTTAGCCTGATGGCCGATCCGGGTTACAATGAACGCCGGTTTAACTCTCGCTGGTGTTCATGACCCAGACTTTTAACTTTTGTAGATATATGGTCAACCTTGTAGTTGCCCAATCTCGCATCAATGGACTTGGTTGAAAAACCAATGATCATGACGACCAAGATTTGTGAAATCAGAGAAATAAGGTTTTTTGGGCAAATAAGACCATGTAGTCGAGGCTTTTTGCGAGCTGTCAGGCTCCAAATTCGAGGCTTTTTGTGAGCTGCCAGGCTCTAGGCTTTTTGTGAATGGCCATTTAGCTCCAAATTCGAGGCTTTTTGTGAGCTGTCAGGCTCTAGGCTTTTTGCAAGCGGCCATTTAGCTCCAGGCTTTTTGTGAGCTGCCAGGCTCTAGGCTTTTCGCGAGCAGCCATTTAGCTCCAGGCTTTTTGTGAGCTGCCATTTGGCTCCATAGGCTTTTTGCGAGTTGTCAGGCTTCATAGGCATTTTGCGAGCTGCCGGGCTCCATATTTGACGTAATCATTGATGACACACCACCCAATGTTTCAAAATCTCTGAGGGATCTTGTCTTTAAGTGATCAACTCGATGATTGTCAATGGCCTTTTGCGAGCTGCCAGGCTCCGTACTTGACGTTTTCATCGATACTACCCAATGTTTCAAGACCTCTGAGGGATCTTGTCTTTAGGTGATCAACTCGATGATTGTCAATGGCTTTTTGCGAGCTGGCAGGCTCCATACTTGACGTTTTCATCGATACTACCCAATGTTTCAAGACCTCTGAGGGATCTTGTCTTTAGGTGATCAACTCGATGATTGTCAATGGCTTTTTCCTTGATGTATCAAGGGTGCCGGTTTAGGAGGCCATGGTAAGTTTTCAGAGAAAACTCCCATGTGATACTCCTTTTGAGGTGTGCTCGCTGGGTACCTATGTTTGAGTTATGTTGCGCAACAAATTCTCTTTGGTCCCTTTAATTTTTCCTGAGAACTCGAACTTGCGAGAGATTGTTCTTCTTGAACCGGATGTTAAACCGGATATTGACATCTTTCCTTTGAACCGGATTGCAAACCGGATGTTTGAGTTATGTCATCGTAGCCCCCAGTATAAATATGATTTCTCCTGTATATAAAAACACCAACAGGGCAGTGTAATGGTGCTCAGAGGAATTAAAATGTCCTAATAAAATATATAGGATGGATAACACATGATTTGCTCGAACAACAGATGGGTCAGCCGGCGTCGACGGGCTAGTTGTCCTCCTTGTTGTAAACCGGCGTGGTCGCGAAAGACGTCCACGGCGTTGCAAACCGGTGCGGTCGCGAGAGACGGCCACGGCATTGTAAACCGGCGCGGTCGCGAGAGACGGCCAAGGCGCTGTAAACCGGTGTGGGAATCCGTGGAATAACGACGACCACTTGTGTCGAACGATGTTTGGCGTGCCTCCACCTCCGTGGTATAATACTATTTTTATAATGAATAATTTTCCTTCATATAAAATACAGCAGGGCGAGGAATTTTTGCTCGGATAAATTAATATGTATTAAAAATAAATAGGATAGATATCACCTGATTCGCCTGGAGAACAGATGAGCCGGCTGCGTATTGATGTAAACGCAGCAATGGGGGTAGTGACTCGCACGTGTATCCGCTGGGCCGGTTTATGAGGACGAGTGCGGCCCCGGCGTGTTAATGTAGACCGAACCGCGGAAGCGGTGGCGTGCGCACGTCTATTGGCGAGGGAGTCGGCCGCGATGTTGGAGACCAGCGCGCGTGGGCACGGACAGATGAGTCGGCCGGTGCGCTGATGTAAACCGGACCGCGACGCGCATATTCGTGAAGCCACGCAACACAGCTGAACGTGCATTCGTGGCATATCACCATCCCTTTTTCTTTTAATAATCGTCCTGGTATTTTTGCCGGATGATCGTGGATGTTTTGATCAACTCATCTCTGGGTCATGATTCTCTCCACACGCTCCGTAATGCTGTCGGCGGTGACTTTAAAGCAATGGAATGGTAGGCCGAGGAGGCTGCTTCTCAGCCTAGGATCAAACGGCCTAGAGCGGAGACGGCTCGAAACTGAGCGAGTCACCGTAGAGGCGCCGTATCCACTTCCGGGCCGTGGCCGTATATACTTCCCTAGTCACGGTTACCTTTCTGGTCTGACTCCAACCAGTATTGACCGCCGTGAGTGCTCCAAATCAATCTAGCTTTTGTTTTATCTCTTGATCATGTAAAACGGTTCAGATGACAATGATGACAATTCGGCGCGCAAGTCGGAGCGGCTCAGCAAAACTGCGGTGGCGACCCGGATTCGGCGAGGCGGGTCAATCCTTGTGGTTTTGACCCCTCGTCCGGGTCATAATCCTTTTATTTATTTATTTATTCCCAAGCCATAATCTTCTCGTGGATAGCAAACAACTTTGTTTTAATCCCACGTGGATGGCATCCAGCCCCTACTTAGACCCGGTCAAACTCGTGGAAACCATGGATGGATAATCTCGTGTGAAGTTTAGTTCACCAAGCCCCTCAGAACTCAAAACGGATCCGCTGCTGTAGATGCAATTTTTTTCACACATATTTTCCTTCGATCCAGAAAACACAGGGCTTGCAGCGACTCAGTGGCGTCATAGGAAACACTGATGGCCGTTAATTTCTTGGCGACTTGTAGTAGCGAACTGATCGCAATCCTAATTTCTTCCGTCGATCTCAATCTCGTATCTGATTTGTTTATCAAGAACTACCAGTTGTAATTTTGCAGCAACGACGACGGAAGTAGCAGCTTTAAAGCGTGGCACCGGGCGGGTCAAGGCCTGCAGGCGGCTCACCACAAATCGTTGGCACCTTTGTGCTTAATCTCCTGTGGGTAGCCTCAAGTACCACCTAGAACCGGTCAAAACAATGGAATTACTGTCCGGTCAACTTTTGCATGAATACTAATGGCATCTTGCTCTGATTCTTGCGTGCAGACGATGATTTGCAATTTAACAATCACGGGGCCGGCGGCTCAACGGCGGCGGCCCTTCCTCTGCTATTGAAGCGGGCGGTCGGCTCACATGCAAAACCCGCGACTCGCGCACGGCGTGCTGCGGCAGAAGAAGAGAAACGGCCGGCGAGGCGGGGACGAACCGGAGCGGCGGTTTATTGGCACAGCCGTGGTAAAGGCGCGGTGGAGGCGTAGTAACAAGGTGGCTCCGCATGATGCGACGAGACAGCAACGTCCGTGGAGGAAATAACCACAGACGGCGGCAACTCATGCAGAGGCCGCTGCAAGGGGAGCCATGGTGGCTCAGGACGTGCGCGAAGGGCGCTGGCGGTTTGAGGTATTGTTGTGAGTCTCATCAGTCTCGAACCAATATTTGGCCCCAAGTTTAAAATCGGTCAAACTCTGAATGATGTGTGTATTGGGCCACCTTCTGCAGTATCTCCAATCGCTAGTACCCAGAATAATCGGATTTGTCTTCCGTGAATAGTACAGACCCTGCTGGTCCTTTGCATAGTAGGAGTACTAGTAATCGAAATTGCGTAGGAGCTCGCGGCGACCACGCTCACCTGAATCCATCCCATTCACTAGCTTTGGGATTCGCACTACCTACAATAGCAGCTTTGTATTCACACCATTTCTCTGGCAGTATTCCCTCTGCAATCTTCGGTATATCACGCACACAGTGCACGCGTTTTCATCGAAGTACATGCAAATGGATGTGATCATGTCCTGCGAACACAGCTGCCAACATCCAACCACCCATATCCCTTTAATGCACACGCTCCTCTCTTCCTCCCAACGGCTAAATCTTCTGTACAACGGTCATCTTCCTCCTCGCTCTTCTCTTCTTGCCAACGGCTCATTCTTCAGTACAAACGGACATCTTCCTCCTCTCGTCAGTTACAAAACCGGTGAAATCCTCTTAAGGCATATCATACCATCAAGTACCGTTCTTCTCCTCCATCTACCTCTCACTCTTTATTCCTCCTTGGTAGATGGTTATCATCACCAAGTCAAACTCCAGCACTCCCATGTCAAGGTCCAGCGCCCCCCTAGTTGGTCTTGATGAGCAGCCACCTCTTCCCCTCATGGTTTGCCCTTTCTGCAACAATGGAATGGTTCAGTGGTGGGTCTCTCGCAGCACAAACAATCCAGGCAAGCACTTTTACAAGTGCGAGCACGAGTGGGTATGTCCTAAGTTCTCCCTCACATTTTTCTGTACTATCATGTTCGTCTGCATTCATCTCTCCAGCGAGTCTACATGATCCCATTTTCATGTTTGCTCCATCTTTTATAGACACGCAAGTGCAACTTCTGGAAATGGGAGGAGAACTACATCAACGTCATACGTGCCAAGTGGCCTAGGCTATTCACCGCTGCTTCCCGACAAGACAGGAACTTCCATCGCATCATCATCTCTCTTCTCTTCATAAATCTTCTGGCTATGTTCTTCCTATGCTGCAAGGTCGCCTGAAGCCAAGACTATCCCCACGAATCATGTCTGGCCTGCAAGGCCCAGCCGTTGCATAATTTGTTATTATATTAAACGGTCCATTCCGTAACCTGTTGTTATTCTCTGGCAAACTATTTTATTATATTATCTAGTCTCCAATTATCAGTTCCAATCATGTATCACAACTTGTACCGCCCTCAGTTATGATCAATCAGTTCCTTGTAATAAAAAAATTCATTTCCTCCATTGTCCATTATGTACGTCAAACTTTGTCTCCATATTGTCAACGTCCCAACTGTTTAATCTGTACCTCAAACTTTGTCTCCACGCCAAGCTTTAAATCATTTTCAATTTTCACCAATTACTACACTGCCAAAAAGTCGATTTCGTCAGTCTTAAGTGCCACTGTACGCACTTCAATTCCTCTCCCCACTGTCCCCACACGCTTCCCAGCTCACATTATAAAGACCACCATCTTCAACTTAAACAACAGTTCAATCCTACCATTCACATCTTCGTTCCAACAATGCCCTAGGCATCTCCAAGTACGCTAGCAGATCGAACTACACCAACATTTCTTATACCCATCAAGCAAACAAGGTACGTCTCCAACAAATGGATCTGTTGTTCCATGAAAGCTCTTTCCTAACCGCACATATCATTTACTTAATTTTTTTTCCATTCTTCAGCATGTCTTTTTCACGCCCTAGTTCATCACGCTTGATCGAAGATGTTCTAGATGCTGTTTACCACCAAGAAGACAACTCAGATTCCCACCCAGGAGGTATTGCCCCAACATCACGCACGTCCGTGACAAAAGTCGTCTCTCTTGTTTCCTCATTCGACGACTACAAAAAATTCCTTGTAAATGAAATTGGTTGGGGAGGGATACTTAAGCTCCCACCACTCGCCCGTCTGAATCTCCGTTTTAGCAAGTGGTGCATGAGTCGTCTAGATGGTCCATCCATGTCTGTAGTTCTAAACGAGCATAAAAGGCTTCGTTTTTGGCCTGGAGATGTTCATAAAGTATTTGGCGTGCCCTGTGGTCCAAAAAATATTCTTGGGCCCGACGGCCAATGCTCCGAAACAATAGTCCAGTTCCTACGTTCTGTTCTCGGAATGCCAGAAAAAGGAAATCAGGTTCTAAAGGCGGCTGAATCTAACCTCACGCGACCTTTGTCCGAGCATGCTTCTAGTAATTTAGAGAAGGATTGTTTCAAGATGGCTTTCGTTATTTTCGTAATCGGCCACCTACTTGCTCCATCAAACAAACACGACACATCAATAATTGACTACTGGGGAGCCATCGCAAACACTGATAGGATAGCTGACTTTGATTGGTGCAACTACGTACTGTCTGATCTTATTTCCGCATCACAACAAGTTCAAGCTGACATCCGTGCAAACAAGGACAAGACTCACCTACAAGGATGTCACGTATTCCTCCAGGTACGACCCCTACTCATAAAATTTTAGGGACTTTCATTTCTTAGTAATGGATAGCTACTTAATCCCATTCTAATGACAATTCACATTATTCAGATATTTGTTTTGGACAACCTAAATCTAGGAATGAATAACATCCCTCACGACACTTATCCAAGGGTTGCTTCTTTTGATGATTCAAAGCTACGGTGGATGATCTTGGCCACCACAAGTACCGACAAGCTGTCATGGGACTACTCTTGTGCTCCGGTACATTTTTACCCAATTGACATGCCTTCGACAAAATATATCTGACCACCTCTATGTTGCTTTGCCACCATTTATTTAAACAAATTTTATTTATTTCAAATTACTATTCAATTTACACATTTAATTATGTACTCGAACATGACCAAGTTTTGAACTCGTGTACAAATATTATGTTATTTAAACAAATTTTATTTATTACAAATTACTATTCAATTTACACATTTAATTATGTACTCGAACATGACCAAGTTTTGAACTCGTGTACAAAAATTACGTACTGAATTTATTTTACTGTAGAAACGTTTTTTAATTTGCACCTATTTTATTAATACATTCATTTTTCATGTTAATGTCCCAATAATAAAATTAACATGTCCACAGATTTATGTTTGTACCATATGATTTTTCCCAGTTAAAAATAATAACTTCAATTGTTCACAATACGGTTGTGTTGAAGATTTATGTACTTATATGCCATGCTCGTTTTAAAATATATTGACATTTCTATCTAATGAATACATATTAAAACCTAATAATAATTCCAGCATTTCATTTAGTTCTAACTATTTACCCTTTTTTTCCATGTCAATTGTTAAACAACTAGTACATTTTACAATTGCAGATTCGATCACCACATGACAATTGTTACACAAGGAGTACATTTGACGCTGCCACTGAAAATCAGTCCTGGACAGTACCTCAACGTAATCTTAATTCGGGTTTACGTCCAATCATACCACCATCACCATATGTGACACACAAGACACCTAAATCTCCTTCAACACCAACAATTGGACCTAGCAACGTCCACGAATTTGCAAACTATATGAAGTCAAATTATCCTCATTTGGTTAGTTAAAACTATATGATAGTCTAATTATCCTCATTTTGTTTGTTACAAAACTACAACACCTATGTGCCAATTTTAACCCTACTGCACATTTTTTCAATCATAATTATACTGCAGGTGTCATCAGATATTGGTATACTTCTTAGACGCAACAATGCCATTGTTACACGAGAAGCCACATCGCTGCGAAGTGCCATTTTACAAGAAAACACAACATTTCTTGATAAACTAATGGCAATTCTATCTTCAAGTTGTATATGCTGTAGTATACGGTCTCTGCCTTGTATAATGCAACATTCACCCGAAAGTGCGTAGGAGCACCTGCGGGCTCACCTCCCTGGTATCTCACCATTCAACATGCATCGGGATATGTACCACTATATGTAGTTTGAGTGTATTCTTTAATTTTAGTTCAATGCATAGATGTATTCTCTGCATAGTCTGTCTCCGGGCCCAACACATCTGTTCCGGCGCCCAGCAACCAGCAACCAACAACCAAAGCTGTCATTACTCCCTGGAACGGCCACATGTTTAATCAATGCATTCATCGTTTCTTCCTTCTCTCTTCTTTCAACTATCTCGTTTCCAACTTCAAGCCAGCTGTCCCGCACCACGTTTCGGGAGCTCTCCGTCACCTCGCTGGTCAAGCTCTCGAGGTCAAGCTTGTCGAGGAGGGCTTGCTGGTGGCTTGTGACGCCCGAGACCGACGTCCCAGAAGATTCCAGAAGTTTCCCGAGGTTTCCAGATGTTCCGGGTTGCCCCTTGTGTTCTTTGTGCTTGTGTTATTTTATTTTGCATCGCATCATGTCATCATGCCATCTTGTCATATTTTTTAATTTTTGCATCTCTACCTAAATAAATCGTGTGGACCTTCGGTCCATTTAAATCGAGGGAAGATGACTTCTCTTTATAACATATAAAAGCCTCTCAATATTTAGGGAGCTATATTTAAAATATTCCATTTGTTGGAAATCACCGTAACACACTTGCATAATTTTTCCCCATGTCTTTTCACTTCGAGTTCACCTTCAAAAACCTTGCCAAATATTTCTTTCCGTTGTTTCGAGGCTTCTCCAAAAATCTAAACTCCTTTTATCTGCAAGCTAAATGTTTTAGTTTGCACTTCCTTGTGTTGGAACTATTTTTGTTGGGTTGGTAATATCCCGTAAAGCCTTATAAAAATGTTCCATATTTTACTTTTCTGTTCCTTGCCTCTTTTCTTTTATTTTTTTTATCCATCTCTATTTATTTCTGCTGAGGAAATAAATAAAAGGCAGCCAGGCCTCCCTCTCCTCCTTCTCAGGCCTTCCTGGCCCATTCCTCCCCCTCCTCCAGGCCTTTCCTTCCCCCTCCTCGGCCAGCAGCGCCTCGGCCCAACTCTCGGCGGCCCATCTCCACCTCTCCAGCCTCCACCTGGCCCAGCCCGACCGCAGCCACTCCTTCCCCCGAAACCCTATCTCGCTCGCTTCCCTTTTCCCTCGATCCCAACTCCCAGTCGCCGCCGCCACCCACCCCTTCGATCTCCTGCTTCTCTCTCTCGCTCGATCTGGCCCGAGCCCGTAACCTTCTCCCTCTCCCTCGATCTCTCTCTCGCTCTGGCCCTCGTTCTGCCCCAGCTAGCGCAGGCGCCCCGCCCGTGCCTCGAGCCAGGCTCCCTCGCCTCTGGCTCGTCGCCTTCCAGGCCGCGACCGCGAGCGCCCTCCGCGCCGTCCGTCTCCGCGACGCCCAGGCCCGGGCCTCTTCCTTCGCGAGGCAGGAGCCCCCATGGCCGAGCTCCGGCTTCCAGCCGGGTCGGATCCCGTCGCCCCGCGACCTCTGCGTCGACTCCCCAGGCCGGCGCCGTCCCTCGCCTCGCCAAGGCCGCCCCGCGCCGCGGATCCAGCCCGAGCGCACCCAGTCGACCCCGTGCAGCGCCCCGGGCTCGGCCCTGTTCCTCCCCCGAGCGCCCCGGGCTCGGCCCTGTTCCTCCCCCGAGCGCCCCTCCCTTCGCGCGGCCGGCCCCCTCGACCCGAGCCCCGTCGTCTCCAGCCGCGACCTCCGGCGCCTTCTCCTCCAGCAAGCGCGGCCAGGAGCTCCAGATCGGCGGCCTCGTCCTCCAGGAGTCCAGCAGCCACGCTCCGGCCTGGCGCCCCTTTTTTCCTTTTTGTTTTTTTTTTCTGTTTTGTTGTTCCTGTACTGTTCATGTTTTTCTCAAGTATCCAGGAAGCAGCGAGTTTTCTACTTTTGGGACCCTTGTACGACTACGCGACCGAGTACCACTACGCCCGTGTACGACTACGCGACAAGTACCCCGACAGCACCAAGTACCACTACCGTCGCGAGATCGAGTACCCCTACACGGCTACGGGACAAGTACCACTACTTCCACTACCGTCGAAACGGGAACCCCCAAGTACCCCTACGCTCGACGACCCGTGTACCACGACACGAACGGCTACGGAACAAGTACCACGACACGTGAACGGCTACCGTCGCCCGGAAACGAAGGTTTCGCCAAGTACCACTACACGACGCCACGAGTACCTCTACCGTCGCCCCATGTACCACTACTTCCTCTACTACGGCTACTTCCTCGACGCTCTCGAACCGCTTCGAGAGAGAACGCTTCGAAGGTATAACCCCGAGACGCGACCCCGTGGATGAACGCTTGTGCTTGCTTGTGTTGTATGAATGTCTCCCGTGTGTGCTTCGTGCCCGTTCCACCTTTTGTCATGTTCCTCGGTTGCCTCGTCACCGACTCGTGGGAACCCGGTAACGGGATCGCCCACCTTCATCTTGTTTCACTCGCTTCGTCATCTTTTGCACCGGTCTCTTAACGAGATACCGGAACCGATATGATGCGTTGCATCATTTCGGATCGTTGCCGTGGCACCCTTTCGTTCCACCACGGTGACAATGCTTCCTATCTTGTTAATTGTCAACCTTTTAATAAAACTTGCATAAACTTGTTCATGTCATCCGCATCATGTTAACAACATTAATATGTGTGAATTGTTGTTTGCTTATAATTATTAAACATGCTCATGGGGATTTTCCGGATATGTTGTTGTTATTTCCGGCCTCATTTAAAATGTCTTAATAGTGTAGTTTTATTATGCTTCACCTCTTGCCATGTTAAAACCCTTTTAAACTTGTCTTGTTAATAATGAGAGTCAACTAAATAAATAATATGTGGTGTTTCGTCAATATGCAACTCGTTGCATATTGATCTCCACTTAACTTGTAGTATTTGTTTGTGCACTTTGCCATGCCTTGCATATTTAAACCGGACATGCATCATGCTTGCTTGTGCATCGTATGCCATGCTTATGTTTGTGTGTTTACCGTGTTGTTCTTTCTTTCCGGTTGCTTCTCTTGTTAGCTTCGGTTTCGTTCCGGAGTTGTGAGGATCCGCTCGACTGTGTTGCTCCGTCTGCTTCGTGGATCCGTTCTTCTCCCTTGTGGAATCCCAGGCAAGATGACCGAACCCGGATACCATTACTATCTTTGCCATTGCTAGTAGTCTCGATCTTTAGTTTTGCCTCGATGCCCATGTTCTTCTTGTCAGCCTCCTACTTGTAACCATGAACCTGTTTAACCACCCTACCTATGCAAACCGTTGCTTGGCTAAGTACGCTTCGCTCAGCCCCTCTTATAGCATTGTTAGTTGCAGGTGAAGATTGAAGATGCTTGCTTCATGTTGAAGTTTGGTTGGGTTATATCACACTATATAAATGCTCAAAATGAAATCATCTATATACTGGCAGGGTGGAAGACTAAGCCTTTTGCTTGGTGTTTTGTTCCACTCATGCCGTTAGGAACCGTATAAACCGGTGTTATGTTCCTTGATTATGCGTTCCTAACACGGTTGGGGTGTATGGGACCCCCTTGATAAACCGCTAAGTGCTAAGTCTTTTCCAGCAAGTCCCAACATTGGTACTATTTGCCTAATAACTAATAAAACTTGCATGTGGACTAGCTATCCCTTTTATCTTAATTCAACCCCCCCGGGCCAGTGCTCCTCATGAGTGTTGGTCCGAAACGAGCGGACTGCGGGGCCACCTCAAGGAAACTCGAGGTTTGGTAAAAACCCGTAGGACGTCTCAGCCGGACGTGTCCTGAGACCTAGATACGCGCGGCTACTATCAGGGTGTCGACACGCCGGGAGGATTTGCTGGATTAGCCTTACCTTAGTTCGGTTTAACTTGAGCACGGGATTCCGAGAATACTCGGGTCTTCCCAACTATGGAGTTGCGACTCCGCGGATCGTGGGCTTGTGATGGGCCAAGTTGGAACACCCCTGCAGGGTTTGAACTTTCGAAAGCCGTGCCCGCGGTTATGTGGCAGATGGGAGCTTGTTAATTCCGGTTGTAGATAACTTGACACAATGATTCAATACACTACCAGCGTGTGTTCCGTGACTGTCAATTTCCGAATAGGGATTCGGGAGTTGAACACGGTGGGGTTATGTTTGACCGGCTTAGTTAGGATCACTTCGTGATCATCTTTCGACCGATGCACTTCTCTTCTCGCTCTCTATTACGTAAGTTAGTGCTAGTTGCTGCTGCAGACTCTTGTTTGTTTTCCTTCACCTCATATTCTTTCTTCAGCCTTGTCCACACCCAAGGCTTAAATAGTCTTGTTACCCGGGAACGGGATTGCTGAGTCCTCTGTGGCTCACAGTTACTTCACCACCAGTTGCAGGTTCAGCCGAGTTTGATGCAGGAGCTGGATCAGTTCTTCATCGGGAGCTCGATGCAGAGCGTGGTCGTTTGCTTGTGACGTTTCGATGTTCAGTAGTGGTTTCTACTAGGATTCGATCCTGACCTGTGGCTTTTGTTGTTTTGGTATCTTTCTTTTGGATCTTACCCGTAGTCGGGCTGTGATGTTCTGAATGATGATTGCTTATGTAATGTATTGTGTGAAGTGGCGAGTGTAAGCCAACTATCTCCTTTTGCATTTTAATCCCTCTTTTACATGAGTTGTGCAAAGATACCAAACTTGAGATCATTCTAGGATGGACTTATGCCTTTAAGTCGTGCCTCGACACGTAGGAGGTATAACTCCATCCTGGGCATTACATGGCTGGTATAGCGAGTCTGGGTTCTGCATGAACACGCATGAAGTAGAGTAGCGACGGGGGCACGCCGAGCTCATACTTCGGCCACACAACCGTATTCGGCCACTGCTACTGCAGCGTGTGGTTCCACGTCTTATAACGGAAGCAGTCCTCGACGACATAGGCTGTGACGCCCGAGACCGACGTCCCAGAAGATTCCAGAAGATCCCAGAAGATTCCAGATGTTCCGGGTTGCCCGTGTGTTCTTTGTGCTTGTGTTATTTATTTTTTTGCATTGCATCATGTCATCATGCCATCATGTCATATTTTATTTTTGCATCTCAACCTAATAAATCGTGTGGACCTTCGGTTCATTTAAATCGAGGGAAGAATGTCTTCTCTTTAAAACATATAAAAGCCTCTCAATATTTAGGGAGCTATATAAAAATATTCCAATTGCTTCGGAATCACCGTAACACACTTGCAATATTTCCCCATGCCTTTTCACTTCAAGTTCACCGTCAAAACCTTGCCAATATTTCTTTTCCTATTTATCGAGGTTCCTCCGAAAATTCGAACATTTTTGGACACTTCAATAATCTCGTCTTAGTTCAACCCCTATTTGAATTATATTCAAATATGTTTGAATTATTTTTTCCGTTCATGCCTTTCTTATTTTTCTCCGGTCGTGCTTATTTTTATGAGCCCGAGAAAAATATATTTCCATGTGCACTTTTCCTAACTCCTCCTTCCTTTCCTTTATTTCTTTGCTGCTTTCTGTGTTTTTTTTTTTGGAAAACAGTAATAGTTAAAAAAAGCAGCCCATCAGCTCTCAGCCTCTTTATCTCCTTCTCCCCTCCTTGGCCCAGGGCGCCTCGGCCCATTTCCCTCAGGCCGCAGCCCACCTAGCCCGACCGCACTCCCAACCCTAGCCTTGCGGTCGTTCCCTCCCTCTCCCTCTTAGCGCCGCCGCCACCCTCTCGTCCGTTTTTTCCCCTCGTCCCGCACCAGTCTCCATCTCCTCGTCCCTCCCTCGCAGCGCTTCCCTCCTCGCGACCTCCTCCTCTGGCTCGGTTGCCTCGCCCTACGACCGAAGCTTCCATCGCCCCTGGCCCCGGGTGGCTCGGTTCGCCCCGTTCGGTCCTCCTCTGCCTCGCCAGAGCCGGCGACCGCCCCGCAGCTGGCTCCCTCCCCGGCGCCCCCTCCTCCTCTGCACCGTCCAGGGCCGGCCAAGAGGCCTTCCTCCTCGCGCTGGTGCTCCTCCCTCGCGCTGGTGCTCCTCCCTCGCCCCCAGCAGCAGGTCGCCGCCCCTCCTTCCTCCTCGGCGCCGGCCAGGCCCGTGGCCTCCATCCGCCGTCTCGCCCTCCCGTCTCCAGCAAGGCAGCCCCGTGCGGCCCGTCCTTCAGCACCTTGGCGCCCGTGTCGCCCCGTCGGTCTCCAACAGAGCCGCGACCGCGCCACCGGCCCGACCTCCTCCTCTGCCTCCAGGCCGCTGCCCTTCCTCTCCGCCTCCGTCCAGTGGAGCCCCTGCCTCGGCCTCTTCTTCGTCTGGCCCGAGCCAGCACGCCGTGGCCTCGTCTCCGTGCAGCCTTGTTTTGCTCCTGTAGTCTTGTTGTTTTTTTTTGTGTGTGCCTATGCTGTAATGTTTGGACAGATGACCCGTGTACGAGACCGAGACGACCAAGTACCCCTCCAGCAAGTACATCTACGGCCGAGTACACCACGACACGATGACGTGAACAACTACATGACCCGACAAGTACCACTACATGTACAAGTACCTCGACGCCCGGAGCACTCGAGAACGACAAGTACCCCGACAACATGTGTACCACTACCGTCGCCCCGTGTACGACTACGAACGTGTTCCTCGACTCACGAGAACGTCTACTTCCACTACTTCCTCTCCGACCGCGAGTACCACTACTTCATCTACGATCTCGAACCGTCCCGAAACAATTGTTTCGAAGGTATAACCCCGAGACGACCCCGTGGATGAACGCTTGTGCTTGCTTGTGTTGTATGAAATGTTTCCCGTGTGAGCACCGTGTCTGTTTCGTCCCTTTTGTTGTTCCTCAGTTGCCTCGTCACCGACTCGTGGGAACCCGGTAACGGGATCGCCCCACCTCTTTCATCTCGTTTGACTCGCTCATGCCATCTACCTTTTGCACCGGTCTCTCAACGAGTTACCGGAACCGAATTGTTGCGTTGCATCATTTTCGGATCGTTGCCGTGACACCCTCTTTCTTTCCACCACGGTGACAATGCTTCATATCTCTCATGCCAACCTTCTAATAAAATTGCATAAACTTGATCATGTCATCCGCATCATGTTAACAACATTAATATATGTTAATTGTTGTTTGCTTATAATTATTAAACATGCTCATGAGGATTTTCCGGACATGTTGTTGTTATTCTCCGGCCTCATTTAAATTGCCTAAATAGTGTAGTTTCTTTATGCTTCACCTCTTGCCATGTTAACAAACTCTTAATCTTGTCTTGTTAATAAACGAGAGTCAACTAAATAATTAAATGTGGTGTTTCGTCAATATGCAACTCGTTGCATATTGATCTCCACTTAACTTGTAGTATTTGTTTGTGCACTTTGCCATGCCATGCTTTTAAACCGGACATGCATCATACTTGTTTGTGCATCGTATGCCTTGTTTAAGCTTGTGTGTTTACCGTGTTGTTTTGCTTCTTTCCGGTTGCTTCTCTTGTTAGCTTCG
Source organism: Secale cereale (assembly GCA_902687465.1). Taxonomy (NCBI): domain Eukaryota; kingdom Viridiplantae; phylum Streptophyta; class Magnoliopsida; order Poales; family Poaceae; genus Secale; species Secale cereale. The sequence continues at coordinate 571,958,836 of LR738710.1, forward strand.
GTTTCGTTCCGGAGTTGTGAGGATTCTCTCGTCTCTGTTGCTCCGTCTTCTTCTTGGATCCGTTCTTCTCCCTTGTGGAATTCCAGGCAAGATTCCCTTATCGGATACCATTACTATCTTTGTCTATTGCTAGTAGTCTCGATCTATAGCTTTGCCTCGATGCCCATGTTTTCCTGTCAGCCTCCTACTTGTAACCATTGCCTTGTTTAACCACCCTACCTACGCAAACCGTTGCTTGGCTAAGTACGCTTCGCTCAGCCCTTCTTATAGCATTGTTAGTTGCAGGTGAAGATCGAAGATGCTTGCTTCATGTTGAAGTTTGGTTGGGTTATATCACACTATACAAATGCTTAAAAATGAAATCATCTATATACTGGCAGGGTGGAAGGCTAAGCCTTTTGCTTGGTGTTTTGTTCCACTCATGCCGTTAGGAACCGTATAAACCATTGTTATGTTCCTTGATTATGCGTTCCTAACACGGTTGGGGTGTATGGGACCCCCTTGATAAACCGCTAAGTGCTAAGTCTTTTCCAGCAAGTCCCAACATTTGGTACTATTTGCCTCATAATAACAACTTAATTAATTAATTAAATTTGCATAGGGGGTCGCTCCCTCGAGGATCCTTAATTTCTACATAGCAGGGGGGCCAGTGCCGATGGTGTTGGTCCCAAACGGGGAGCCTGCGGGAACCACCACGGGGAAACTCGAGGTTTGGGTCCTGTAGCATCACCCATCCGGTCGTGTCCTGAGACCTAGATACGCGCGGCTACTATCAGGGTGTCGACACGCCGGGAGGATTTGCTGGATTAGCCTTACCTTAGTTCGGTTTAACTTGAGCATGGGGTTCCGAGAATACTCGGGTCTTCCCACCTATGGAGTTGCGACTCCGCGGATCGTGGGCTTGTGATGGGCCAAGTTGGAACACCCCTGCAGGGTTTGAACTTTCGAAAGCCGTGCCCGCGGTTATGTGGCAGATGGGAGCTTGTTAATTCCGGTTGTAGATAACTTGACACAATGTTTCCAATACACTACCAGCGTGTGTACCGTGACTGTCAATTTCCGAATAGGGATTCGGGAGTTGAACACGGTGGGGTTATGTTTGACCGGCTTTAGTTAGGATCACTTCGTGATCATCTTTCGACCGATGCTCTTCTCTTCTCGCTCTCTATTGCGTAAGTTAGTGCTAGTTGCTGCTGCAGACTCTTGTTGTTCCTTCACCTCTCGTTCTTTCTTCAGCCTTGTCCTCACCCAAGGCTTAAATAGTCTTGTTACCCGGGAACGGGATTGCTGAGTCCTCTGTGGCTCACAGTTACTTCACCACACCAGTTGCAGGTTCAGCCGAGTTCGATGCAGGAGCTGGTTCAGTGCTTCACCAGGAGCTCGTTGAAAAGTGTGGCCATTTGCTTGTGACGTTTCGATAGTCAGTAGTGGTTTCTACTAGGATTCGATCCTGACCTGTGGCTTTATGTTGTTTTGGTATCTTTTTTTTGGATCTTCACCCGTAGTCGAGCTGTGATGTTTTGAATGATGATTGTTTATGTAATGTATTGTGTGAAGTGGCGAGTGTAAGCCAACTATCTTCTTTTGCAATTTAATCCCTCTTTTACATGAGTTGTGCAAAGATACCAAACTTGAGATCATTCTAGGATGGGCTTATACCTTTAAGTCGTGCCTCGACACGTAGGAGGTATAGTCCCATCCTGGGCATTACAAGTTGGTATTCAGAGCCTTCTCCGACCTAGAAGCCCCCACTGATTGATCGAATCGTTGACGGTTGAGTCTAGGCACACACTGAAAACTTTTTGAGTCCTATATTATATCGGAGAGTAGGATTTCTTTGCTTCTCATCCCCTTTCTCTCTGGTGAGGACTCCTGACGATTACTCTTTTCTCTTCTACTTTCAAAAATTGCACCAAATTTTTTTTTAGGATCCCGCGAGTATTCTGGGATTGTTTCGATGTTCTTGTGACAAGGATATTGTTCTCGATGCCTCCTGTTACCGAGGAGTTGAGCTTCGGGGTATCATTGACACAAGCATATCGCGACAGTACTAAATACTTAAGACGGCCGACATCGAAAATCTCTCCTATACGGCCAGTGGCAAGATAACCCCGACATCACCCAGTACTGGGGAGGTAGTTCGAGAGTATTGCCATAGCTTGTTATAGTGGATGCTTTTCGAAGGTCCGAGGTACACAGTTTCCGAGAAAGACTGGTTATGTGTTGAAGGATGGATACACCTGGATGTAGGTTTAGAGTTGATTGCGCGGTGCTTCCCGTGTATCCCCAACACCTAATTGCATAACTGGAATCTTTCGGAAATCTATAGGTTGGTTCATCAAGTAGTTCTAGGCATTCTTCCAACGGATGCTCGATATGAAGTTCGGGGTTCTACATTGAGTGAAGTGGTTTTATGGACTTGTTCTGATCGGGAGTTGCATCTTAAAGGGTCCTTGGCTATGCTGATCCGGGGATTGCAAAACCCTTTTGTAACACGTTTCATGAGCTTTCAGCACGAAGATGTCGAACGAAACTTCTATCTTGTGTTTGTTCTATCTGATCCTTGTTCCTTTTATTTTACCTTTTGTTCTCCAAGTGGCTTCTCGTCAAGTTGATGTATCTGCAGAATTCATTCGTTCAATTCTCTGTTCGGATGATATTGTGAAGATCATGCTGCACATCTACCCTTTGTTTTTGTTTTGATTCTGGTATTCGAGTTGCTTCGATGTCAAATGTTGATTCCATACCTTTCGTAATCAGTGTTCTCATATTTTTATGGGAGTGCTAGTCCTTCTTGACCATCAAGATCTTCATGTTAAATTCTTTTCAACCGGTGTCCTTTTGTTCATCTCAAGTTGTTTTTGTTTCCCCACCCTCCCACCCTTTTCTGCATTGAGCCAGAATTCTCAATTGAAATATCCATTTTTATTCATGTGACATTCCTTCATTCTTTTCCTTCAATGTTCTTATCCGGTGATTTATCGTGAAGTTGCCCAAGAGCTTCAAGTTCATCATTCTTTTGTTCTTATATTCTCCGGTGGATGTAATTCAAGATTTCGGCGTTGATCTTATCCTTTTCCTCGTTTCACAATGCTTTCTTATTCCGGTGCGCCAATTTATCATTCTCCTCTTGCTATTCATATCCGGAGTGTTGAAGATATCTTAGAAGATTCATAATTCCATTCTTATTCCGTTCAAGCTATTTTGAGTTTGTCATCTTATTCAAGCCATTTAATTCAACCGGTGCAATATCTCTCAAGCAATCTTTTCTAACGGTGATTTCTTTAGTGGGCCTTAACCCACAGGTCTTTTCCCAGGATCTTACCTGACTCTTCTTTTCCGGAGTTATTCTCAAATTCTTTCAAAGGTGACGTAAGAATGATTTACATCAGTCACATGCCTTCTCCAAGATCGCTTTCAAATTCTTTTCATCATTGGGTCAACCTTCTAATTCTACTTTCCGGAGTGTTAAACAATTCTTCATGGCATTTCTCGTCTTCATTCTCAACATTTGAAGACCGGAGAAGTGTTTCTCTTAAATCTTGGCCCGTTCTCCCAAGATTTTCATGGATTCTTTTCTTTGTGATCCTCCGAAGGCCATCATTTCAGAATATTTCTTCGTTCTCAGTTTTCAACCTCGTCCTCCAAATATTCTTCATTGATGTCTCTTCGTTCGTCTCTATATTCTTACGGTGGTTCTTTCAAGTTTACTCTTCCGTTGTTATCGTATCAATTCATTTGTTCTTTTCATAATCCTACCGGTGGTTCGTTGAAGATTTACCCAAGCTTGTGCTATATCTCTCCAATCCTTTCCAACGAGAATAAGTAGTATGCCAAATCCATTGGTTGTCATCAATTTAAATTGGTGAAGGAGATGCATCACATAATTCTTATTCTTATTCCTTCAAGGTGATTTAATTCTTTTGTCTGGAGCTTGTTCATCATATCATATTCTCGGTTCTAAGTTCTTCATCTTGTTTTCCGGAGCTCCAAGTTTTTTCAATTATATCATTTCAAGCTCCATCTAATTCATCGCAGGTCTTCAATCTTATTCTTTTCGTCTTTCACTTCTCATGCTTTCATTACCGGAGTTCTTCATGGTGGTTCATCATCATGTTTTAATTCATCCTTGAAGTTTTCTTCAAGATTCTTGTTGGAGCTTAAGCATTCTTCATCATGCATTCCAATTGCAATCCTTTCTACCTTATCTTTGAGATGGTGTTATGTCATTCTTGACAATTCCTTCATGTTTCATGATTCACGAGTTGTCAAGAATGAGATATTTAAACCCATCATTTTCTTTGTTCAGGAGATCTTTCCAACCCTTCAATTTATTCGTTGGAGTTATCTTGGGTTGTATTTCACCAAAAAGCTTTCCCTAAGGATTGTTGCTAATTATGGTGCTTATAAATGACCCAAGTTCTTCATTTATCCTTCCGGTGAAATAAGTTTTCATCTCCTTGTTCATCTCAATCCAAGCAAATGTTTCTGTTAGTGGCTGGTTATCACCTCTTAATTTGGAGATGTTTTCCATAAGCCCACATCAAGCTTATTCTTTTCGTTGTTGATTTTCCAACAACTCCGTTCAACCCTTCTTCGTAAGGAGGATTTCCTAATTCATTTGAGAGAAGTTGTCATTTTCTTCTCCATTCTTTTCTTTCATTGATTTTATGCTATTCTTTCATTCCGGAGGCATTGTGATGTTGCTCTCTTTGACCATCATCACGTTTTTTATCAAGATCATATTCTCCCTTGCTTGTCATTTAACCGGAGTGTTGTATTCTTCATTCTAGTTCTCTTATCTTATCATGTTTGCCTCTCTTTTCAACCGGAGTGCTGTCTGAATTCTTTCTTACCCTTGTGCCATTCTTTTAATTGTTTCGGAGACAATATGTTGTTGTTTTCATCAAGTATCATTCCATCTTCTCTATTTCTTGTTCAATTCCTTCCATTTTCAGACGGAGTGCTGTCCAATTCTGTCATTCTTATTCCTTGGCGATACCATTGCAGTTTCATATTCTTTTGGTTCGTAAGCTCTTGTTTCGTGTCTTTCAACCTACAAGGTTCTCATAAGGCTCCTTGTTCCTCTTTTCCAACGGAGTGTTTCATCTTCGTTCATCTCTGTTGCATTCTTTCTTTCAAGATTGTTCAACCTCTCAAGGTTCTTTGGTTTCACTCGTCTGTCAAAGAAGCAACTTTGTTTTACCTCTTCCTTTTTCGTTTCTACCCGGTGATATCTCTAGGATCTCGGGTCGAGATCCTCTGTTAGTGTGGGAGAGTTGTGACGCCCGAGACCGACGTCCTAGAAGATTCCAGAAGATCCCAGAAGATTCCAGATGTTCCGGGTTGCCCGTGTGTTCTTTGTGCTTGTGTTATTTATTTTTTGCATTGCATCATGTCATCATGCCATCATGTCATATTTTATTTTTGCATCTCAACCTAATAAATCGTGTGGACCTTCGGTTCATTTAAATCGAGGGAAGAATGTCTTCTCTTTAAAACATATAAAAGCCTCTCAATATTTAGGGAGCTATATAAAAATATTCCAATTGCTTCGGAATCACCGTAACACACTTGCAATATTTCCCCATGCCTTTTCACTTCAAGTTCACCGTCAAAACCTTGCCAATATTTCTTTTCCTATTTATCGAGGTTCCTCCGAAAATTCGAACATTTTTGGACACTTCAATAATCTCGTCTTAGTTCAACCCTATTTGAATTATATTCAAATATGTTTGAATTATTTTTTCCGTTCATGCCTTTCTTATTTTTCTCCGGTCGTGCTTATTTTTATGAGCCCGAGAAAAATATATTTCCATGTGCACTTTTCCTAACTCCTCCTTCCTTTCCTTTATTTCTTTGCTGCTTTCTGTGTTTTTTTTTTTGGAAAACAGTAATAGTTAAAAAAAGCAGCCCATCAGCTCTCAGCCTCTTTATCTCCTTCTCCCCTCCTTGGCCCAGGGCGCCTCGGCCCATTTCCCTCAGGCCGCAGCCCACCTAGCCCGACCGCACTCCCAACCCTAGCCTTGCGGTCGTTCCCTCCCTCTCCCTCTTAGCGCCGCCGCCACCCTCTCGTCCGTTTTTTCCCCTCGTCCCGCACCAGTCTCCATCTCCTCGTCCCTCCCTCGCAGCGCTTCCCTCCTCGCGACCTCCTCCTCTGGCTCGGTTGCCTCGCCCTACGACCGAAGCTTCCATCGCCCCTGGCCCCGGGTGGCTCGGTTCGCCCCGTTCGGTCCTCCTCTGCCTTGCCAGAGCCGGCGACCGCCTCGCAGCTGGCTCCCTCCCCGGCGCCCCCTCCTCCTCTGCACCGTCTAGGGCCGGCCAAGAGGCCTTCCTCCTCGCGCTGGTGCTCCTCCCTCGCGCTGGTGCTCCTCCCTCGCCCCCAGCAGCAGGTCGCCGCCCCTCCTTCCTCCTCGGCGCCGGCCAGGCCCGTGGCCTCCATCCGCCGTCTCGCCCTCCCGTCTCCAGCAAGGCAGCCCCGTGCGGCCCGTCCTTCAGCACCTTGGCGCCCGTGTCGCCCCGTCGGTCTCCAATAGAGCCGCGACCGCGCCACCGGCCCGACCTCCTCCTCTGCCTCCAGGCCGCTGCCCTTCCTCTCCGCCTCCGTCCAGTGGAGCCCCTGCCTCGGCCTCTTCTTCGTCTGGCCCGAGCCAGCACGCCGTGGCCTCGTCTCCGTGCAGCCTTGTTTTGCTCCTGTAGTCTTGTTGTTTTTTTTGTGTGTGCCTATGCTGTAATGTTTGGACAGATGACCCGTGTACGAGACCGAGACGACCAAGTACCCCTCCGGCAAGTACATCTACGGCCGAGTACACCACGACACGATGACGTGAACAACTACATGACCCGACAAGTACCACTACATGTACAAGTACCTCGACGCCCGGAGCACTCGAGAACGACAAGTACCCCGACAACATGTGTACCACTACCGTCGCCCCGTGTACGACTACGAACGTGTTCCTCGACTCACGAGAACGTCTACTTCCACTACTTCCTCTCCGACCGCGAGTACCACTACTTCATCTACGATCTCGAACCGTCCCGAAACAATTGTTTCGAAGGTATAACCCGGAGACGACCCCGTGGATGAACGCTTGTGCTTGCTTGTGTTGTATGAAATGTTTCCCGTGTGAGCACCGTGTCTGTTTCGTCCCTTTTGTTGTTCCTCGGTTGCCTCGTCACCGACTCGTGGGAACCCGGTAACGGGATCGCCCCACCTCTTTCATCTCGTTTGACTCGCTCATGCCATCTACCTTTTGCACCGGTCTCTCAACGAGTTACCGGAACCGAATTGTTGCGTTGCATCATTTTCGGATCGTTGCCATGACACCCTCTTTCTTTCCACCACGGTGACAATGCTTCATATCTCTCATGCCAACCTTCTAATAAAATTGCATAAACTTGATCATGTCATCCGCATCATGTTAACAACATTAATATATGTTAATTGTTGTTTGCTTATAATTATTAAACATGCTCATGAGGATTTTCCGGACATGTTGTTGTTATTCTCCGGCCTCATTTAAATTGCCTAAATAGTGTAGTTTCTTTATGCTTCACCTCTTGCCATGTTAACAAACTCTTAATCTTGTCTTGTTAATAAACGAGAGTCAACTAAATAATTAAATGTGGTGTTTCGTCAATATGCAACTCGTTGCATATTGATCTCCACTTAACTTGTAGTATTTGTTTGTGCACTTTGCCATGCCATGCTTTTAAACCGGACATGAATCATACTTGTTTGTGCATCGTATGCCTTGTTTAAGCTTGTGTGTTTACCGTGTTGTTTTGCTTCTTTCCGGTTGCTTCTCTTGTTAGCTTCGGTTTCGTTCCGGAGTTGTGAGGATTCTCTCGTCTCTGTTGCTCCGTCTTCTTCTTGGATCTGTTCTTCTCCCTTGTGGAATTCCAGGCAAGATGACCGAACCCGGATACCATTACTATCTTTGTCTATTGCTAGTAGTCTCGATCTATAGCTTTGCCTCGATGCCCATGTTTTCCTGTCAGCCTCCTACTTGTAACCATTGCCTTGTTTGACCACCCTACCTACGCAAACCGTTGCTTGGCTAAGTACGCTTCGCTCAGCCCTTCTTATAGCATTGTTAGTTGCAGGTGAAGATCGAAGATGCTTGCTTCATGTTGAAGTTTGGTTGGGTTATATCACACTATACAAATGCTTAAAAATGAAATCATCTATATACTGGCAGGGTGGAAGGCTAAGCCTTTTGCTTGGTGTTTTGTTCCACTCATGCCGTTAGGAACCGTATAAACCGGTGTTATGTTCCTTGATTATGCGTTCCTAACACGGTTGGGGTGTATGGGACCCCCTTGATAAACCGCTAAGTGCTAAGTCTTTTCCAGCAAGTCCCAACATTTGGTACTATTTGCCTCATAATAACAACTTAATTAATTAATTAAATTTGCATAGGGGGTCGCTCCCTCGAGGATCCTTAATTTCTACATAGCAGGGGGGGCCAGTGCCGATGGTGTTGGTCCCAAACGGGGAGCCTGCGGGAACCACCACGGGGAAACTCGAGGTTTGGGTCCTGTAGCATCACCCATCCGGTCGTGTCCTGAGACCTAGATACGCGCGGCTACTATCAGGGTGTCGACACGCCGGGAGGATTTGCTGGATTAGCCTTACCTTAGTTCGGTTTAACTTGAGCATGGGATTCCGAGAATACTCGGGTCTTCCCACCTATGGAGTTGCGACTCCGCGGATCGTGGGCTTGTGATGGGCCAAGTTGGAACACCCCTGCAGGGTTTGAACTTTCGAAAGCCGTGCCCGCGGTTATGTGGCAGATGGGAGCTTGTTAATTCCGGTTGTAGATAACTTGACACAATGTTTCCAATACACTACCAGCGTGTGTACCGTGACTGTCAATTTCCGAATAGGGATTCGGGAGTTGAACACGGTGGGGTTATGTTTGACCGGCTTTAGTTAGGATCACTTCGTGATCATCTTTCGACCGATGCTCTTCTCTTCTCGCTCTCTATTGCGTAAGTTAGTGCTAGTTGCTGCTGCAGACTCTTGTTGTTCCTTCACCTCTCGTTCTTTCTTCAGCCTTGTCCTCACCCAAGGCTTAAATAGTCTTGTTACCCGGGAACGGGATTGCTGAGTCCTCTGTGGCTCACAGTTACTTCACCACACCAGTTGCAGGTTCAGCCGAGTTCGATGCAGGAGCTGGTTCAGTGCTTCACCAGGAGCTCGTTGAAGAGTGTGGCCATTTGCTTGTGACGTTTCGATAGTCAGTAGTGGTTTCTACTAGGATTCGATCCTGACCTGTGGCTTTATGTTGTTTTGGTATCTTTTTTTTGGATCTTCACCCGTAGTCGGGCTGTGATGTTTTGAATGATGATTGTTTATGTAATGTATTGTGTGAAGTGGCGAGTGTAAGCCAACTATCTTCTTTTGCAATTTAATCCCTCTTTTACATGAGTTGTGCAAAGATACCAAACTTGAGATCATTCTAGGATGGGCTTATACCTTTAAGTCGTGCCTCGACACGTAGGAGGTATAGTCCCATCCTGGGCATTACATAAGCTGCCTTTCTCGGAGCTTGGAGGTGTTGATAACGTAGTAGCCTAGTTGGTTTGGGACGAACTAGGTCTGGTTCTTCGGCCATGGTGAGTACATGTGCTTTCTTGGAGGTTGGAGTAGCTAAGCCTAGTAGGCCAGGGACGAACTGCTTCTGGCTCACCGGGCAATGACACGGGCTCGTTCTCGTGGACGATGCGGCCATCCTCTTGAATGCCGTCGTCGATACGGTCATCACCAGCGTGTAAGACTAGCCAACGGCGAACTTGCGTGGCTCATAGCAATAAATTATAGTTCCTGTTCTGAGCTGCTTTATTAAATGACCAAGGACATGCATGCTCTGATATGCTATACTGTAGTACACCGACATCAACTCATGGGTTCTAGCGACTAGCCACAACCCGTGAGAAGAAAACCAGGAGGAAAACTATGCCACCATGATGAGCAAATCAAGGTAGACCTCGTCAGTGTTTGCCACGTTCTGCGCAGCACGTCTGCACACCATGTTACCTTGGGCGCCGACTGCATGTTCCGCGCGACCACGGCCAGCGACAATATTGCCGCCGGCATCGCTTCCTAGCACGACATGAGCTGGCCACCTGTACGTCGTTCCGTCCTGGTCGTCCCGTCGTCATCAAGCTTGGCATAACCGTCGTTCGCGTCCTGGTCATCCCCGTCGCCGTCAAGCTCGGCATGGTCGTGCTTCCGCTCAGAACAGTGTCGTGTACGTCGTACTAGCCATGTTTGAGGTCGTCTGCGTCTTGCCCGTGGCCGGTGTCCTTGAACTGGGCTTGCGTCATGGCTGTGGCCGGCGTCCTTGACCTTATCTTGCGCATGGCCGGCGTCCCCTGCCCTGACCCAATCCCCACATGACGGCCATGAACTTGCTTCACTCCGCTTCAGGTGAGCAAGCTCACACGTGAGACGACAGTCATATAATAAATGCCGAAGCACAGGTACGTACTGTTGCCTTGTACGCCTGGGTTTTGTATTCACACGTAACAATCATTTCCTCCTAAGTTGCACAGATCCCGAGAAAGCAGGTGGGCGGACGTGATTTCCGAGGGGTGCGTCGCCGAGTGCTCTTAGTCCGCTTCCAACATTCACCTCAATTTACCAAAACACCCTCTAATGTACCAATCAGTGGTCGTAAACTAGACATGTCAGATTCCGAAGGTAAATTATTGTTTTATTTATGATTTATCTAATTAAATCCAGACGTTAATACCATTTATTTGCGAACAGTTGGTTGTTAAATATATAGGAAAACAAAACAAATTTAGGTTCGACTTATTCATAAATATGTTTTGTTTTATTTAGTAATACAATATACATTAAAATGTTTAATATTGTACTACAAGGATCCACAACAGGTGCATTAGTGTATCAAACGTTTTTACATTTAAAAACGATATAATTCAGTTGAAAATGTACTTGCTAAAAACACATGCTACATTTGCATATGAGGACTGTACCGAATGAAATGAAATACTATAATTCATTAGTCTTTGTCTTATAAAGTTCTACCTAATCATAAACAATACAATACGGCATAACAAAAACAAATTCACAGTGTAATATTTTATACTTGGTTTGTAATAAAATAAAATAAAATTGTACCCATAAATAGTAACTGCTTAATATTTATCCCAACAAAAAACTACATAGGACGGGTGGTATGTTGGTAGAAGGACATGATATGTTAGGGTATGTTTGAAAACGTTTGAAAATCGAAAAAAATTATGATTGTAGTTTGTTTACCAATATATCTGTTCTGCTGTATTTTCGTACCGGTGTATCATATTTATTTATAGTTAGAATGATTTTTTTAAATGCGAGCACGATTGTGTCTGTGCTAAGTTGTTACTCCCATACTTTCCTCAGGGGAAAGTTCCTCCTCAACAACCAAGCTTAATTTTTTCAACCAATCCAAGAAGCGACCTAGATTAACATCTGTTCAAGGTCTGTTTTTTTCTACTTAGATTCATGCACGTAACATATTGTATTGTTCATTTTGCATTGACTAACATATACATTTTTTCATGCAAAGGTGTAACACTCCAATCACCCGCAAATTCTGCCCCACAGTCGTCTTTTGATGCCCCTACAAATAAACCCTCAACACTACAACTAGCCAAGACATGGGCCAACAACATTGCTTGTGCTGTGTTGATGTTAAATGATGACCAAAACATACCTGATGGAGCAGTTCATTTTGGTCAAACATCTCAACTGTTGCCTACCAAATCTGTATCACGTCACATAAATTACGCTTTTGACCACTGGACATCACAAGCAAAACAACCAAAACTTAGTATAGACATCCTGGCATCTCTCGAAGACTTTGTGAACAATGTATCTGAAGATGTTGCTACAAGGTAAGCCAATACTTAAATTCAATTCTATGCCTTATTCACGGCCTACAACAGAACTATAACTATACTACGTTTCTAGGCCTTGGTTCAGACATAATTATCCAAGATTCATTTCAGTAAATGGCTCATCCATTAGAGAGCAGTTAGTCGGTGATACTGCACTAGACCATGAAGTCTGCTCTATAATTATCAGGACAATCTCTTTAAACGATGCATCTATCTATACCCTTCCGATGGTTTCTGGCGTATATTCTTCGAACCTGATTTATCGGTGAGTTCAAATAACAATCATATTTACCTATTGATTTTCAGTTTAATCTTACTTTCCTTCTATCCAGACTTACATTCTTTCAGGTGAAAATCCATGGGAAGTATGCTCAATACAAAACCAATTCATGTCTCAACGCGGGACAATTCATTTACCAAACTGTAAAATGGTAATAGACTTTTCCCATTCTAAATTCTAACCAATTTTCTTAAAATACTATATAACATTTACCCATGCATTGACACGGTTCATCATGCCGGCAACGCTTCAGACGGGCTGGTGTGCTTACGCATGGGACATGGACCGCAAACTTATACACATACTAAACCCTTGCGCTCAATCGTCACAGTATAGTTCTCTAAAGATCACTCACGATTCAATTGCTGACAAGCTTCATGTTGGCCTTTACTCCCGTCTATTCAAAATTTTCAATACTTGGCACGTCGACTGTTTGAATTGGAAGAAAGTATACGATATAATTTCTTCTGACGTTTTCACCAAGTGAGTACTCAAATTGCATCGGATCTTTTACTCTCAAATCAACTTATAATCCACCATATGTCATAATGATATAATTTTTTGCATCACAGGGATGAATCAGGAATGGCTATGATTCATATGGCATGTTCATTCAATGGTGTTGGTGTAGCTGAAATCCTTAACAAGGTAAGTAAATTTTCCTAGCATTAATTTTTCGTTTTTTTATTATACATAATTTGCAATCATTAATTATTAACTACGTTTTCCTCAGGTGAATTTAGGATGCACAAAATTAATATGGTGGCACAGATTGCAAAACTGCCTGCAAATTCAGGAGAACCACCAGCCGAGCTTAAAGCAATTATCAACTAGATATCTCCCATATGTGTTCTTCCGTGTGATATATTGTTGTACTACTTTTTAAATGTTGTACGCTACTTGTTATAGTCAACATAAACATCTGGAATGTAATATTACTTGTGCTACTTTTATAACTATTCCTGAATAGACATTTATTATGTTCCATCTACATTTTTCCTACTTTTCATATTTATTTATTTATCTACGGAATATCCATTTGCATACGTACGAAAATACAATACCGCCCACCTCAAACTACCGGCTAGTTCCGAATACCTAAAATTGTCTTAATTATAAACACGTTCAACAATATACTATAATTAATTTTTATTTCAATTATTGTTGTATAATCGATTTACTAAATTTTAAAACTCATGGATCATATTATATAATCAATTATATTCAATGCTTGCTTTAAAATATCTTTTACAAAAAAAACATTATCGTTAATTTTTTATGACACTTGCATTTATAAGCACAACGCATATCAACATATCATTAATCTTTCAATATGTACATTTACAAGCAAACTAAAAATGTTATTCATATGTAGCGGGCCTGGTAATTTTATAGATGTTCCTCCTTCAGAAAGCATCTCCACAACTATATTTTAAAAAACACATATAAACAAATATCTTAATAATCACATGTTTAACATATATAATTATTAAACTTTTCGATCTTCCATCAATGTATGTGCATCTATATATTTTCGAACATCAAAACCATCATTTTTAAATATTAAATCATGATACACCGATACGGAAATATAACTAAACAAATATATTGTAAAACCAATAATATAAATTTTCGTTACTGTTTAATCAAGATACATTTTATACATTCACAAATTTTATTTCAATAGATTTAATTATTAAGTTTTTTGTTAATTCATCAATGTACTTGTGCATCTATATATTTCCAAACTACAAAACAATCATTTTTTAGTATTAATTAATAATAAACCGCTACGGATATACACCAAAATAAATTTATTTTTCACCAATCATATACAATTTCCCATTTTCAATGATGTACTACCGTATTTTTCATTTTCATATTAAATATCTAACTAAGTAAATTCCAACAATCAATTTCATATTAATTTTCCTAACATACAACTAAACGATAACTATCGATTCGCACCTTTCATTTTTTTTATTAATTATATACAAGTATTCTATTAAATGCAATTGTACAAAGTTAACAACAGAAAAAAAATTACACAACTATCAAGCCTTCGACAAGCATATAAAGATAAATTTCGAACAAAACAAATATCTTCATTTAATTAATTTATCAATAGCACAAAACTCTTATCCGTACTTCCAAGCTTAACACTTAATTTTTAAAATTTTGCGCCATTGCAAACGTATTATTAAATAATTATAATATCTAAACTACTTTTAACAATTTTGGTTTACTCCACCACATAATTAATTTTCATTTGTACCACACAATAATTCTTAGCATGTTGTGCCTATGGCTCTGTATGATTCAATAGTTACGAATATTTACATTACGTTCGTACCTATCTATTACCAAATCTAACTGAAAAATTTAGAATACGAATGAAGGCACCAACCGTACAACCCATTTATGGTTTTTTCCATACCAACAGAAATAGTGCTTATCTAATTTAAGATTACATAGTAGATCACAAGGTCTTCATAGCACTTGTTTAATTTAACTAAATATGAAACATTCGCAATTGAATTATGAAATAAGTACCACCGGATAACAAACCGGTCTACCAGTTAAAGCCTCCCATACATTACGAAATTTTCATGGTATGATTCTTCTTGGGAAACTTGATTTGTTGCCCTCCATTTTACCTAACCATTGTAGCACATGGAGCTTGAATAATGCAAGACAACTCTGCAGTAATATAGAAGATGATTAAGTTAGGGTTTTTAATTAATTTATTACGGTGAACATTGCATTACCAGGTTTTCAGTAACAATAACACTCACCGTCTTAAGGAGGTCCTTAATTTGTTCCCCATTAAAGCTCAAAATGTATTGCAGAACGAAGAATGCAGTATCACCTCTGCAAGCACATTCAATATAATTTTAGAAACACTAAAAACTTCAAGAAACATATTTTTTTCAGAAATTTCAATAGTTACCTCTTCACTCTGCCAGTCAAACCGTGATGGCATTTCATTTTCCATTTGCTGGGATCCAAATGGAATCCAGGATACAGCTCAGTTACCAACGACGACATCCCCTTCAACAACAGTCTATATTTCCCCCAATGCTTTTTCTCCAAAGTTCTCTCAAGTTGCCATGTGTTTGCCGGATCCAATACATGTACCACCTTAGTAAACATATTGAATACATACAGAACGTAGTACCCCTCTTCAGATTTGTCTGGAACCATAATCTGCACATTGTACTTAGTTATATGAGATTTCTCACTACTAAAACATATAATATAATGTGATTTACTTGCTAACTACATTACCATCTTGCAGTGCCTCAAATCAAACTTTCCTTCCAAACCAACCAAGCTACCCTTTATTTCTTCATTACTCTGTACACCTTCACGAGCGAACACTTTCTCCTGCATTAACAATACAAACAAACAAATTATTATTTTGAGTAACCAGCTAAATTTGTTAAGAATCTTTTGTCAGCCTAATATGTTCTCACCGCCCAGCTCAGATGAATAACTTTCCGCAGCCTTAATATTGACCCAGGAGCATATATCTATTTATCCTCATCATAAACCATCCTTCTGAATAGTTCAAATACTCTTTCACTAACTTCTCCTCCTTGTTTCATCATTGCAGCTATTTCACTTCCAGTTATCCTTATATCATTACGTATAGGATGATCAATCCAAATCCTAAGCAAATAACATATATCGTTGTCAGAAAATTTGGCAATATATAGTTAACCTTTGTTTTAGTAATTTTCTTGTTTTTACCTCTTTAGTTCCATTCCTCTGGTGTTCTCCAACTGCTCCATAGAAGCCATCAGTACATGATTTGGCCTTAATAAATATGCTCCTGATGAGGCTAATCCACTTTTTGTACTTCCATCCATTTTGTTTTGAACATCCATATTTCCAGCCATCCTGTGCCGCTTACAAACTGCTAACATTTTGACAGACAATTAGTACAAACAAAATATATAGTTAATATTTCCATACTAAAACATAATTCATCAAACCTTCAATCAAACGATTTATTTGAGAGATGGATCTCTTCTTGCCAATCTCTGAATGGTCAGCTGCTATAATCAATTGGCCACGCGTGTCATCTCCTGCTTTTGCAATTCAATGACAACAGAAAAATAAAAGGTAAATTGTGGTCACATTTTTTTTCCAAAATGACTGTGCTTTCCTATAGATGAAGATTTTTTTTATTAACCCACCCAAAGTGTTTTTCTTGATGGCCTCAAGCGCTAGTACCGTGTTCATTTCGTCCGTCTTAACAGTTTCAGACACATTGGTACATCGTTCGTTGGTAGTTTCACGATGCGAAAAACTATCTCTTTTTTTCGCCGATCTCCTGACATAGAATTTGAACACTATAGAATTTTTAAAAATGTGTCAGCATTTTTCTACACATGCAAATTGCAAATCAATGTATATACGATGTAATATAACGACACAATTAGAACACAAGCCTATTGTTTGCACCTTGTTCTTATTTACATAATGACATTATATAATATTATGGGGCAACTCTGATTACGGAAATACTACTTTTATAATATTATATTACATAAGGAAAGACCATCTAAATGTAATTGATGTGTTCCAACTAACCTGGCATCTGACTAACACCTTCTACAGCAACCGTAGCTTCATTAAGGGACGTTTGTTTTCCACCACCTGATATTATTATTGATAAATATAACTTTCTTACGCAAACCAAATGGAAACAGAGTTTTGTTTTTCATCAGTACAAGAAAATCCTTTCTTACCAAGCATTACTGAAGTTCCAAAAACTGAACAATGATCATCAATCATCACGGTCTTCTCATTTGATTTTAATGCATTTGTACTAATGCATGTACCTTGCCTTGAAGCACATGGCTCACTTACGCCAACACCAAACTTACCTGCAAGTTAGTACATATCTATAAATGAGCATGTCCATCCACAAGCAAAGGTACATACAACATTCAGGTTTTCAAACAGACACCTGTTTTCATCGCAGCTAGTGCCTCAGCTACTGTTTCCAGTTCCTTCTCCTCCGTTGTACCACCACAGCCTGTAAAGTACAACAATCAGATTCCATTCCCCGGCTAGACTATGTATATAAAGTAGGTTTCCATCTTAGGTAACCTTTGCAATTCCAATTTTGGAATATGTACAACGTTACTCACCTGGAGCGCTTAACTCCATATCTGAACATTTTTCAACAACAGAGTCTTGTTTACTAAGCAACACACCTTAAAAGAAAAATGTCAAAATTACACATAAAAACAATTTGTTCGGAATTATATTTGTTTGTCACTTAGCATAACTTTAAATTATACCTTCTAGTATGCGTGTTGGCAAATTTGCCGTCCATCCACATTTCCCTAATTTTTCGATCCAGGCCTAGTTATCTACCTAATAATAATACAAAGGCAAATTGATAAAAGTATACTAATTACCTTCCATGGCTTTTGCAATTGTCTCGTCATAAGTTTTCCAATCATTAAGCCTTGATATACACTGTGCCATCTCATGCTCTTCTATCAACCTCCTAAGTACGACAACATCATTTGAATCATCCTTTGAAATAAGCTCATTGAACTCATGACTTGTTGAATCTGCCTTTTCCATTGCCTTTCTCAATTGACCTTTATGGTACACAAGAGCCTGAACAGACACATCAATTATTTGAAACAATTTATATTATATAATAATTAACGATAATACCGTGTATGCTAATATCATTACCTTATAGTGAATACAGCCGTCTCTTGCTGCTGTATCAGAAACCGGTAATTTGGCCTGCAACCAAAACATTTTAGATTTATATGTGTACCATATATGTGAATGATACATTTTTTCTTACAAAAATACTTCAACACTAACCTTCAACAATCCATACTTGATCTTCCCATCCTCAACAAAAGAATCTGCTTCGATGAAAGCTCGAACAACTGAAGCAGAGTACACCTTAACTTCAGCTTGTTGCGATGTATCAAGTGTCAAAACCCCAGTATGAACAGAGTTGAAGTAATGTATCTATAAGGACAACAAAAATACCATGGAGTTATTAGTGAACTGCCATCATTTCTTCCGTTAGCAAGAAAGCGGAAAGTCAAATAGAATAATTATTTAGAATTGAATATGATGTTTGTCATACCTGCAGAACAGTTGGACATCCATATAGCCACATATATTTCGATCTGTTCATTTTGCCCTCTTGCACACATGTGGCCCCTCTTAAGATCTCTTCAAGAGCATATCTACCGTAGTTCCAAAGACTCAGTTTGGCAGGATCTTCAACAAGCAGGTACGCATCAGTTGGCACGTTGTTGCGACCGTCTCCTGGTCCAAACAATACTGCAACAGCAAGCATAGCAGTTGCCAACTCTGTTTTCATCCTCTGCTCTACGCTCATTGGAGAGTCGGCCTGTTCTTGGAGTTTCCTAACTAGATCTCTGACAGTTATCTCATAAGCAATCACTTCCATGCCCAGAAGAAATCTAGCACTTTTGTACTGCTCTGGACTTGGTGGTCCGGCCTTCCTCTTCAGATTCAAACCTCCTTTCCTAATATCCATGTAAGAAAAAATCTCCATCTCACCCAATATTGACTTCACACCGTCAGACAGCCTCATCGTACAATCTTTGTGGTCGATTCTATCCAACAGAGAGTGAGTGAAAGAAATGAAATTCTTCCCAGTTTTGCCAAGATGCAAGACACCACCCAGACCCATCGCACGAACTACTTCTTTTTGTTCTTCCCCCCAGTTCTCCATAGCCGATGCTACATCTACAGGAGAGAAATTGCTCCGAACAATGCAACCATCTATCGAAACAGCATCCTGATGCTCTCCCATGGTCTGCGCTTTTAAATTGCGGCTCCATCCCAATGGATTACTAATTGAACCTGACCTAGACTGTTCCCCTTCTGTTCTTGCATACACATGGCTGCATCTACCTACGTTCATTCTGATTCCTAGTATAAGATGAGGAAAGAAAAGAAGATCAAAGGCAGACAAAAAATAAACGGAAGAGTTTTTCTGAAAATAATTTTTGTAACTAACCTTAGGAGATGAAACGAAGCCACCGGATGCGTAGAACTCGCCTCTAGCGCTTCTGTTCTTCCTCCAAAGATAAGCTTCTCCTGCTATCTCACCAGCTCCCGTCTTCAAGTCTTTCACAGCTGCCGTTCTCCCTCTGAATGGTAATGTAGTACAACTGCCATCAATTTGCGGTACAAATTTAGCTGTGCTGCAAAATGTCGCCTCGTAACAGCGGGACAGTGCACCAATTAATCCTGCCTTACACTAGACATGCAGGGGCTACAGCACGCAACTAGTACAGCCTAGTTAGCTAGCGAAAACACTGTTACACGGTTTCTGTTTATTCTTTTATTCCATTCTACTGTTACATGCAAACACTGCCATATCCTGCACGCCAGCTGGGCTCTACCGCACGCTTGTCTTGACGAGCTGCAAATGAAAGACGTCGACGACCTACGTCTCGCAAGTACTGGCAGCAACCGGGTAGCGTCGCACTCGAAGGGTCGATGCACCCCTGTACACCGTCCATGAGGCACATAACGTTTCTGTAAAGCTAACAAGCCGGCTGCCACACTGCATAAGGCTGCCTCCAAGTACCAAACACAACCATGGTCAAACAGCTAGATGATTTTCTTTCCCAATGCATCCTCACGCTCAAGAGAGCGCACATTGTTTTTCCCATCTTAAACTAGGATATTTTCAATATTACAAAAATATCACTTAGTTCTTCTTTCATTCATTACACTAAATGAGCTAAAACACTTCTTAAAAACCGATAATACAATCTGGTGCTTCCACCTTGTTTGATTCCATCCTGCACGCTAGCTGCAACATGTTGATCTTTATTGTGTGGACATCCAACTGCAAAATAGGATTACAATGTTTAAATATAATTGTTATTAACCAGACAAGTGAAAAACAAAAAAAAACAAAAAATTAACGCAACAATTTAGATAATATTCATACCGCGGTTATATTCTCGCGGATCGCACAGCCATCAAAATTCATCATGTAGTGCACCACATAGTAACCACTGTCTCGTCTGCAAAATTGGTAAAGTTTAATATTTGATATTTTTAACACTTTAATAATCAAACAAAACATTTTCTATAATTGAAATAACCTTGCTGCTTTCTCATTAAGATATGGATGGAAGCAGTACTCCCAACCATTCGTATCTATTTCAATGCCTTCAAAAGATGTCTTGAAGCACATTGCCAATCCATTTATAAGTACGGGGCATCTACGAACATGATGTTCCTCCACCGATGTACCTCCTAAGCAAGACCTTATTGGATCTAGCACATGTATCTTCTTATCGATACGGTCAAATATATACAACACCCAACTCTTGTCATTCTCCTGGTACGGAGCAAACATCTGTAAGCAATGTAAATTAATTCACGTCATGATACTAATCTTAGTTTAAATTGAATATCAAAAAATCTTTAAATATTTAACTAACCATTCTGCACGACTCGACATCATATCCGATGTGGCCACCCACAAACTGTTCATTTATTGCCTTCTTAAGCCACGATGTTGTTGTGTGAAGTATACAACCCCGTTTACAAGAATAAAATAAATATTTGTATTTTGCAATTAAATATTTTTTTTACAAATTCAAATTGAAATTAATGAACTTGCTCACAGCAAACATAGGATGAAGATAGTGTCTCCAACGGCTTTTACGGTCCTTTAAAAACCATGTTGACTCATAGTCCCGGCTCATGCGGCAGAAAAGATCAAATCCTACATAATTCATCCTACCGCAAGGCTTCAGTAGCTCAAAGATTTTGTTCCCATCTAACTTCAATTTATTTGGAGTTTCTAGTTCCACCCAAATCCTGTTTTTATTAATTATTAGCAGTTCAAACAACATATATTAAAAAATAATATTTGCATTCTTCAAAATATATTAACTAACCTTGCCTTGATTGTACGTGAACAATCTATTAAATTCTGATAAGCTAACTCGGAAGCACCTGTGCCAAATGTAGGAAATTTCGCGCCAATTTCAAAAGGAGATATACCACATTTATTATTTATAATATTTTTCTTGAATACTTCATTCTCGAAGTCAATGTCTTCATCTGAATCAGAATATACAACATGCGGCCTTTTCCCTATATATAACATAATTATATAATTAGTACTTCATTGCCAATGACCTAAATTAAATTGAATCATAGTTTAAAAGACATTTAAGGCACCAGCAGTATAGTTATAATAGTAATTAATAATTGGAATTAAACGCCGCAGCATTGAATCGTAGTTTAAATTGAATTAAATGTTACGTTACTTAATATAACATAATTGGAATTAAATGCCGTAGGAGGGAAATCTTAAGTTTCCATTGCAGATGTTCTTTATAAAATTATTATAACAACAAATTGTTTCTTGTTTTTAAAAATAAACTAATTGTTACAATATAACCCATTTTTTTGAATAGTACATATTGAGTATGTTATATTTTAATTTTTTACGTTCTCGGTTACATGATGATAAAAAAACATAAAATTGAGACAGACTTTTACCAATACCAGCAATTGATTTAACATATGTGTAAAAGCACGTGTCATTAATCATATAGTACCTATAATTATCAATATGTACATGTTTAATCCAAACAGAATATTAAATTATGATATATTTAATAAATGTATAATGTAAATAGAATACTCACTATCAGGGTGTGGGATGTAAACAATATCTTCTTCTAAATTTTCAACTTGGTCAACGGGAAATGTCCTATCTTCTTTTTTTCGTGGTACAACCTTTGCTACCAATGATAATTCCTTTTCAATGTTGTCACTTCTATTTGTAATATCCGGCACAGCATCACCTGCTAAAAGTATAAATATAATTATAACAATACTAAAAAAATAACGTAGATTAAATATCATGATAAAATAAATTAAACTGCCTATTTGATATCTGTGTAATTTACCTAATGTTGAATCATGTATTAGTAGATTGTCTCTACAGTTTAGAGATGATGACGCGCGTTTCGATGTAGTAGCAAATTTGCCAATTAGACTTGCCTGTGATATGAGATTTGTATTATGCCGAACTACAACATCTTGGACATCTTTTCGAAATTAATTTTTGTTAGCAACGTAATAACAAATCCAAATAAATGTAATTTAAATATTTAGTAAATATTTTTTTCACATCACCTTGACGCAGAAAGACATCGTTTTCACGTTGACCACCTGCACTCATTAGTATTAACAGAACTAATATATCATAATACATTTCAAAAATTGCAAATCTTGTAAAATTATAACAAAATTATTATTTATTGGAAGTCATTTTGATACCCGCGTCTCTATTGGAAACATTTGTCCGTGGGTCGTCTCCAACCGCGTCCAAGCAATTCCCCATGCAGAAACGCAACCCTGATTTTATTTAAATAATTTATGATGACCTTTTATATAAATTATTTACATAAGAATGTTTTAATTATATAAATATACGATCAGTATTAGTAATTAAATAATCACCTGAAATCATAGATGAAATTTCATCCAAGCTATTTTTCAATTTATCAACGTGATCGTAGTACCCCTGTCCCTTCAGGTATGCCACCAACTCAATTCTGTGCTTGGCAGCTTTCTGAATCATTAGTGCCTCGTGCTCGCGAACCAAATCTACAGTTATATTACCCGACAATGCGCCTGACTCGTAGAAATCGCGGCTTTCATCCTGCATGCTCTTCCTATATTCCTCAATCCTATCTGAGATCCAGGCCTTGCACTGTGCACAGTTTAATGCCGAGTAATTGCGTATATTAAAATACTGATATTTTAATAAATAGCAAAAGCCATATTAGGGTAATTACCTGTCCTGTTGTAGCCTCTATCTGGCATTTCCTTGCAATAATTGATATACCAGAGCTCTTAGCCTGTAACAACATTTAATTATTTATTTATTATGGAAAGCATAAATATAAAACATCAAATTGGAAAAACACTTACTGGCATAGATCCGTATAACCTCTTTTCGTTGGTTACAATTGTATCTTCCTCGATCATTGCCTTTATGCATGCATCTTTGTAGTACGAAATCCTTGGCGTCAAGTATTCGTCAACATGGAAGAAACCAGTGTCCACAGTGTCAAAGTATAGTATCTGTACAAAGACGTTGGTAAAACTTAAAGATTTAATTTTTATAGCTTATAATGCATGTACTTTCAAGACAGGATTATTTCGACAACACGCTTACCTGAAGGAAAATTATGCATCCATATATGTGGAATCTTTTCTTTCCAGTCAAAATAGAATGATGAATCTTCTTCGCACCATCGATTATTTCAGAAACTATATACTGCCCCCAGTTTATTTTGTTAAGGACTGATGGTTCTTTCACCATTTCGTATGCATCTAAAGGGATCGATGTCCGACTCTCTCTTGGGCAGAAAAAAACTGCAGTACAAAGCATAACAAACGCCACCTTTGTCATCACCTCTTCTTGACTAGTCATTGGACTGCTGCAACTTCTACGGAGGACCTCTATCAGATCGGAAACTGTTATTTCTTTCGTATTATCCAAACCATCTTTCTCTAGAAACAACAAAGCCCTAGCCTTCTGAATCTGTTCAATACTTGGGTTACCATCCTCTCTCTTAATCGTCAAGGATCCACCGTATGTAGTTCCTAGAACCCTAGATACCTGGATCTCGTTTATCGCCACAACTTCTTTCACTCCAACTCTAAGGCAACGTTCATTAGTATCTACGCGTTGATACAACCATTGAGTGAAGTCTCGGTTGAAAGTCTGTATATGATGCATTGTAAGAATGGGACCTAGACCTATGGATCTGATTAGAGCTTTTTTCTCCTCACCCCAAGAAGCTGTACCAAGCTTGATATCCTTGGGAGGAAAACTACTGAGAAATAAACTACGCCCACGAGCCCCCATCAAGGAGACGTCTCCTAGGCCCCAACCACCAGTGGTTTTCTTTGCAAGAGTATTAGAATTTGCCATCGCTCTGCTTTAAAAAAATGGAAAAGCTGTCAAATTACTAAAAACAAAAACCAAGTAAAGGAAAAAATGACAATTGCGACGGTAAACAAGTTGAATATTCATGAGAAGTGCTTACCTTATCTGCACCACCTTAGCTAGATCGCAATGGATCTGATCTTCTCAGGCATGTGAGAACATACCTCTCTCTAGCAAAGAACTACGACCACGCAAACTTCTATGACTTACATGTGATGAAGTACTTGTAGGCTGGCATAAGAAGCTTCGTTGCACTTACAATTTGCATGGCGTCCAAAAAAATCATATTGCTACTGTTTAGCACCGACCGTGGCAGGACATTAAAAGCTGTATTTAGTGCTCAGTAACTTTGCAGAACGAAATTCATTTTTTTCTTAGGTTTTCAACGCTAGGATTTACACACAACAATATGTGGCATACATTAAGTGTTCCAAGAAAATTAATTCTCAACACTGTTTATTCGTACGAATGGAGACTTTTGACACGCCTGAACCTGCTTCTCTGCACTCGTTTCATGTTAAATGCATAAGCTTTAAAGGACTGGAGACATGTGCGAATATGGGACGACCCTAGGTCGTCGCATTCAAAATTCTAAATTATCAATACATACACAAAGCTTAATCTAATAAAATTGTAGATGTTTGTTTGACCTCAACGATTTTTCAATGTATATATTAATACGTAAAAAATAAAAATAAAAAGTAAACAAACTCAAACGGAGACTTAAAGATATATAATAGTTAGCCAATAAAAATTGTACATGCCATACTGATTAAATTCTCTTAATAAAGAAATTAAGACCATTCATAATTTTATTCTCATAGAAAGTTAGCCACCCCAAGTGGCATGTGCTTATAAGAAAGTGCTGCTTAAAAGCCAGTAATTGGTGCGTGGCAAGTCATTTTAATCCTTTTGCAAGTCTTGCTGTCCACCTCTTCTCCATCATCATCGATGTCATCATAATGGGATTTAAATTTAGAAGATACACGCGAGCAACAGTCCTCATCATCTTCCACGTACCAAATTTCATCGAACAGAGTTGACACATATGGATCGGTCTCTCCGTATCCTTCTTCGATCTCGAAACACACATGTTCCTAAAATTTAATATTTGAAATTTGTGTAAGTTGCGATATATAACGTAAAATTAAAGCGGCAACATAAAAATATTGTTCAGTAAATACGGTTTGGAAGAAAAACCTTTGCTATGCAAGGCTTATATTCCTTTTTGTCATGACAATCCTTTGTTTTCACTTCACAACCTACAGATGCCTACATTATAGGCAGTTACTTTTTATTAGCTTGTCTGTATTAAAAAATAAGTTCAATGCCCCAGAATCAGCTATATTTTATACCTCTCCTGAGTAGCTATCCTCCAGATCATCACCAAACTCCATCACAGCTTTAGCTGTACACCTTGGGCTGATAAGAAATTTTTTCTACAAACAACATTTTATTTTAAATATCATTCATAAAAATAAACATACTTAGAACTAGGCCTCAAGAAATTTTATATACACTGACCTCTGCATGAAGCTCAACAGCAGCCCTAAGCCTCTTCGACATTCTTGCTTTGGACGAGTAGTCTATGGATCAACAGATTTGATAAATTGGTTTCGATCTAGGATTTTTGCCCTTTCGGATGTCTTCCTCAAGCACGGCAAATGCATCTATATATAGATGAAGGATGACCACACGCGTCATGCGCTCCACTTGATTTTGAATTTTGAATCCTGCATGGGCTCGTCTTAATTACTCTCATCTGTCCCGCTCCTTTATGTGGGCCGTGGCCCAGCAAACAAGTGTAATGTAATGGTTGGCCCATGGTAAAAGAATGCCGATTTACAAACACACGGCGCCGTAATAATTTACTGTTATATTTTTTTTATTACGGCTTTACTTTAATACGCCGTGTCTAAAAATAATATTTTCTGTAATTTAAAAATATATAATATTAAATTATTGCAATATGGCATCCACAAAAAAATCTTTCACATGCTAAGTTCATAAACACATCATTAGTTCGGACAACATCTAAATATAAGGAAATGAACAACACGAATTAATATCGTTGCATAACAACAATGGTGAAGTTCAAATAAGCTAAAAAAACATAATATATTTGTTAATGAATTTAGAAGTAACTGAACTTGGGTAACCAGAACTGACATTATTTTTATTGATAAACGCTTTGGATGGTACTTCTTGCTATTACATGTTCCTCATGGTAGAAATTCCGTCCACCACTATCTCTTCGTTCACTGAATATCAATCTTATCGTTGAACACTGCCTTCTTCCCACAGCTGTTCCTGCGATGTCCCGCTACTCCACAATTCCTGCATGTTGACTGTTTCCTTGGTTTAACAGGCGCGTCCCCTCTCAGTGGACATGTTGTGCACTTGTGACCTTCACCCTTGCAAATCTTGCAAAATCTTGACCTCTTAACATTCTTCTCGTAAGGCGCCTTATCTCTTGCTGTTGTTGGCCGTCCTTTGAACCTTTTAGGAGGTGGTGCAGATAACTCATGGTGACTTCTATCAGGAGAGAACACATCGTTCATTGACTCCGAACTGTCTACTTCATAACCATCACCAACATTCATGCATGAACTTTCAGACCGTGTCCTTTTGGCCATGTTACGGATCCTTACTTCCGAAAGCTCCTGGGCGTCAGCAGGCATGTTCATGCTGTGATCTTCCCTTATATGGCTTGTTGCATTAAACCTAGCTATTGTAGAAGCTTTGTCCAATACACTCATGCCATCTCCTTTTTCCGAAAGAGGGGTCACCTTTAACAAACCTTCCTTGATGTAGTTTATAGTAAATTCATAACTCTGAACATTTGTGTCGCCAAGTCTGACTAGTTCCAGAGCTGCATTATAAAGAGCAGAGTGTCTGTATGTTGGAGATTCAATAGGACCCATGTCCTTCTGGTAATGCTTAAGATGATCTGGTAGAATGTCCCTGGCGTCAATTGTCCATCGTTTCATTATATGGTATTGTGGGATCATTTTGACATCCAATACCATCATAACCTGTCGACAACAACGGGATTAAAATTAGCCAATATAAGCAAGCAAAGTTATTTTGGAGGATCTTTAAATTTCTTTATTCATGTTTTTAAATACCTTTATTATGTGGCAACAAACCATACCCATATGGTCGAAAAGCCCGCATTGGCACTTATATATTTCCCCATCTTCAGATATTTCTACTACAAAAAATGTCTTACAATACTTGCTCCGTTTCTCTGCATTCACATGACTAGCGTTGTACAATCTCTTTGGAATTATCTCAGCTATAGTATAAGACCCAGCAGCGTACATGTACGACCCAAAAATTTCAAACATGGTCCTGGTGTATATTTTGCTGGCGTGCTTTTCCAATGGAATGTTTGCCTTGAGTACAACACCTCCCTGAAATATTAAAGGATTTTTTTTTTGGAATATTGTAGTGCATGGTAAACATATACGACATAGCTTATAAGTAATAAGTTTTTAAAGGAATCTTACCAGTCTGGTGCGCTTTTCTTGAAAACCTTCTTCCTGGTCTCTGTCGAATTGGAGCTTGCTATATTGTTTAACAAATAGATTCATAGGGCATCCGGGAGGTACGTAGTTCTTCAGCATGTGATTTGCACTTTCACTTCGCTGCGTGCTAGTCATCCGGGCACAGAATTTACCTGCAAAATATGGTTTTGCCCACATTTGCCTTTTTTCATAAGTTTGGATGAGGAAAGTATTCTTTTGCAATGAATGTTTGTCAATCAACTCTTTCCACTGCTTTTCAAACTCTTCTTCCGTCAACATATCTTGTATTAGTTTGTGAAACTCCACCCTAAAATCGCTTCGTTTGTTGTACAAGGTACCAAGAGATTCTTTTGCTTTCTTTAAAACGTGCCACTTGCACCAACGGTGTGTTGCATCTGGATACACCTGCTCTATAGCTAGCTCCATAGCTCTTGCTTGGTCTGAGAATTAAAATCATATTGTGGAAATATGAGAAAGATGTAGAATTCATTCAACTACAAAACATGCATATTCATACAAGAATGTACTCACCAGTTAGAATTGTAATAGGTTTCTTGCCTCCCATCAACTTAACAAACTCTGCAAAAACCCAGTTAAAGCTCTCGACCTTCTCATCACGCATCAGCACACCGGCGTATATCACACTCTGGAAATGGTTATTTACTCCAACAAATAGACCGAATGGCATGTCAAAAAGATTTGTCCTGTATGTAGTATCAAATGTTACGACATCACCAAAGTAGTGGTATTGTAATTTGCTCTTCCCAGTTGTCCATATGAGTGTCCTAACTCTACTTTCACTGTCTACACGGACTGTGTAAGTGAATTCCGGGTCAGACTGCTTAAGTTCTGCAAAATAATCCATGGTCTTCTTAACATCTTCATCAGCCTGGTCTCTGCTTAGTTTTGCACACAAAGTCCTCAGGCATCGCTTGGTGAAAGGTACATTCTCTATACGACCGAAAAATGTTCTGATTATGCTGTATACCTTGCTAAGATTTACATTGTTCTGCCGCAGTTGAGAAACCAGCTCTCTTGTGTATTTGTCAATGTGCCTATGTGAAGGGAAGTGCAGCTTCTGTGCGCATGTGTGTAACATCTGATGGTTGTGAGACACTCTGTATTTGCATATGTACCACCCATCATCTTCAGTTCTAAGCAATCTAATCATGGCAGGACACTCCGTTCTGGACGAAGTAGAGTTCACTTTCTTAGGTTTACCCTGGAGATGACAGCAGTTGATGTCAACCATCAGAACAAAAAACAATAAAAAGGAAAAAATAATCAACTGTATATTTTGTGATTACCCCGCAGTTGCACAGAAGCTCTTGCATGCTTTTAGCACCTTTTACATTTGTACGACTCTTCCCGTACCTGATTCCGAAACCACACTCCCATGAATACAGGTTGTAGTAGTCGTAAGCTTCTCCTAGCGAATCAAATGTCAACCCCATCGAAGGCACGACAACTGCATCACCTTTCCTCTCAGCAAATCCTCTAAATGCAATTTCCAGTGCGCTAATCCTATCAACACTGGCTGCTCTTTCGTCTGGCATTGCCCCGTGTCTATGTCTGAAATTAATATTAAGAAAACATCAATTTTAACATCCTAAGACAGTACATTAAACCACATAGAAATGTTCTTAACATAATTAATTAAATGGTTGACATCCTAAGACACTAATATCATAGTCTATTCTAATACACATCATATCTGGCGGAAAAATTAAGCACAATTAAAGTGTAAAACTAACCGCCGAACCCAGCCGCTGTTTTCCCTTTCGACATCAATAACATTTGGAGTCCTTGATTTCTGACAAGGCTCTACATCTAAAACTGTTGATACATGCTGCTCTGTGCTTCCATTTGAAGAATCAATCTCGTCTGCTTCAGCTATGGTGGACAGTGCGCGGGCTTCTTTGACTGACATATGTGCTATGCCGGCAGCGCACTCCTCGGCTATCAGATCTTGATTCGATCTACAAAGCGGAAGTATGAAAAACTTAATAAACACCATGATAACTTGTAAAATGACTGGATTTATCAACCAGTACGAAAACGAAAATACCTACCTGGAATCGATGACCGGAGAGTCCTGGACAAGCGGATCTTCAGAATTGCTCATCTCCTTAAGCCGGGGAAGAACAGCAAATCACATAATCTTGGAAATCAACGAAAGACAAGGATTAATAAGAAAACCAAATCGCCTGCTTCTCAGCTATTCCACTATGATGGATCGCTGCTTCTCAGATCTGGCAATGGAGTCTTTGCGTGGTAGGAGAAGGATGCACAGGTAGATGGAGGTGGAGTGAATTAATTTCCTCCGGACAGCTCACATGTACCCGAACGTCCAACAGTGGTTTCAATAAATGAGCTTGAACATGTATGTACTGTTCGCTCGTACCGACCCGGTGGCGTATTCGAAGCCAGCCACGATTTTCGCTCTAATTGGCTCGGATCCCAATATTGCATGCGGTCGGCGGAGATTTCGGAGGGGTGCGCCGCCGAGTGCTCCTAATCCGCCTCCTACTAGTAATAGTCATCACGGTTGTTGGATACGACTCGGAAGTAGCACTAGGAGTAACGACAAAACACATCGGGATTCGGCATGCTGGTGAAAACGTGCTGCGACCGGAAACCATGGTTTCGGCGACTTGATCCATATTCGAGTCAAGTAGTACTCCACTTGACGTCTCGTCGCTTCACGTGGGATGAATTCTTGCCCTTTCTGCTGGATCGCTTCGTTTTCCTAATCTCTTCTCTCCAATTGGTATATGTCAGATCCAAAGTTTAATCACCACTCTGGTCACAAAAAAAAACGATGAAGTTTCTGGCTCAGCGCAAGGTTGCTCCAACGCGATTGTTCGTACTGGATCTTCTTCAATCGCGAGCTTCTCGAAACCCTAGGATAGATCCCTCCAAGAACTCAACACCACCGTGCGCAGGCCCCACGGTGGGCGCCAACTATCGTGGAATTGTCACGGCAGATGTCCGGTTTAAAGGACTTAGTCGTGAGGCCACGCATCTATGTGGTAGCTTGAGAGGGGTTGAGCGGAATCAAGAGACGCAATGCAAGACAAGGGATTTAGACAGCTTCGGGCCCCGAGAAACATCATCCGGTAATAGTCCTACATGATGTTTGAGGCTAGGTCTCATTATGATCCTCATGGTCTCGCCAGTAAACCGGCTCTTGGTGTCTAGCCCTAGAAACTTGTGATAACTTGTCCCTCTTTGGGGAGCCCTGCCCCTCCTTATATTTGTTGAAGGGGCGGGTTACATGACTAGTCCTAGTAGGATTAGGATTACTCTATTACAAGGATTCCTAGTCTTGATTTTTTTGTAGGATAATATTTCTTATGCTTTCTTCATAAACCGGCCCACCATAACATGAACCGGCCTTCTGGGCCTTGGGCCTTGTCATCCGTGATCCGCCAGCCGGGTTACCAGTGAGTGATAGTATTCAGGAAGGTTGCTTGTAAACCGTCTGGTTATGACGGATCGCCAGTGAATCACCAAGTGTAAACCGGGTCTCAAATAAACCACCAAATCCGGCCGGGTTATACTTCCGGCCGGGTTACGCTACGGGGTATATCTCTAAGCGGTAGTACCGCTCCACTAAGCGGTAGTACCGCTTGTAGCACTCTGCGGCAGTACCACTGTTGCTCCGTTTTACTACAGCCTCGACTCGAGAGCGCATTTTCTTGTGTCGGGTTTTGCGGCACTAGGAGCGGTAGTAGTGACGGTAGTACCGCTCCCCAGCGGTAGTACCGCCCTGCGGCCGCGGTAGTTCCGCTCTGGGTCCCAGCCCCCTTGCGCGGCAGTACCGCTGAAGGGAAATGGTAGTACCGCTTGATAAGCGGTAGTACCGCTCACTCAAGCGGTAGTACCGCTCTCTGCGGGGCTGAGTGAGGGGGTAACGGTTGGATTGTTCCCCCCACTATATAAAGGCATCTTCTTCTTCAATGTTGACCTACCTCTTCCCCCAAATACCCCATTGTTGTTCCAAGCTCCATTTTCGCCCGATCTCCTTCCCTAGCCTATCAAACTTGTTGATTTGCTCGGGATTGCTTGAGAAGGCATCGATCTACATTTCCACCAAGAGATATTTGATTCCCCCACTAATCCCTAGCGGATCTTGTTACTCTTGGGTGTTTGAGCACCCTAGACGGTTGAGGTCACCTCGAAGCCATATTCCATTGTGGTGAAGCATCATGGTGTCATTGGGAGCCTCCAATTCGGTTGTGGAGATAGCCCCAACCTTGTTTGTAAAGGTTCGGTTGCCGCCTTCAAGGGCACCACTAGTGGAATCACGACACCTTGCATTGTGTGAGGGCGTGAGGAGAATACGGTGGCCCTAGTGGCTTCTTGGGGAGCATTGTGCCTCCACACCGCTCCAACGGAGACGTACTTCCCCTCAAAGGGAAGGAACTTCGGCAACACATCCTCGTCTTCACCGGTTCCACTTGTGGTTATTTCTTTCCTTTACTTGTGCAAGCTTTACTTGTTTATCTTATATAGCTTGCTTGTGAGGTTGTTATCTTTACTTCCAATAAGTTGTCATCTTAGTAGCATATCTAGACAACTTAATTTGACGCTTAATTTAAAGTGGTTAAGAAAAGCTAAAAATTGTTAGTTGCCTATTCACCCCCCTCTAGTCAACCATATCGATCCTTTCACTTTGGTCAATAATGGCATAATAATCTTGGTTACCTCCAAAATGACCTAAACTTAGTTTATTTTCCTCGAAAATGACATAATAACCTTACTTAGCTCCAAAATGACCTATTTACATAGCAATATCATTCTTCGTGCTAGCTTGAGCCCTTAACTAATATTTTGTTCCTCTCTCTCAGGCGAACCACCAGAAGAAGCCTGTGCCAAATCTGTTCGACCTCTATGGCATGGCCCGTAGTGCCCCCTACAAGAAGGCCAAGGCTTTATCAGAGTCTAACCTAGATAATCTAGAGAGCTTCACCAACGTATCCTCCCACCACAAGATCGTGAGGTACAGAGACGAGGGGAAGGCCGGGAAAGGGGAGGACTTTAACCCGGGCTAGGATCCTTTTGATACAGAGTTGGTCATGATATCCAGTGGCGGGAGGACCCATGGCACCCTGGCCATTGGTGATGGACTGATACATTGTCCTAGGACTCTCCCGTATATCAAGAAGCGCCAGAGTAGCTCTGATCCTGAGATAAAGCCTCGTGCACGGCCCACGGAGCTCGCCATTGCGGTTAGTTATACATACTCTCTCACATTTCCTCCATTACACTATGTGTGTGTCTATCGATGATTACAATGCTAATGAGGAGTGGTGTGTTTCAGGCACTGGTTGAGAAAGAGAGATTGAACACCCAGGCGCTTTTGGAGAAGGCAAAAGGTGAGGCGGCGGAGAGGGAGAGGGAGATGGAGGAGAGGACAGCTAAGCTATTGGAGGAGGAGAGGAACCCGAACGAGGCGTCTCACTAGGCCCTATACGAGCTCCTCGTGGTACGTTTCTCGTGCATATTATCCAAATCTTGCACGTGATGTTCGCATTACTAACTAATATGACTAACTCGTGATAACCAAATGTGCAGACCATGTGCGAGAAAAACGGCCAGACCCCTCCGCGGAAGCCCCAAATTGCTCCGGCAACCAGGTGAGTTTGATTTCAATGGTCGTTAGTTACTAGTATTCACATTTTCAGTTTGATCATGCTAACGAGACATTATTGGAAATGATCTTTGGTTCAGCATGCCTCTCGACAAGCAACAACCAATCCTTCTGCGCCTGGCAATGGCGGAACCCCGACTGGTCCTTCACCTCTGTCTGCCACTACCGCAGCCCCGACCGGTCCTTCACCTCCGTGATAACGGTATTTTTCTTCTTATTTAACCTATTTAGTCCATTTATGACATAATTTATCCTATTTAGTCCACAAATGACATAATACGATGAAGAAAATCAAGTAAGAGGATGAAAAGAAGGAATAGGAAGAAAAGAAGAAGAAGAAGAAGAAGAAGAACAAGTCCTTCTTGTGCTTCTTCTTCTTCTTTTCCTCATCTTACTTCTTTTTATTCCTAAATGGCATAATAACCTTGCTAACCTCATTACTGTCATATACTTAGCTTGTTCTCCTCTAAAATGACACAATAAGCTTAGTTAGGTCAAAATGGCATAATTAGCCAGGTTAGCTTAAAAATGTCCAAGATTAACTAGGTTAGCTCCAATATGATCCATTTAACCTACATTAGCTCCTAAATGACCTATTTACCTAGCTTAGCTCTAAATTGACCTACACACTTAGCATATTTAACTAACTTAGCCCAAAAACGACATTTTTACCTACATTAGTTGGAAAATAAGAAGATAAAGAATAGGAGAGGAGAGAAAGAAAGATAAGATAAATTCTTCTTCTTCTTCTTCTTATTTTCCTCCTCTTCCTTTTCTTCTAGCTAGTCTTCCTCTTCTTCTTCTTATTCTAACTTTCATCTTTCCCAATTTGCAGATTTGCTTTAGATTAGGAAGCTTGCATTGATGGAGTGTACTATTATTATCTTGCTTCCTCTTGTTGTTTATGAAAACTTGTTTGGATATGTATCTCTATATGGATATGTTGTCGTTGGAAACTTGTTTCTAGATATGTATGTATATATGGATATGTTGGATAGGACTTTGCTGAACTATGTTGTTGGATATGTTGGATTTGATGAAATATGTTGTTGGACATGCTGTTATATGTTGTTGGATATGTATGTATGTATATCTGTGTATGAAATCCTGTCAAATTAAATGGATTCAAATAAAAATAGGGGATATATAGCCTCTTTGCCTTCTGCTAGCGGACGGCAAAGAGCTTTGCCGGCTGCTAGCAGACGGCAAAGAGGCCACGTGGCAGCTACCTGTACAAACTGGGAACACTGGGCTGCCTATTTGGGCACTTTGCCGTCAGCCAGCAGACGGCAAAGATTCAAAGCCCTTTGTCGTTTGCTGGCAGACGAGAAAGTACCCAAGTAGGACTGGCAAATAGGGCCAGATATGCCGTCCGCCAGCAGACGACAAAGATTCAAAGCTCTTTGCCGTCCATTGGCAGACGGCATAGCGGGCCACGTGGCAGCTTCCCAGTGCTATTGGAGCTGAGCTCTTTATCGTCTGCTGGCGGATGGCAAAGCACGCCGTTAACCCCTAACGGCGCCCACCCCACCCCACTACCGTCCATGATCTTTGCCGTTTGCTGGCCGCCAATGGCGGACGGCAAAGCGTTTTGCCGTCCGCTTCTATGAAGCAGACGACAAAGAAGGCCTTTGCTGGCACTCGTTCAGACGGACAGTTTGTCGTCCGCCGGTGGACGGCAAAAGACTTTGTCGTCCGGCATTCATGCCTTTGCCGTCCGCCATGGCGGACGACAAAGAAGCTGATTCCAGTAGTGTAGGGGGGAGATTGGTAGGATTTAACCATCGCACGCTTCCGACCTCCCCGCAAAGATGAAACAATCAAGATACAATGCGCGCCAATTTGGTTACATAAGCCATAGGTGCATGCTACGGGAATCACCAACCTTAACACAATTATTTCTTTAACCTCACAAACTACCACTAGCATGACTCTAATATTACCATCTCGACATATCAAAACAATTATAAGGAGTCAATTTTTTCATAATATTCAATGCTCTCTATATGAAAGTTCTTATTATATCTCATTTGGATGCCTATCATATTTAGGACTAAATTCATAACCCATGAAAATTACCATGATGTTTTTAAAGACTCTCAAAATAATATAAGTGAAGCAAGAGAGTTCAACAATTTCTATAAAATAAAACCACCGCCGTGCTCTAATAAGATATAAGTGAAGCACTAGAGCAAAATTGCCTAGCTCAAAAGATATAAGTGAAGCACATAGAGTATTCTAATAAATCACGATTGAAGCGTGTCCCTCTCAAAAGGTGTGTACAACAAGGATGATTGTGGCAAACTAAAAAGAAAAGACACATGTCATACAAGATGCTCCAAGCAAAATACATATCATGTGGTGAATAAAAATATAGTCTCAAGTAAAGTTACCGATAGACGAAGACGAAAGAGGGGATGCCTTCCCGGGGCATCCCCAAGCTTAAGCTCCTGGTTGTCCTTGAATTTTACCTTGGGGTGCATTGGGCATCCCCAAGCTTAGGCTCTTGCCACTCCTTATTCCATAGTCCATCAAATCCTTACCCAAAACATGAAAACTGCACAACACAAAACTCAATAGAAATCTCGTGAGCTCCGTAAGTAAAACAAAGCAAATAAACACTCAAGTTACTGTTGTGATCTTATTCTTATTTTATATTGGTGTAATATCTACTGTATTCCAACTTTTCCATGGTTCATACCCCCCGATACTAGCCATAGATTCGTCAAAATAAGCAAACAACACATAAACAACAGAATTTGTCAAAAACAGAACAACTTGTAGCAATCTGAAAACTTCGCATATTTCTGTAACTCTAAAAATTCTGAAAACTTAGGACGACGTGGATAACTTGTATATCAATTTTGTCGAAAAATTTCATAAGGTTTTCAGGTTCCATCGAATTATTGAATTTTCTGCACTGGGCACAAAAGTTTATGTTTTCAGCAAAATGAAATCAACGATCACCGTAAGCCATCCCAAAGATCTTACTTGGATCAAACACTAATTAAAACACCAAAACACAATTACTACAGAAGTAATAATGTGTGAAACTTGAAAAACAGAATCAAAAAGCAAAAAGCAAAAATAAAATTGGGTTGCCTCCCAACAAGCTCTTTCTTTATAGCCATTAAGATCGGCTTGAGACTTCAATGACGCTCACATGAAAGATAAGAATTGAAGCACAAAGAGAGCATCATAAAAAACGTGTCAAACACATCTAAGTCTAACATACTTCCTATGCATAGGCATTTTATAAGAAAATAAATTATTAGGACAAGTGAAAACTAACATATGCAAGGAAGAAGAAAGAAACAATAGCAATCTCAACATAACGAGAGGTAATTTAGTAACATGAAAATTCCTACAACCATATTTTCCTCTCTCATAATAATTGCATGTAGGATCATATGCAAATTCAACAGCTATCACATAAAATTTTCTCTACATGATCCATATGTATGCAAAGTTGACACTCATTCAAAATAGTGGGATTAACAGAGAACAAAGTCATTGCTTCTCCAAGCCCACTTTTATCAAAATTTTCATAAGATTAATCAATATCCAAAGTAGTGGAATCAAAAGTTGACATTCTTTCAAACCCACTTTCAATATTATGGCAAACATTATTATCAATCTCATATTCATCATGGGGTTTAAATAAATTTTCAAGATCGTAAGAAGCATCGCCCCAATCATGATCATTGCAACAAGTAGTGGTCATAGCAAAATAAGCATCCCC
This sequence comes from Secale cereale, assembly GCA_902687465.1. NCBI lineage: Eukaryota > Viridiplantae > Streptophyta > Magnoliopsida > Poales > Poaceae > Secale > Secale cereale. The sequence goes on from LR738710.1 coordinate 571,995,985, forward strand.
AAGCTTAGGGTTTTGCATATAATTAACATAATTGACATTAATAGAATTTATAATAACATCATCACAATCACGCTTTTCATTCAAGGCACTATCGTGAATCACTTTACAATTCTCTTCTTTCAACATTTCATCACAATTTCCAGATTCATGAATTTCAAGCAAAACCTCATAAAGATAATCTAGTGCACTCAATTCACTTGCAATTGGTAAAAATATTAGCAAGTGGATGACGTTCCATAGATATATTTTTAGCAAGCGAAGATGCAAGCAAATAGAAGGCACATGGCGACACGGGCAAACATAAGATCAAACGAGAAAAAGGCAAATGAAAAGAAGACAAATCTTTTCGAAAAATCCTTTTAGAAGTGGGGTGAGGAACGTGAGAGGCGAATGGAAAATAATGTAAGTTCGAGAGATGAGAGTTTTATGAAGGGTACTTGGTATGGCTTAACTTGGCGTAGATCTCCCCGGCAACGGCGCCATAAATTCTTCCTGCTACCTCTTGAGCTTGCGTTGGTTTTTCTCTTGAAGAGGAAAGGGTGATGCAGCAAATTAGAGTAAGTATTTCCCTCACTTTGAGAACTAAGGTATCATTCCAGTAGGAGACAACACACAAATCGCCAAATACCTGCACAAACAATCAAAAAAAAATGCACCCAACGCAATAAATGGGCTGTCAATCCCTTCATGGTTATTTGCAAAAGTGAGATCTGATAGAGATTGATAAACTGTAAAGTAAATATTTTTGGTATTTTTGGTTTATAGATTGGAAAGTAAAGATTGCAAAATAGTAGATCGGAAACTAATAAGATGGAAAATAGACCCAGGGGCCATAGGTTTCACTAGAGGCTTCTCTCATGATAGCAAGTATTACGGTGGGTAAACAAATTACTGCCAAGCAATTGATAGAAAAGCGCAAAGTTATGACAATATCTAAGGCAATGATCATGAATATAGGCATCACGTCCGTGTCAAGTAGACCGACTCCTACCTGCATCTACTACTATTACTCCACACATTGACCGAAACGATTCTGCATCTACAGTATTAAGTTCATAAAGAACAGAGTAACACATTAAGTAAGATGGCATGATGTAGCGGAATTAACTCAAGCAATATGATGAAAACCCCATCTTGTTATCCTCGATGGCAACAATACAATAAGTGTCATGTCCCTTTCTGTCACTGGGATTGAGCACCGCAAGATTGAACCCAAAGCAAAGCACTTCTCCCATTGCAAGAAAAACCAATCTAGTTGGCCAAACCAAATCGATAGTTCGAAGAGAATTACTAAGATATGAAATCATGCATATAAGAATTCAGAAAAGACGTAAATAATATTCATTGACAATCTGATCATAAATCCACAATTCATCGGATCTTGCCAAACACACCACAAAAGAAGATTACATCAGATAGATATCCACGAACATCGAGGAGAATATGGTACTGAGGATCAAAGAGAGAGAAGAAGCCATCTAGCTACTAGCTATGGAACTGTAGGTCTGTGGTAAACTACTCACACTTCATCGGAAGGGCAATGGTATTGATGTAGATGCCCTCCGTGGTCGAATCCCCCTCTAGCAGAGTACCGAAAAAGGCCTCCAGATGGGATCTCGCGGAAACAGAAGGTTACCGCAGTGGAAAAGTGGTTTCGATGCCTCCTCTAGGGTTTTTGGAACATATGTGAATATATAGGCGGAATAAATAGGTCGGTGGATCAGTAGGGGGCCCACAAGGGTGGGGAGCGCGCCCTACCCCCCTAGGCATGCCTTCCGTCCTTTTGGCTGCCTCGCAGCTCCCCTGACGTGCACTCCAAGTCTTCTGGATGTCTTCTAGTCCAAGAAAAAACTTCGCAAAGTTTAGTTCTGTTTGGACTCCGTTTGATATTCCTTTTCTGCGAAACTCAAAAACAAGGAAAAAACAGAAACTGGCACTGGGCTCTAGGTTAACTAGATGATACCCCGCACATTGTTGCAGGAATATTTGCAATATATTTCGATGATATCTGATTTGTATGGAACATGAATAGTAATACTACGAAAACTAAAATTGCAAATACATATGCTTTATTGTGTTTGGTTAATGTATTATAAAATATTTATTAAATATCTAATTTAATGCATGTTGTGGTGGGCCTTTTGCCATGCATGTTGCTTGATGATGTGGCGTGCTTGCATGTTGAGAGAAATATGTTAGTGGGGGCTAGCTATTTAGATATAGATGATAGGTTAGTCCCAAAAATAATATAAAATAGCATATTAATGCATATAAAACATCCAAAACAGATAATATAATAGCATGGAACAATATTAATTTATAGATACGTTGGAGACGTATCACGTATCCGGTTGTTTGGTTAGGTGTGGTCCACAGCCCCCATAGCACGGAATCGGATTCCTCAACCCAGTGTTTATCTGACTCCCGTAGGGAGCGTACCAATCGGGGTTTAATGCCGCTCATTATCAGGCCATTGGCCCGTTCGACCTGACCGTTTGTTTGAGGGTGGTAGACAGATGTGTAGTCAAATTTAATGCCCAACTTAGCACACCAGTTTTTCACCTCATCGGTCATAAAATATGAGCCATTATCTGTGATGATGCTGTGCGGGACACCGTAGCGGTGTACCACGCCGGATATAAAATCAATCATTGGTCCTGCTTCAGCTGTCTTTACTGGTTTGGCCTCTATCCACTTAGTGAATTTATCCACCGTAACCAGTAAATATTTCTTTTTATGGCTTCCCCTTTAAGGGGTCCGACCATATCCAGCCCCCAGACCGTGAAAGGCCAATTGATGGGGATTGTTCTTAGGGCAGTGGGAGGCATATGACTTTGATTGGTGAAAAGCTGACATCCCACATGACGTTGGATGAGGGTTTGTGCATCTGCTCGGGCCACCGGCCAGAAAAAGCCTGTCCGGAAAGCTTTGCTTATGAGGGCCCGAGTTGCGGCCTGATGGCCTCCCAACCCAGCATGTATTTCAGCCAAGAGTTGCCGTCCCTCCTCTTTGGAGAACACCAATAGTGATTTTCTTATACTGTTCACCTTCGTGAACTTTGTAGGGTTTAGAACGCTGATACGTCCAAAATGTATCTATAATTTCTGCTTGCTCCATGCCTCTTTTGGGTGATACTGCTATGATATTTATACACTTCCATACACTTTTGATCATATTTGGACTAACCTATTAACTCAGTGCACCCCAGTGCCAGTTTCTGTTTTCGGCTGTTTTTGTATTTCATGTTTTCACATTACGAGAACTGCCAGGAAAAATCCAGAAAAATTATATAAAAAATCAGCGTTCCAGAAACTACCGTGCGCCCGAAGGACAGCCGGGGGGGGCACCAGGGCTCCAGGCGCCCTGGCGGCGCGCCCCCCCCCCCTGGGCCGCGCCGGGCCGGGGGGGCGCCTGGGCCCCCCAAGGCTCCTCTGATGCCCCCCTTTGGCATATATTTAAAGCGTCTCCCGAAACCCTCGAAACAGGAACTCTTTTTCGTGATCTCATCTCTGTTCCGCCGCCGCCGCCGCTTCCAAGATCGGGAGCACCAGGAGAACCCTTCCCGGCACCCTGCCGGAGGGGAGGATCACCACCGGGAGCTTCTCCACCACCATGGACGCCTCCCGGATGAGTTGTGAGTAGTCTCCCTTGGACCATGAGTCCATGACCAGTAACTATGTGATGTTCTCCTCCCGTTCTTGTGCTTCACTAATTAGTCCTCGTGAGCTGCCCTACATGATCGAGGCACATATGTAATCCTTATGCTGTTGCTATGATGAGTTTGCTGGGATCCGATGGATTATGAGATTATGTTCAGATTATGCTTGAGTAATATATTTGATCTACCTCTTTTATATTTATGTTCGTAAGTAATTATTGCATGTTCTCCATTGTTATTTATTGCTTTGGCCAAGTAATAGGTAGTAACTCCAAGAGGGAACGTTATGCTTGATTGTGGGTTCATGCCCCTCGATGACTAGTTTGAGTGACAGAAACATGAGTCTAGGGGATGTGCTGTTGCCACAAGGGGGAAAACAACGGTGCTTGTGCCCGCGGGTGCAAGGATTGTTTACTTTACGCAAAGTTCTTTTAATGCAGTTGTCTGTTGCTTTGAGTTTACACTATGGGTGGGGCTCGCAACTTAATACCAGCGAGATGTTCTGGATAGATATCTCAAGGTGGATGATTAGTAGTAGATATTGATGGATTTCGGTCTACTTACTTTGGCGTACCGCCCATGCTTTGAACCTCAACCTTTCTTGTAATGTAGTCAGCATTGGTTTGCGCACATGGTCCTGTCAATTGCCCAGCTGTAATTCGTTTACCTCACATAGCTGTTTATTCGTCTTTTGGGAGAGAGACATCACTAGTGAACATCATGAGACTCCGGTCCATATTACCATCATTGATCACATCCGCTATTTACTTTTCCGCTTTTACTTACTATTGCAATTATACCTATCACTATTATCACTTGCGTTTGATCCTTTGTAAACTACAAGGCCGGAGGGATTAACAACCTCTCTGTACTCGTTGGGAGCAAAGTTATTTGTATCTGTGTGCAGGTCCACGTTGATTGCTAATATCCGGCGCCGTTAGCAGTTGACACCTTCTTGTTGAAACTGGGAGTCTCTGGGAAATCGATCCTTGGTATTACCAAGGGAAAACTTCTGCTACATTGCATCTCAAACCTTCCACTTGGGGTAACCAACGAGGGGTGAGAAGCCACCTAGCAAAGCAATTTCTGGCGCCGTTGCCAGGGACTCCACTCTTCAGGATAGGGGAGTTGCACGCTATCTTTTACCTTTGCTTTTAGTCTTGTTAGTTTACCTTTCAGTTCTGCTTTAGTATCTCTTATCGAAAATCACAAAAATAGTTATCTTGCTTGCTTGCTACTATGGGTTCCACCGAGAACACCAAGTTGTGTGACTTCACTAGTCACAAAAACGATGACTTTATCCGCACACCTATCACTACACCTGCCACTTCAGCACCTTCATATGAAATTAAACCCGCTTTACTGAATCTAGTTATGAAAGATCAATTCTCCGGTGCTGGAGATGATGCTACTTTACACTTGAACAACTTTGTTGAACTTTGTGATATGCAAAAGTACCAAGAAATAGATGGGAATATTGTTAAGCTTAAGCTTTTTCCTTTCTCCTTGAGAGGAGGAGCTAAAATTTGGTTTCAGTCTTTGCCTAGAAATAGCATAGATTCATGGGACAAGTGCAAAGATGCTTTTATTGGAAAATACTATCCACCTGCTAAGATTATCCAACTGAGAAGTAACATAATGAATTTTAAACAATTGGATAATGAACACGTTGCCCAAGCTTGGGAACGTATGAAATCTCTTATCAAGAACTGCCCTACTCATGGTTTGACTACTTCGATGGTTATCCAAACTTTTTATGCAGGCTTGAACTTTACCTCGCGGAACTTGTTAGATTCGGCCGCGGGAGGAACCTTTATGTCAACTACACTTGGTGCTGCCACGAAGCTTCTCGATGAGATGATGACCAACTATTCCCAATGGCACACCGAACGCGCTCCAACAGGTAGGAAGGTAAACTCTGTCGAGGAAATTTCCTCCCTCAATGAAAAAGTTGACTTGATCATGTCTCTACTTTCGAAGCAATCCTCTGTTGATCCTCGTGATGTTCCTTTAAATTCTTTGATTGCTCAAGAACAAGTAGATGTGAACTTTATCTCTAGAAACAATTTTAACAACAATGCTTATAGGAGTAATTTTGGTAGCAATCCTAGACCGTTCCCCTCTAATTCTTATGGGAACAACAATGCTTATCCTAGCACCAAGAACTCCAATACTGAACTAGAAATTATGCTTAAAGATTTCATCACTACCCAAAAAGCCTTTAATAAGAGTGTAGAAGAAAAACAACATAAACTAGATGATCTCTCTTTGAAGGTAGACCATTTAGCCAATGAGATAGAATTGCTTAAAATTAAAACTTCTCCTCTTGAGGAGAGGAAGGTCACTCCTATTAATGCTACTCAAGTGCAAATTAATGAAAATATTAGAATGATGGCTAAACTTAAAGAAAGATGGGCTAGAGAAAGGGAGGAAGAGGATAGAATTAAGAGCCTTCCTACCCACCACACTGTTGCTACTATCCAAGTTGTTGAGGATATCCAAACTCTTAGCACCCAATGTACTCCTGGTCCCATTGGACCTATTGATGGTGATGCTATGACTATAGAAACTACCAAACATGTGAACCTAAAGGACACCACTACCACTTTACTTGATGCTAGTGACCTTGATTTTGATAATTGCACTCTTACCGAAGTTATTGATCCCCGCACTAGCACGCTTAACCTTGCCTTCACAGAGCATATCACTAATGCTCTCATCAAAGCTAGGGAGGAGAAACTTAGAGTAGAAGCCTCCATACTTAGAAAGCTAGAAGATGGTTGGGATCCTATGATAAAAATTAAATTGAATGACTTCTCTTGCTATGCATTATGTGATGTTGGAGCTAGTACCTCTGTTATGCCCAAAAGAATATATGAGATGCTTAAATTGAAACCTTTTGATTCTTGTTCTTTTGGTGTTCGTCTCGTTGATTCTTCCATAAAGAAACCTTTGGGGAGGATCGACGATGTTCTTATCGTTGTCAATGATAATTATGTTCCCGTTGATTTCACTATTATGGATATTGAATGTGATCCTTCTTGTCCAATTATTTTGGGACGTCCTTTTTATGCACCGTTGGTGCTATCATTGACATGAAAGAGGGGAATATAAAATTTCAGTTTCCTCTCAAGAAAGGGATGGAACACTTCCCTCGAAAGAAGATAAAGTTACCTTTTGAGTCCGTTGTACGGGCTAGCTATTCTTTTACTCTTGATAAGACTTGATCTATATGCATTATGACTAGCTTAAAGGCATAAAAGAAAGCACTTTTGGGAGGCAGCCCACATGAATAAATTTATTTTGCTTTTGTTGTGTCTTGATGTTGTTACTACTGTAGCATCATCATTGTATCTTTACTTTTCAATTTTGTGCCAAGTGTAGCCTCTGATTGCTAGAAAGTTCAAAAGTTGTGAGGTGCTGTCCAGGAAACAGATTATGTCCTTGGATAGAAAAATTCGTATAAAATAACCAGGTCATCTTTTTGGTCTGAATTTTTTCGACAGCGTTCTCTATATAATTGTCTTTCGTGCTTATGTTCTGAGTTTTTTGATTTGAGTTGCAGAAGTGCCCCGAACAAATCATTTACTACCTGCTGTTCTGTTTTTTCACAGATTCTGTCCTGTTTTGCCTTTCCTTCATTTTGCAAACCAAGAGCTTGCTTTTTCTTTGCAAAAACCTTTTGGCAATCTTGAGAAACAGTAGACCTTCAAGAATATCTTTATTTCCAGCAAGGTATAATTATTTTATTATGGGTACTAACCTCGCTAATCAGATTATGATGAGTTATGTATGAAGGGAGTTTTCAAGTGTGCGAGGGAAGATGATAAAAAGATTCAGGAGTGTCAAGCGCTCAAGCTTGGGGATGCCCCATGCACCCCCAAGAAATATTCAAGGAGACTCAAGCGTCTAAGCTTGGGGATGCCCCCGTGCATCCCCTTCTCCATCAACATTATCAGTTCGTCTTTCGTTCCACTATATTTTAATCACTTCATGTGTTATGTGCTATGCTTGGAGCGTCTTGCTTTTAGTTTTCTTTAGTTTTTCATAACGAGTTGGAACTCAGCTTTCTTTATGTGGGAGAGAAACACGCTCCACTTCTACCTAGAACATAACATAGAATTTTCATGTCTATCTTTGCTGTGTGTGTTCTTTGTCTTTTAATAGCTACTATCATGCTCTGCTCTTAGTATTCATGCTTATCTTTTTAAAGAGCTTGTGTTTAGTTGGTTGCTTGAACTCTCTTTAATTATCATGCTTATCCTATTAAGAGAGTTTGCTTCCATTGCATTGGTTAATATGTCTATGATAAAGATGCTACGTGCATAATGGCGCTTAGTAGTTTAGGTTTTCTTATGGTTAGTCTCAAATAGCTGGGGGATTCCCAATGTGTTATTGGAGTACCAACATGATTTGTTTGCCAATGATGTGGTATGGTTTAGTAATATCTTCCCTCAAGAATTTATTTTGATTGACTTGGCGTATGCTCACGCATATTTAAGACTGTAAAGAAAGTCTGTCAAGCCTTGATGATCTTTTGTTTCTGAGTAGCGATATAACTACCATGCCTGATTCAATGTTGCTTTGTCGCTCTGCATGATTATGACCGTCATTCCTCTCTTAGTTGGTCGCTCCCAGTCTTTTGCTAACCTCCACCTGTACTAAGCGGACTGACTGCTTGTGCATCCACATCCTTTTAAACCAGTTATGCCATATGAGTCCACCATACCTACCTATATGTGGTATTTCACCGCTACTCCAAGTAAATTTACATGTGCTACCTTTAAAACCTTCAGTTTTTGCAATACATAGCTCATGGGAAAGTAGCTTAAAAACTATTGTGGTAAAGAATATGTTGCTTATGTATCTTATTTTCTTATAAGTTGCTTGCTGAGCGGTAACCATGTTTCTGGGGACGCCATCAACTGTTACACTTTTGTTGAATATCATGTGAGTTGCTATGCATGTTCGTCTTGTCTAAAGTAAGGGTGATTTGCCATGGGTTGAATGGTTTGAGTATGCATATTGTTAGAGAAGAACATTGGGCCGCCAACCAAAGCCATGTATCATGGTGGAAGTTTTAGCTTGGACATTAATCCTCAATCTCTTATGAGAATATGCTTAAGCATTAAAGAGGAGTCCATTATCTATTTTCTATGTTGTCCCGGTATGGATGTCCTCAAGTTGAGATCTATCAAAAACGAGAAATCAAATGCGATCTATCTCATTGGACCTTTGTACAGGTGACATAGAGGTACCCCTTTGTGACACTTGGTTGAAACATATGTAATGCAATGACAATCCATGGAAATCCGAGCTAATTAGGACAAGGTGCGAGCACTATTGGTATTCGATGCATGAGGCTTGCAACTTATAGGATGTCTTATGCATAACACATATGAAGTACTACTACCGTTGACAAAATTGTTTCTATGTTTTCAAAATAAAAAGCTCTAGCACATGAGTAATCCCTGCTTCCCTCTACGAAGGGCCATTCTTTTACTTTTATGTTGAGTCTCCACCTTCTTTTAAAAGCACCAACTACTGAGAGCATGATTGTCATTCTGAGTGTAATGTGCATTGTCCCAAAGTAGCATTGTCTTTTGCATGATTGTGATATCGTTTATTCTGAAATCATTGTATCTAGTCATCACTTAAACCTTGAAGGTGCCCCTGCATTTATGCTTCATTAAAGGGGGCAAGCTAGATATCACTTTATCATATTTGCACATCATGTTCATTGCAAATCTATTTGATGTTTCAGTATCATATTGTAAAACTTTCAGTTCTTTGTGATTTTCTCATGAGGCAACTTAATTACTATAGATTCATTGTCTCAGTAAGCTTTTGTCATATGACTATGAGTAAGCCCTATATGGTTAATAGCATGTCACCACAGAAATTATTCTTGTTATCATTTACCTACTCGAGGACGAGCAGGAATTAAGCTTGGGGATGTTGATACGTCCAAAACGTATCTATAATTTCTGCTTGCTCCATGCCTCTTTTGGGTGATATTGCTATGATATTTATACACTTCCATACACTTTTGATCATATTTGGACTAACCTATTAACTCAGTGCACCCCACTGCCAGTTTCTGTTTTCGGCTATTTTTTTTATTTCAGGTTTTCACATTACGAGAACTGCCAGGAAAAATCCAGAAAAATTATATAAAAAATCAGCGTTCCAGAAACTACCGTGCGCCCGAAGGACAGCCGGGGGGCCACCAGGGCTCCAGGCGCCCTGGCGGCGCGGCCCCCTGGGCCGCGCCGGGGGGGCGCCTGGGCCCCCCGAGGCTCCTCCGATGCCCCCTTTGGCATATATTTAAAGCGTCTCCCGAAACCCTCGAAACAGGAACTCTTTTTCGCGATCTCATCTCTGTTCCGCCGCCGCCGCCGCTTCCAAGATCGGGAGCACCAGGAGAACCCTTCCCGGCACCCTGCCGGAGGGGAGGATCACCACCGGGAGCTTCTCCACCACCATGGACGCCTCTCGGATGAGTTGTGAGTAGTCTCCCTTGGAACATGAGTCCATGACCAGTAGCTATGTGATGTTCTCCTCCCGTTCTTGTGCTTCACTAATTAGTCCTCGTGAGCTGCCCTACATGATCGAGGCACATATGTAATCCTTATGCTGTTGCTATGATGAGTTTGCTGGGATCCGATGGATTATGAGATTATGTTTAGATTGTGCCTGAGTAATATATTTGATCTACCTCTTTTATATTTATGTTCGTAAGTAATTCTTGCATGTTCTCCGTTGTTATTTATTGCTTTGGCCAAGTAATAGGTAGTGACTCCAAGAGGGAACGTTATGCTTGATTGTGGGTTCATGCCCCTCGATGACTAGTTTGAGTGACAGAAACATGAGTCTAGGGGATGTGTTGTTGCCACAAGGGGGAAAACAACGGTGCTTGTGCCCGCGGGTGCAAGGATTGTTTACTTTACGCAAAGTTCTTTTAATGCAGATGTCTGTTGCTTTGAGTTTACACTATGGGTGGGGCTCGCAACTTAATACCAGCGAGATGTTCTGGATAGATATCTCAAGGTGGATGATTAGTAGTAGATATTGATGGATTTCGGTCTACTTACTTTGGCGTACCGCCCATGCTTTGAACCTCGACCTTTCTTGTAATGTAGTCAGCATTGGTTTGTGCACATGGTCCTGTCAATTGCCCAGCTGTAATTCGTTTACCTCACATAGCTGTTTATTCGTCTTTTGGGAGAGAGACATCACTAGTGAACATCATGAGACTCCGGTCCATATTACCATCATTGATCACATCCGCTATTTACTTTTCCGCTTTTACTTACTATTGCAATTATACCTATCACTATTATCACTTGCGTTTGATCCTTTGTAAACTACAAGGCCGGAGGGATTGACAACCTCTCTGTACTCGTTGGGAGCAAAGTTATTTGTATCTGTGTGCAGGTCCACGTTGATTGCTAATATCCGGTGCCGTTAGCAGTTGACACCTTCTTGTTGAAACTGGGAGTCTCTGGGAAATCGATCCTTGGTATTACCAAGGGAAAACTTCTGCTACACTGCATCTCAAACCTTCCACTTGGGGTAACCAACGAGGGGTGAGAAGCCACCTAGCAAACGCCGAACTATCCGACGGGCCTCATTTTGATCATCGGGGAGCTCTTGCCTATTAAGGTAGGCCAGGACGGGTTCGGTCCAAGGAGCAATGACGGCCATGATCTCATGAGCAGAGGGTGTTATTTCCGTATCCGGACCCCCAATGATATTTGTATTGTGTTCGGCTGTGGGGGGTGTGATTAGGTCTGAACTAGCGTCTTTGCTCTCGTCCTGCCATACTACAGATGGCTTGAAGAGCCTTTCCACAAAGGTGTTAGGCAGGACTGGGTCACGCTTGGCGCCCATGCGAGCGAGTATATCTGCTTCCTACTTATTGTCTCGAGCGACGTGATGAAATTCGAGCCCCTCAAACCAAGTCAATATTTTTAATATGGCATTTCGATAAGCCACCATTTTTGAATCTTTTGCATCAAACTCTTCGTTCACCTGAGATATTGCGAGGTTTGAGTCTTCGCACGCCTCTAGGCGTTGTATGCCCATGGAGACGGCCATGCGGAGGCCATGCAGCAGTGCCTCGTATTCGAAAGCGTTGTTGGAGGGTACATGATTCATAATACGTAGCGGACTATGTCCCCCGTGGGGGATGTCAAGATTGCGGCAGCCCCCAGTCCAGCTAGCATCTTAGAGCCGTCGAAATTCATGGTCCAGTTGTAGTATGAAGTGTACTCTTTAGGGAGCTCGGCTTCCGCCCACTCCGCGATGTAGTCGGCCAACACCTGAGATTTGATAGCCCGGCGTGGCTTGTATGTTATTTCAAATGGTAAGCGCTCAATGGCGCATTTGGCTATGTGTCCAGTGGCATCCTTGTTGTTTATAATATCATTAAGTGGTACTTCAGATGCCACTGTGATCGAAAACTCTTGAAAGTAGTGTTGGAGCTTCCGGGATGCCATAAAGACCGCATAAGCTATCTTTTGATAATGAGGGTATCCCGATTTGCACGGTGTAAGGACCTCCAATACGTAATAGACTGGTTTTTGGATGGGGAATTTATGTCCCTCTTCCTCTCGTTCGACAACGAGCACAGCGCTCACAACCTGGTGAGTTGCTAAGATGTAAAGCAACATCGGCTCACCAACACTTAGAGCGGCTAGGATTGGGTTGACTGCTAATAAGACTTTTATTTCTTCCAATCCGGCTGTGGCCGCTTCCGTCCATTCGAAGTTGTCGGTGCGTTTGAGCAGTCTATAAAGTGGTACTGCCTTTTCTCCTAGTCTGGAGATGAAGCGGCTTAAGGCCGCTATGCAACCTGCTAGCTTTTGACCCTGCTTTAGGCCGGTTGGTGTAGCCAATTGTGACAAGGCTCGGATTTTAGTTGGGTTTTCTTCAATTCCTCTATGGGAGACAATGAACCCCAGTAGCTTTCCGGCTGGAACGCCGAAGACGCATTTTTCCAGATTGAGCCGTATGTCATATGTTCGGAGGTTATTGAATGTGAGGCGGAGATCTTCCACCAATGATTCGACGTGTTTAGTCTTGATGACTACGTCGTCCCCATATGCCTCCACTGTCTTGCCAATTTGTTTTTCCAAGTATGTTTGAATCATGTGTTGATAAGTGGCGCCATCATTTTTTAGCCCAAAAGGCGTGGTGTTGAAACAGATAGGCCCATACGGGGTGATAAACGCTGTTGCGGCCTGGTCGGATTTCTTCATTTTAATCTGATGGTATCCGGAGTAAGCGTCGAGGAAATATAGCGAGTCATGTCGTGTAGTCGCATCAATCATCTGGTCAATGCGGGGCAACGAAAAAGGATCCTTGGGGCAAGGCTTGTTGAGGTCTTTGAAGTCGACACAGAGGCGCCATGATTTATCCTTCTTCGGCACCATGACCAAGTTGGCTAGCCAATCTGGGTGTTTAATTTCTGTGATGAACCCTGCTTCGAGTAATTTGGCTAGCTCCTCCCCCATAGCTTGTCTTATGGGTCCGGAAAATCATCGCACTGATTGCTTGACCGGTTTGAACCCTCTGATTATGTTGAGGCTGTGTTCGGCCAGTCTGCGTGGGATTTCCAGGCATGTCTGAAGGATGCCAGGCGAAGATATCCCAGTTTACGCGTAGGAACGCGTGTAAGGCGGTGTCTATCGTTGGCTCCAGTTATGCTCCGATGGATGTTGTTTTATTAGGATCTCCCGGTCGCACTTGAAATTTAACCATTTCATCTGCTAGCTTGAAAGAGGTGGATTTAGGCCTCTTGCTGAGGACCACATCATCCTTGTCCACCGTGGATCGTAGGGTGGTTAGTTCTTCGACCGCAAAGGCTTTGGATAGTGCCTCAAGATCCAAGGTGATACATCTCCAACGTATCTATAATTTTGATTGTTCCATGCTATTATTTATGATGTTTTGGATGTTTAATGGGCTTTGTTATACACTTTTATATTATTTTTGGGACTAACCTATTAACCCAAAGGCTCAGTCCAGATTTCTGTTTTTGCCTATTTCAGGGTTTTAGAGAAAAGGAATATCAAATGGAGTCCAAACGGAATGAAACCTTCGGGAGAGATATTTTTGGAGCGATATCTTCACGGGAGACTTGTGAACCACGGAATAGGGCACACGTGGCATCCACGAGGGTGGGGGCGCCACCCTACAGGGCGCGCCCCCTGCCTCGTGGGCCCCACGTTGGTCCCCCGATGTCGTCCTTCCTCCTATATATACCCATGTACCCCGAAAACATAAGAAGAAGAGAAAAAACCCTAATTCCACCACCGCAACCTTATGTTCCCGTGAGATCCCATCTCGGGGCCTGTTTCGGAGCTTCGTCGGAGGGGGGATCTACCACGGAGTGCTTCTACATCAACACTATCGCCTCATCATGAGTTGTGAGTAGTTTACCACACACCTTCGGGTCCATAGTTAGTACCTAGATGGCTTCTTCTCTCTCTTTGGATCTCAATACCAAGTTCTCCTCGGTCTTCGAAGAGATCTATTCGATGTAATCTCTTTTTGCGGTGTGTTTGTCGAGATCCGATGAATTGTGGGTTTATGATCAAGATTATCTATGAGAAATATTTGGTTCTTTTCCGAATTCTTTTATGTGTGATTATAATATCCTTGTAAGTCTCTTCGAATTATCGGTTTGGTTTGGCCTACTAGACCTATAGTTCTTGCAATGGGAGAAGTGCTTGGCTTTGGGTTCAATCTTGCGGTGTCCTTCCCCAGTGACAGTAGGGGTAGGAAGGCACGTATTGTATTGTTGCCATCGAGGATAAAATGATGGGGTTTATATCATATTGCTTGAGTTTATCCCTCTACATCATGTCATCTTGCTTAAGGCGTTACTCTGTTCTTATGAACTTAATACTCTAGATGCATGCTGGATAGTGGTCGATGTGTGGAGTAATAGTAGTAGATGCAGAATCGTTTCGGTCTACTTGTCGCGGACGTGATGCCTATATATAATGATCATGCCTAGATATTCTCATAATTAATCGCTTTTCTATCAATTGCTCGACAGTAATTCATTCACCCACTATAGAATTTTGCTATCATGAGAGAAGCCACTAGTGAAACCTATGGCCCCCGGGTCTATTCTCAACATATCAATCTACAATCTACTTTACTTTGCTATTTTTACTTTCTGTCCTTATATCCAAAAATACCAAAAATATTAAACTATCATATCTATCAGATCTCACTTTCGTAAGTGACAGTAAAGGGATTCACAACCCCTTATCGCGTTGGCTGCGAAGTTCTTATTTGTTTGTGCAGGTGCGATGGACTCGCGCGAGGTCTCCTACTGGATTGATACCTTGGTTCTCAAAAACTGAGGGAAATACTTACGCTACTGTGCTGCATCACCCTTTCCTCTTCGAGGGAATACAACACAAGCTCGAGAAGTAGCAAGAAGAATTTCTGGCGCCATTGCTGAGGAGGCTTACGCAAAAGTCATATACCAAGTACCTATCACAAACCCTTATCCTTCGCATTACATTTATTTGCCTCTTGTTTTCCTCTCCCCCACTTCACCCTTGCCATTTTATTTGCCCTTCTTTTTGCCGTGTGTTTTTTCCGTTCGCTTGCTTCTTGATTGCTTGTGTGTTGGATTGCTTGCTTGTCATCATGTCTAGCACACCTATCATTATCAATACTCACGAGAGTGAGGTTCTTAATTTTAAACAAAGGGAGGAAGAAAACTTAAAAGATGTCTGGTATAGAATTTGCAATGCTCAAAATAGATCTACTAAGAAGCTTTCCACTTCCGTGCTTCTTCTCAATTTTTATGTTGGCAAAATCCATTGAATAGTTATATTTTAGATACCATTACCGGAGGGAATTTCTTGGGTAGCCAAACTTTTGATTCTTATAATGCTATGACTGAATTATTTGGCTCACCACCTCTTATGGTTAATGGGACCATTTTAACACTGGAACATGTTATGCAAAGACTTGAAATCATTGAAAACAAAGTTGCTACTATAGAATTGGTTGAGA
The DNA here is from genome assembly GCA_902687465.1 of Secale cereale. Classification (NCBI taxonomy): domain Eukaryota; kingdom Viridiplantae; phylum Streptophyta; class Magnoliopsida; order Poales; family Poaceae; genus Secale; species Secale cereale. Next base: position 572,011,688 of record LR738710.1, read on the forward strand.
ATTTAGATAGAAAGATCCACAATGAAATTACCCAATACGGATCGAAGGTAGAAGTTATTCTGATTTTTTAAAAGAAAAGGAACCCATAGTTAGAGAGAAAATAGATCAAGATTATACTAGAATCGATAAACTTGAGGATATTATTACTAATGTAGGGTGTTCCCTTTCTGTGATGAAAACTACTTCAAATCCTTCTACCACTAAATTATCTAAGTTCATGTATGTTCCTAAAAACAAGGGTGAACCATCTAGTAAGGGAATCACGGATCTTAAATCTACAAGTGTTCAACCTAATTTTCTTACTTTTGCAAGAGAACCTTTTGACATGAATGAATTTCTTGATTTCTTGCCCAAAATTTTGATTATCAATAGGAATAAATAAGTTCCTAAGAATCACAAGTGCTTAATTAAAGAATTTCCTTCCAAAGATGCCAATACCTAGATCTACCCTTGTATCGTGTCTAGCTAGGGGCGTTAAACGATAGCGCTTGTTGGGAGGCAACCCAATTTTATTTTATTTTTTGTTTTTGCTTCTGTTTAGGAATAAATATTGGATCTAGCTTATGTTTAGATGTGGTTTTGTGTTTTAATTAGTGTTTGTGCCAAGTAGAACCTTTGGGAAGACTTGTGGGAAGTTTATATGATCTTGCTGTAAAAAACAGAATCATTAGCGCTCACTAGAATAGTCATCAGATTTTACTAGAGTGTGCTATTTAGTTGATTCTTTTTCAGATGATTAATAGACAAATTCCCCACATTTACCAATTTATTTCAATTTTTTTGGAGTTACAGAAGTATGCGAAAGTTACAGATTACTACAAACTGTTCTGTTTTTGACAGATTCTGTTTTTCGTGTGTTGTTTGCTTATTTTGATGAATCTATGAGTAGTATTGGAGGATATGAATCATATATAAGTTGGAACACAGTAGGCTTAACACCAATATAAACAAATAATGAGTTCATTACAGTACCTTTGAGTGGTGGTTTGTTTTCTTATACTAACGGAGCTCACGAGATTTTTGTCTAAGTTTTGTGTTGTGAAGTTTCCAAGTCTTGAGTATTGCTTTGATGGACTACGGAACAAAGAGTGGAAAGAGCCTAAGCTTGGGGATGCCCAAGGCACGCCAAGGTAAAATTCAAGGACAACCAAAACCCTAAGCTTGGGGATGCCCCGGGAAGGCATCCCCTCTTTCGTCTTCATCTATCGGTAACTATACTCGGGACTATATTTTTATTCACCACATGATATGTGCTTTACTTGGAGCGTCATGTATGATTTGAGTCTTTGCTTGTTAGTTTGCCACAATTATCCTTGCTGGACACACCTTTTTGAGAGAGATAAATATGGCCTAGAAATTGTTAGAATGCTCTATGTGCTTCACTTATATCTTTTGAGCTAAATAGTTTGCTCTAGTGCTTCACTTATATCTTTTAGAGCACAGTGGTAATTTTATTTTGTAGAAATTGTTGATCTCTCATGCTTCACTTATATCATTTTGAGAGTCTATTAGAACAACATGGTAATGTGTGTTTGCTATAAAACTAGCCTTAACATGATAGGCATCCAAGATGAATGTAGTAAAAACTTTCACATAAAGTGCATTGAATATGATGAGAAGTTTGATACTTGATAATTGTTTTGAGATATGAGGATAGTGATATTAGAGTCATGCTAGTGGAGTTATTATGAAATTGAGAAATACTTGTGTTAAAGTTTGTGTTTCCCGTAGCATGCACGTATGGTGAACCGGTATATGACGAAGTTAGAGCACGAGGTATTTGTAGAGTGTCATCCTTTGTGTGGAGGCCGGGGGCGCGCGATGGTCAACTCCTACCAACCTCCCCCCTAGGAGCATGCGTTGATTGCTTTGTTTTGATGACTCGTAAATTTTTGCAATAAGTATATGAGTTCTTTATGACTAATGTTGAGTCCATGGATTATACGCACTCTCACCCTTCAACCATTGCTAGCCTCTCTTGTACCGCACAACTTTTGCTGGTACCATACACCCACTATATTCCTTCCTCAAAACAGCCACCATATACCTTCCTCAAAACAACCACCATATACCTTCCTCAAAACAGCCACCATATCTACCTATCATGGCATTTTCATAGCCATTCCGAGATATATTGCCATGCAACTTTCCACCGTTCCGTTCATATGACACGCTTCATATTGTCATATTGCCATGCATGATCATGTAGTTGACATCATATTTGTGGAAAAGCCACCATGCATAATTTTTCATACATATCACTCTTGATTCATCGCACATCCCGGTACACCACCGGAGGCATTCATATAGATCATACTTTGTTCTAGTATCGAGTTGTAATATCGAGTTGTAAATCAATATAAGTGTAATGATCATCATTATTAGAGCATTGTCCCAAAGAAAATAAAATAAAAGGAAAGGCCAAGAAAAAGAAAGGCCCCAAAAAAAGAAAAGAAAAGAAAAGAAAAGAAAAGAAAAGGGACAATTGCTACTATCTTTTTCCACAATTGTGCTTTAAAGTAGCACCATTGTTCTTCATGATAGAGAGTCTCATGTTTAGTCACTTTCATATACTAGTGGGAATTTTTCATTATAGAACTTGGCTTGTATATTCCAACGATGGGCTTCCTCAAATGCCCTAGGTCTTAATGAGCAAGCAAGTTGGATGCACACCCACTTAGTTTCTTTTGTTGAGCTTTCATACATTTTTAGCTCTAGTGCATCCGTTGCATGGCAATCCCTACTCACTCACATTGATATCTATTGATGGGCATCTCCATAGCCCGTTGATACGCCTAGTCAATGTGATACTATCTCCCCCCTTTTTTGTCTTCTCCACAACCACCACTCTATTCCACCCATAGTGCTATATCCATGGCTCACGCTCACGTATTGCGTGAAAGTTGAAAAAGTTTGAATTGCTTGGCTGAAACCGGGGTTGTGCATGATTTGAGTACTTTGTGTGATGAAGATGGAACATAGTCAAACTATATGATTTTGTAGGGATGAACTTTATTTGGCCATGTTATTTTGAGAAGACATAATTGCTTTGTTAGTATGCTTGAAGTATTATTATTCTTATGTCAATATAGACTTTTGCCTTGAATCTTTCGGATCTGAACATTCATGCCACAATAAAGAAAATTACATTGAGAATTATGTTGGGTAGCATTCCACATCAAAAATTCTGTTTTTATCATTTACCTACTCGAGGACGAGCAGGAATTAAGCTTGGGGATGCTTGATACGTCTGCAACGTATCCATAATTTTTGATTGTTCCATGCTATTATATTATCTATTTTGGATGTTTAATGGGATTTATTATACACATTTATATTATTTTTGGGACTAACCTACTAACCCAAGGACCAGTGCAAATTGCTGTTTTTTTGCCTATTTCGGTGTTCTGCAGAAAATGAATATCAAACGGAGTCCAAACGGAATGAAACCTTCGGGGGAGTTATTTTGGAACAATTGCAACACATAAGACTTGGAGTACACGTCAGGAAGTGAACGAGGTGGCCACGAGGGCAGGGGCGCGCCCCCACCCTCATGGGCCCCTCGTGGCTCCCCTGACATGCCTCTTCCTCCTATATATACCTACGTTCCTTGAAACCATCAGGGAGCACCACGAAACCCTAACTCCACCGCCGCAACCTTCTGTACCCACGAGATCCCATCTTGGGGCATGTTCCGGAGCTCCACCGGAGGGGGCATCGATCACAGAGGGCTTCTACATCAACACCATCGCCTCTCCGATGAGTTGTGAGTAGTTTACCACAGACCTTCGGGTCCATAGTTATTAGTTAGATGGCTTATTATCTCTCTCTGTATCTCAATACAAAGTTCTCCTCGATCTTCTTGGAGATCTATTCGATGTAATTCCTTTTGCGGTGTGTTTGTCGAGATCCGATGAATTGTGGGTTTATGATCACGATTATCTATGAAAAATATATGATTCCTCTCTGAAATCTTTTATGCATGATTTAAATATCTTTGCAAGTGTCTTCGAATTATCAGTTTGGTGTGGCCTACTAGATTGGTAGTTCTTGCAATGGGAGAAGTGCTTAGCTTTGGGTTCAATCTTGCGGTGTCCCTTCCTAGTGACAGCAGGGGCAGCAAGGCACGTATTGTATTGTTGCCATCAAGGATAAAAAGATGAGGTTTATATCATATTTCTTGAGTTTATCCCTCTACATCATGTCATCTTGTTTAAAGTGTTACTCTGTTCTTATGAAGTTAATACTCTAGATGCATGCTGGATAGCAGTCGATGTGTGGAGTAATAGTAGTAGATGCAGAATCGTTTCGGTCTACTTGTCACGGACATGATGCTTATATACAATGATCATGCCTAGATATTCTCATAACTATGCGCTTTTCTATCAATTGCTCGACAGTAATTTGTTCACCCACCGTAGAAATCTGCTATCATGAGAGAAGCCACTCGTGAAACCTATGGCCCCCGGGTCTATCTTCCATCATATTAATCTTCCATCAACTATTTATCTTTACTTTACTTTTTTTTACATTCTTTACTTTCAATCTACATATCAAAAATATCAAAAATATCATCTTATCATCTCTATCAGATCTCACTTTTGCAAGTGGTCGTGAAGGGATTGAGAACTCCTTTATCACGTTGGTTGCAAGGTTCTTATTTGTTTGTGTAGGTACGAGGGACTCGCGCGTGGTCTCCTACTGGATTGATACCTTGGTTCTCAAAAACTAAGGGAAATACTTACGCTACTGTGTTGCATGACCCTTTCCTCTTCGAGGGAAAACAACACAAGCTCGAGAAGTAGCAGTTCGTCGTCAGCGGTGAAGGTTATTGCCGCGTCGCTCCATGGGCTTACTGCGGTTACTTGGTGGACCTTGGCGGGTTCCCGAAGTGCCCTTTTACGCCGATTATTTGAAGAGAATGTCTCAAAGACCGTAAGGACATTAAAATTGTCTTCTTCCGAAGAGTGTTTCTCTGGAGCAGCCATGGCGAGGATGGCTTCACCACTTTTAGCTACCTGTCGTAGTACCCAACACGCTCGAAGGCTGTGAGTTGAGATTGTGCCAGACATCGCATGTATCAGACAGGGCTTGTCTAGGAGTTTGTCAAGAACGGACATGTATCTCACAAAGGGTTTATTTTTCTTGCCGACGGGCTTATGATCGGATGCCCCATTAGGGTGTACCCGTCTTTTCTGAGTAGTACATTGCTCTAAGGCAGCATGTTCCATATGGGTGTTCTGGGCCTTCCATGTGCTTTCCATCGCGCAGTACTTCCGTACTAAGTGCGATAATTCCGTAAAACTCTGTATGCGGCGACGGCCGACGGCGTTCAAAATTCCCTCGTCAGTACAGTTGCAATGGAAGACCAAAACTACATAGTCGCCGCATCAATCTTTAATCTTGTTTTTAACAAGTAGGAACCTAGCCCAGAAGTGATGGACCATTTCCTAAGGTTGTTGCCGCACATGCATCAAGTCATATATGTCTGGAGGGCCAAAATTACTTGGAGAGTATCGATTGTGGTGGGTGCGTGTGGTAAAACTCGAATCCCGACCCAAGATAGTATCCGGAGTTCACAAAATCTCCGTGGTCGCCAGGGCCTGGGAGGATCCAAGTGCTCCCCGGACTCTATATCCGACCCTGAGTTCGGAAGGTTCGTAGCCCCGCCCGAAGGAAGGGTATCCGGCTCGAAGGGTTCAGAGGTCCGAACATGGCTGGTCTCCAGTTTAGGAGAAGAAGCGTTTTCGGCTCGTTCCTCGACGACCGCTACCGGGTGACTGACCTGCGAGATATTGCTTTCCCCCTGGTCAGGTTTAAGCCCGATCTGATCATTGGCCATTGAAATCCCCAGGGCGGCGATGCGATCTAGCAGCTCGTTTAAGGACGAGGCGTCTGCCGGATCCGTCCCTTCGGAGTATTCGAGACCGATGTAGGGGTGGTGCTTAGCGATCACATGGGACGCCATCGGCTTAATGGCCATGCGGGCACACACAGTGAAGCCGCCGAGCTGGAGGACCTGTCCTAGAGTCAGGCTCCTTCCAGAAGTGACGTCGTTGTTGATGAAAAGGCGAGTCACATATCACTTTTCGTGACTACACAGCGGAGCTCACAATGAAAGCATCATTGTCGGTGTCCAAACCGGCGGATCTTGGGTAGGGGGCCCAAGGTGTGAGTCTAAGGATCGATGGTAACAAGAGACAACAGTGACACAACGTTTACCAAGGTCCGAGCCCTCTTAAAGGAGGTAACACCCTACTTCCTACTTGATTGTTCTTGATGAATATAGGGGTTACAGGAGTTGATCTACCTCGAGATCGTAATGGCTAAACCCTAGCCGTCTAGCCTATGATAATTCTGATGGCCTCTACAGACTAAACCCTTCAGTTTATATACACACCGGAGAGGCTTAGGATTGTACAAAGTTGACTTGCAGAGGAAGGAAACATTACACCCGGACGTCAATCTTGCCAGCCTACACACATAGGAGTCCTACCCGGACACGGAGGAGGGGGGGGTCTTCTGCTCTGTTTTCACGACCCATCAATCCGGCTCATATCGAATAGTTCGGACACCCGAGGACCCCCAAATCCAGGACTCCCTCACTCGTATTGCGGCGGAAATGGCGGCGACGGAGGCGGCTGATGCCCGGGCGCGGGCGACCGCGGAGGAGGAAGCCATCCGCGCCCGCATTGTGAAGAAACGACATCAGAGAAACACGTGCGCCCTCGCCCGGTAGCAGAATAGGGCGGTATGTGCCATGGCCAGAGTGCCACCGGAGGAGAAAGAGGACAAGTCGGACGATTAGCAGATCTGGCTCGATCCGTACTGCGTCTTCCAGCGGTACTTCCGCGAGAAGGACGGCAAAAGCGTTAGGAAGGGCAAGGGCAGCCGTGGATGAACTCCATCATAGCCAAACATGCTAAATTTTGATAGTCCGGTGGCATCTAGTTAGTACTGATGAAGTAGCCGGACAATGTGTGCATCGACGTAATTGCATGAGTTAATATGGATTTGCGATATGATAATTAAGGTGTCTGAATATGGATTACATTATTTGAGGGGTGTTCGATCTGTGCCCGCAGATCCACGGACGTTTGAGGAGCCGAATCTGGCAAGTCCGATTGTAGATGCTCTTAGCATGATCGTGATTCCATTTCAATCATAGGTAAAGCCCTCGCAAATCACGTTGGAGGTATATTTTTTCCCGATAAATAAAGCGACATAAATAAATGATGGCGGCGCTAAGCCGCTAAGCAACCACACCAGCGAGCCTTGGATGCATAATTTATATCGATCGGTCTCCATTACTCCTTGAAGATGCCGAAGGTAAGGTTTGAGACGGAGATGCCGCCGTCGATGAGCAGGTTGTGACCGCTGACGTAGCGCGCGTCATCGCTGGCGAGAAAGAGCACGGCGGCGGCGATGTCCTTGACCCGCAGTCCCACGCCCTTGAGGTTAGCAAAGGACTCCATGGCCATCTCGAACGCCTCGCCGTCCAGCCCCACGTAGCCCGTGGCCAGCGGCGTGGCAGCCGCCGCCGGGGAGACGCAGTTGACGCGGATTCCATGCTGGCCAAGCTCGGTCGCCGCGTTTTCCGTCAGCCCCACCAGGGCGCGCTTGGCGCACGTGTACGCGTGCGACGCCACGCCGCCCACCGCCGACGCCAGGCTCGACGTCCCAATGATGCAGCCCTGTCGCGCGGGCACCATGACCCGCGCCGCGTGCTTGGTACCCAGGAAGGGCCCCACGAGGTTGACGGCCAGCACGCGCTCGAAGTCCTCCTTGGTGCTGTCCCGGATGCTGTGGCACGCCGCGCCGCCGATGCCGGCGTTGTTGAACATGATGTCCAGCTTCCCGAACCTGGCGACGGCGTGGTCGACGGCCGCCGCGACGTCCTCCTCGCTGGTGACGTCGCACCGCACGTAGCTGGAGGCCCCCGGGCCGAGCTCCGCGCAGACGCGCGCGCCGAGGTCGTCCTGGATGTCGGCGAGGACGACGCTGGCCCCGTGCTGCACGAACAGCCGCGCCGTGCACTCGCCGATGCCGCTCGCGCCGCCGGTGATCAGCGCCACCTTGCCGTCCAGCCTACAACGTACGCACATACAAAATTAACCTTCACCGTCACGTAAGGCATATGCCATGCACATGCAGTGACTGTGCACATGCATACATATCAAGTATCAACACGGTGCAAAGAGGTAGGCAGCGTCTCGTACTTCCTGGCAGCGGCAGGAACGACATCAGAGCTGCTTGCCATGGGATCTAACCTTGATTAACTTGCAGTACTACCTGCGGTGACACAAGGCCCTCGTGGATCGTTTTGTAGTAGTAGTACACTAGGCTAGTGGAGCCGCGCCACGGATTAAACATGTTTTTTTTTCTTTTTATAAGAAAAAAAAACCGTACTCAGAATCTCCAGGTTTCGATATTCGGCTCACGAAAGTGTCGGGGAGCCTTGGACGTAGCGAAAGTGCGGAGTGGCTCGTGCAACACGGACAACGATCGCCGACCGGTGTCCCGAATGCGTCGCTCGCCGACCGGTGTCCCGAATGCGTCGCTCGCCGTCGTTTTTCCCCGAATGCGTCGTACTCCTACGTTAGTTACTCCGAATGTCCGGCCGGAAGACTGAGTTTGGAGTGGGCCGGCCGGCCGGCCGGATATGTATATGCGCGTGCATTTGGCTTATGCAAGCGTACTTTTCTGGTCACCGGAAGATGATGGGCGCGACGAAACGGCCATTAGGCTACGCACCACGTACGTGTCCGGCTACAGGTGTAGAACAGCTCCCTTCTTAGTACTCCGTGTAGATGGCTCCTTTTATTGTTTGTGAGTGACTCAAAATGGGTAATCCAACTGTCCGGCTACATATGCGCAGTTGAAATATATACAGGCAGCCAGTTTTTGCGGCAAGTTAGCTGCTTCACTACGAGTCTGTGACACTAAGAGCAGCTTCAAGACGTAGATGTAATAATAAGAGTGAATTCCGTTTTTTACCTCTTATTTTCAATTTTTGACACTAATTACCCCATTTAGCGAGATTTCATCTGTTTTATCCCATTTAGAAAATTCCTGTCACAATTTACAATGTTTAAGTTTTTATGTGTGTTCTGACCGGAGGGTCCCAATTGTATGGTCCAGTGGCATGTCACATTGACAGTTTTCTCCCTGCTGAACCGGTCTTTGCAGCTTCTCCCGACCAGCCCGGCCCAATATGAGTGCACCAAAGCAGGTCGCTCGCGTCCAACGCACAACATCCGAGTCAGTCGCACCATGCTGGTCTTCAATATTCATGGCACACATCATTCACATTCCTCCCAATCGAACGCACAAACCTGCCCCAAACCACTGCCTCCTTCCCTAGGAGGTGGTAGGACAACGTAGGTGACGAGCGACGGGCAAGAGGCGTGGCCGTTGGCGATCGTCGGAGTGAGCGGCAGCCGGTACGACAATCTTCTCCCCTCCAATATGTTAAATTGTGATCCAAATTCTAGTACCGTATTGGACCAGACGTAGTACATACGGTGTAGGCCTTTGCGTTGGTACCTACGCGTACGAGTACAACTCGTTTACTTGTCCTACAAGGAGTCTCATGTATTGCCCTCTTATATACCCCACGTAGTCGCACCTAAGACGGTATGTCGTCTAGTGCATGTAACACTCCTTCTCATAGTGATTGCGGCTTCGTGCGTCCGTGGTTTTTCTCCCGCAAGGGTTTCCACATTAAATCCGTGTCTCTCTTTGTCTCGTTATTATCTAACAAGTGGTATACAAAGTCAAGTTTACAGATACGAGATTTGAGACGAGAGAATTAGGGCTGCGGTCTGGTCCGCCGCCGCTGTCCTGCGATTCAACAAATCGCAGGTTTCACCGAGATCGCTGACAGGCAGTCGATCGGTTCAAGTTGGAGATTCCTCTGCGTATCCGACATCGATTGCTGCTAGATGTACGAACTGCAGCCGCGCGTCACCGAGACCGACCGGATTTCCCATCGCGCGGCGCTTCGGAAGTGCGGCCACGTCTTCCACAACAGCCTTACTTCAAGTCCTGACGCGAGTACTACTTCAAGCATCGATCGGCTCAAGTTCAACTGTTCATCACGTGAAGACAAAGCAAATCATTGACAGTACTACTTCAACTAGTACTCGTCACAGCTGAATCACGTTCAGTTTTTTTTGCTATTCCATTGCTACATCCACATCCGTGATCTATCAGGTGCTATCTGTTTTATTCCGGTTCTTTGCTCACATATTAAATTCTATCAATAATTATTCTACTCCGACTTGTTCTACTTTGTGCACAGCTTTGTTCGACTCATGGCATCCATGAAGTACGATCTTCCGCTGCTGGATCGTGACACAAGGTTTACCCTATGGCAAGTCAAGATGCGGGCGTTGTTGGCACAAGCCGACTATGATGATGCACTGGATAGTTTTTGGGAAGGCCCGAATTCAGGACTGGACTGCTGACAAGAAAAGAAGGGATCATAAGGCTTTGTCACAAATTCAACTCCATTTGCATAATAATATTTTGCAGGAAGTTTTGAGCGAGAAAACTGCCGCCGCTCTATGGTTAAAGCTGGAAAGCATTTGCATGACAAAAGATCTTACCAGCAAGATGCATCTGAAGCAAAAATTATTCCTGCACAGGTTACCCGAGGGAGGTAATGTTTTAAATCATATTTCTAAATTTAAAGAGATCATATCCGATCTAGCTGCAATGGAGGTTAAGTATGAAGAGGAAGATACTGCTTTAATGCTACTTTGTTCACTGCCAAGTTCTTATACCAATTTTAGAGACACCATATTATACAGTCGTGATACTCTCACACTTAATGAAGTTTATGAAGCTTCGAACTCTAAGGAGAAGATGAAATTAATGGTGCCTCATGATGGTTTGAGTTCATCCCAAGCCGAGGGATTATCTGTTCGTGGCAGGACAAAGGAGAAGAATTCCAATAATGGAAACAGAGGCAAAAGTAAGAACGACCACAGGGGCCGGTCACAATCCAGAGACAAGAAGTATTGCAGATACTGCAAGAGAGATGGGCATGACATCTCCAAGTGTTTCAAGTTGCAGAATAAAGAAAAGAGAAAAGGTAACAAACAAGGTGAAAATTCTGCTAGAATTGCTCGTGATGATAGTTCCGATGATGCTCTTGTCGTTACTGCTGGATGTGCTGAGACCAATGATGAGTGGGTACTTGACACTGCATGTACTTTTCATATGTGCCCGCATAGAGATTGGTTTACTACTTTTGATTCCACTATTGTTGCTGGTTCCGTTTTGGGTTTTGATAATTCACCATGCAAGATTGAAGGCATAGGTTCTGTTCGAATCAAGATGTTTGATGGCACAATCAGAACTTTGACAGATGTTCGGTATATTCCGAAGATGAAGAGAAATCTTATCTCTGTGAGTGCCCTTGATGCAAAGGGGTACAAGTATTCAGGTGGAGATAGTGTTTTGAAGGTCACCAGAGGTTCCCTTATTGTGATGAAAGGTGACTTAAGTTCGACCAATGGTCTTTATTACCTTCGAGGTTCTACCGTTTCAGGTAACGCTACTCCAGTTATTTCAAAGAATTCTGATTGTGATGCTGCTAACCTTTGGCATATGCGTCTTGGACATATGAGTGAACTTGGTTTGGCAGATTTATATAAGAGAGGTCTTCTTAAAGGATACGAAACTGGTAAATTGAAATTTTGTGAGCATTGTATCTTCGGCAAGCACAAGAGGGTGAAGTTCAATACTTCGACTCATACAACTGAAGGCATTCTTGATTATGTGCATTCTGATTTATGGGGACCGTCTCGCAAGAAGTCATTAGGTGGTGCTAGTTACATGCTGACTATAATAGATGATTATTCAAGAAAAGTTTGGCCTTATTTCTTGAAGCATAAATGGCAAGCATTCTCAGCTTTTAAGGAGTGGAAGATTATGATTGAAAGACAAACTAAAAAGAAGGTAAAAATACTTCGCACTGATAATGGTATGGAATTCTGTTCTAAGCAATTTAAGAATTATTGCAAGTCTGAAGGCATTGTCAGACACTACACCGTTCCTTATACTCCTCAACAAAACGGTGTTGCTGAGCGTATGAACATGACCATTATTTCCAGAGCCCGTTGCATGTTGTCCAATGCAGGTTTGCATAGGCGTTTTTGGGCTGAGGCCGCTTCCACTGCTTGTTATCTCCTTAACCGTTCACCATCTATTGCTCTTAATAAGAAAACTCCAATTGAGGTATGGTCTGGTTCACCTGCTGATTATTCACAGTTGAGAGTTTTTGGTTGCACTGCTTATGCTCATGTTGATAATGGAAAATTGGAGCCTAGGGCTGTTAAGTGCATCTTTCTTGGTTATAAGTCTGGTGTTAAAGGTTTTAAATTGTGGAATCCTGAAACCCAGAAGGTTGTTATTAGCAGAAACATTATCTTTAGTGAATCTGCTATGTTACATGATGTTTCATCTACTAATGTTCCTGTTGAGAGTGAACATCAGGCTACTATTCAGCATTCTACTGTTCAGGTGCAGCATGTTATTGATTCAGGTGATACATTCGGTAATGAAATTGTCGATGCACATGATGATCCCGTCGTTGATGATGAACATGTCACTCCCACTCCAAATCAGCCTATTGTTCCACCCGGTTGGAATCTTGCACGTGACAGAGTTAGGCGGGGTATTGATAAACCGAAAAGGTTAATTGAAGAGTGCAATATTGTTTCTTTAGCTTTATCTGTTGCAGAAGAAATTGAAGGTAATGCTGAGCCTTCTTCATATTCCGAGGCTATTATTTCTCGTGATAATAATAAGTGGATGACCGCTATGCATGATGAGATGGAATCACTTGAAAAGAATGGCACTTGGGATTTAGTAAGATTACCTAGATAGAAGAAACCTATTCGTTGCAAGTGGGTTTTCAAGAGGAAAGAAGGTGTTTCTCCTAATGATGAGACAAGATATAAAGCAAGGTTAGTCGCTAAATGTTACAGTCACATTTCAGGTATTGACTATAACGAAGTCTTTTCTCCTGTTGTGAAGCATAGCTCTATTCGCACTTTACTCAGTATTGTTGCCATGCATGATTTTGAGCTTGAACAATTGGATGTTAAAACCGCATTCTTACATGGAGAATTAGATGGGGATATTTATATGGAACAACCCGAAGGTTTTGTTATTCCTGGAAAAGAAAAGCTTGTCTGCAAATTAAAGAAATCTCTTTATAGATTGAAGCAATCCCCTAGACAGTGGTACAAGAGATTTGACACCTTTATGCTCTCTCAAGGTTTCAAAAGGTCTAATTATGATAGTTGTGTTTATTTGAAAATTGTCAATGGTTCAACTATTTATTTGCTCCTTTATGTTGATGATATGCTAATTGCTGCAAAGAGTATGTTAGATATTAATGAACTAAAGAAGCAATTGAGTAATGAATTTGAGATGAAGGATTTGGGTGCAGCAAAGAAAATTCTTGGCATGGAAATATCCAAAGATAGACCATCTGGAAAAGTATATCTAAGTCAGAAGGGATATATTGATAAAGTTCTTCGTCGTTTTAATATGCATAATGCCAAGCCAGTAAGTACTCCATTAGCTGCACACTTCAAATTATCATCAGCTTTATGTCCTAAGTCAGATGCAGATATTGAGTACATGTCTAGAGTTCCCTATTCGAGTGCAGTTGGTTCACTTATGTATGCCATGGTTTGTTCCCGTCCGTATTTATCATATGCATTGAGTGTTGTCAGTAGATACATGGCTAATCCTGGAAAAGAGCATTGGAAAGCAGTTCAATGGATTTTTAGATACCTACGAGGTACTTCTAATGCTTATGTACAGTTTGGGAAAACTAGAGATGGACTTGTTGGTTTTGTTGATTCTGATTTTGGTGGTGATTTGGATAAGAGAAGATCACTCACAGGTTATGTTTTCACCATTGGTGGTTGTGCTGTGAGTTGGAGAGCAACTTTGCAGTCTATTGTGGCTTGTTCCACTACTGATGCCGAGTATATGGCTATTCCTGAGGCATGCAAAGAAGCTATCTGGTTGAAAGGTTTGTACACTAAGCTTTGTGGAGATTTATCTTTCCCTACCGTATTTAGTGACAGTCAAAGTCTTATATATCTTACAAAGAATCCAATGTATCATGAGAGAACGAAGCACATTGATGTCAGATTTCACTATATTCGAGATGTTGTTGCTGAAGGTGATTTGAAGGTATGCAAGATAAGTACTCATGAGAATCTTGCTGATATGATGACAAAGTCAGTTCCTACCAATAAGTTTGAGCTTTGCTCAGGCTTAGTTGGCATTTCTCACTAGTCCTATGGACTTTGACGCACAAGGTGTTTATGTTGATTTGGATGGAGTTATTCACTTTCTTCGACTACTGGAGGGAATTTGGCTCAAGGTGGAGATTGTTAAATTGTGATCCAAATTCTAGTATCGTATTGTACTAGACGTAGTACATACGGCGTGGGCCTTTGTGTTGGTACCGACGCGTACGAGTACAACTCGTTTACTTGTCCTACAAGGACTCTCATGTATTGCCCTCTTATATATCCCACGTAGTCGCACCTAAGACGGCCTGTCGTCTAGTTCTTGTAACACTCCTCCTTATAGTGATTGCGCCTTCGTGCGTCCGTGGTTTTTCTCCCGCAAGGGTTTCCACGTTAAATCCGTGTCTCTCTTTGTCTCGTTATTCTCGTTATTATCTAACACAATATGCATGGCCGCATTTTCTGTTTCTCACCCCTAATGGTTATGTTTTTTATGGCTTGATTTTCTCTCGGTTTGGGATGCATATTAGATGGATTTAGACTACTCATTTCCGGTTAGAAGAAGTATTCCGATGAGAATTTTGTACTTGATCAGCATGGCATGTTGCCATTGAATCAGTGGATGGTGCGAAGGTTCTCCCGGGGATTTGAACTTGAATGCTCCATCGCTCCTCTTATGGTAAAGTGGCGGTGTAGGTTCTGATAAAGCTTGGTATTCCTATGTTCAGGTACCTAGTGACTTCCTTTAAGTGTCGTCCAAACGGTGTGTCTTCATCCGGTTGCGTGAACTTGTTCCTTGGGTCCACCATCCTAAAGAAGTAGAAAATGGAGAGGAGTCAAAAATGAGTAGAGAAGAGTGACCTATGGTTTATCTTAGTGGTCGTGTCCTACATTTAGCGTGTGCTCTGATACCATCTTGTAGCGACCACGATTCGAATGGACCGAAGTCTCTGTGTTTCAGTGTCACCCCTGGATCGGTAATGCTGACACACACAATACTTGAAGGATTTATAACAGAGTGGCAATCACACACTTATTACATCGAATGTCTCCAAAGAGAACTTATTACATAAGTCTATGGCTTAAGGCCATCTAACAAAATAACAGCGGAAGGCTTGAAAGATAAGTGAGTCCATCAACTCCAACGGCATAGCTGAGTGCATGACAAACGACCTAGAACGTCTTACTCCTCGTCTGAAAAGTCTGCAACGTAATATGTTGCAGCCCGAAACAGGTCAGCACATGGAATATGCTGGCAAGATAACACAGAGGATGCAAGTAACTGAAGTAAAGGCTACACTATATGCATATTTGGCTGGTGGAGGCTCTAGGTTAAAGTTTTTGCATAAAGCCAATTTTTCCCTACAACAAAGGAATAAATTTTATTTTAACTATCATGGTAGTTGAAACATCATTGAGAAGGTACCTCCAACTCAATCCCAAATTAAAGCAATCATTAACCCAACAAATTAAACTTTAGAGTGATGAGATCAATGATTAATTCAAGTACCAGATACTCAAGATGTCCATAACCGGGGACACGGCTAATCATGATCAGTTTGTACACTCTGCAGAGGTTTATGTACTTTTCCCACAAGACTCAATCTCCTCCGTTGGATTTCCCGCACTGCATGGTGTTTGAGAAACGGATGACAGAGACACAGTCTTTCAGAAGCATTTACTCCTTACCCCGGGTGGACCCATACACCTACTTTCCCCTACATCTGCTAGTCCACCACTGAAAGAGCTCACACAACTTACTCATACTATGCCAGAGCCCATAATGGCATTGTGGATGCACACGGAAGTTTCTAGCATGAATAGTTTTATTATCTCTTTGAGCCTGGGTGGCATTCCATAGGAAAAATCACACGGAACCCCGGGATTTCCTAGGACAACACTGGATTCTCCAGGTGCCCTGCAACCAATCCACCCAGATGTGTATTCAAGTAGCCACCTTAATTAACAACTCACATCTGTTAACTCCCAAGGGTTTGAAAATAATGCAGGTAATAGGTTCTACCTCAATCTACTTCCCAGTCCCACAAGTTATCAGATCCTACTCATGCAATGTCTGAGGGTTTGATCTAATGCATAAAAACTGGGTAATAAATGTATGATCAAAGTGTTACTTGCCTTGCTGACGATTCGCAAAACCTAGAGACTCGTAGTAGCACGCTTCACAGTCCGGGTATTCTATCGCAAGCAAACAATAGCATACATAAGCAAACAAGCAATGATGCACAAACAAAACTCCAAAAGACCAGATCTAACCAGAAAGTTCAACTTAAGAACTCCGGTGTGCAAAAAGAATCAATTTGATCTAAGGTCAAATTTTACAGTAGCCAAAACTTTGTTCAAGTTGGTTAAACGGAAAAAGGGCGTCGAGACGAAGATCTGGGATTTTGAATCACCTGATTCCGACTCTCGAGCGAAAAGAAAAATGAAAAACAAGATCAGGGTAGAAATAGCGATCGAATATAATCGTGGATAAATACCCCGAAAAAGAAAACTGACGAACAGGCTAACAAACGAACGTTCACTGTCTACGGCTAACGGGCGAATAACGTTCGTTAAAACGAACATACATACGAACGTCCGCTAAATAACTAAACCGGAGAAAAACCGATATAATCTAAAAAAACGGATCTAGGGTTTCTCGAAAAAAAACCGATTGGTTCCTTAAAAAAAACCGATGGCGGCGGCGGCAACTACCTCGGGAAAAACGACGGCGGCTCCGGCGACGGCGACGGCAACGGGCGGCGGCGGCGAGGTGCGGCGCGGCGGCGAGGCGCGGGCTGGCGGCTGGCGGGCCTAGGCTTATAAAGCCCTCCCCCGGCTAGGGGAGTCCTAGTCGGGTACGGCCCAAAGGCGGTTCCCCCCCTTTTTTTTAAACGAGTCTTGGCATAGTAAAACGGGCAAAAAAAAAAACTAAATGGAGTCCAAAAATCCCGAAATAAATTTTCACCGTTCTCTAATAATATTTAGGACAAAATGAACATTTTTCCTAGACCTAAATGCAATTTTGAAAAACGCGTATTTTTCCTATGCAAATAAAATCACAAATAAATCCGAATAAACACCAAACGGAGTCCAAAAATCACGAAATATATTTTCACCGTCCTCTAATAATATTTAGGACAAAGTGAACATTTTTCACGGACCTAAATGCAATTTTAAAAAAATGCGTATTTTTCCTATGCAAATAAAATCACAAATAAATCCGAATAAACACCAAAAGGGATTTTAATATTTTTCTTCCAATATTTCTGTTATTTTGGAGAAGTCATATTATCTCCCCTCATATATTTTGTTTAGAAATATTTTTAGGAGAGAAAAATAATTAAAACCAACGCTATCCTCGTACCGGTATTCAAGTAAACTCAAATACAAAAACGGTAGAATTCCCAACTCTCTCCGTAGGTCCTTGAGTTGCTTAGAAGTTTCGAGGATCGCCACGCACAAAATGCAAAGAAAAATGCAATGCAGTATGATCTATGTATAACATTCCAAATTGAAAATTTGAGATGTTACATAAGAAATAAACAAAAGAGCGTTGCTGCTAATCTGCGCTCCTTGGCGACAAATAATTATGGGCCGCACGTACAGTTTTTTTTAAGTAGAACAGAAAATGAAAACTGAATAGGGAAAATAAAAAATAAAATTTTATATAGGCATATTATATATCAAATAAAAATATTTTAAAATACCAAAATGATTTCAAACTCATTTTTCTATACTTTTCTACCGTGGGGAATCATTTTACCCTATTTTCCATATATTTTATTTTTGAAGAAAAATAATTTGAATAAAAATCAAATAACTCCAAATTGAAAGTGGGTTTCAAAATAACTACCAAAGGACTTCCAATTTGATTTTTTCAGAAATTTCCAACTCTCTTTCTTAGCATTTGAAGAAGTCATTTTATATTCTCTCATGAAAATCATTGAGTTGCATAAAGTTTCTGAATTTGAAATATTTCCAAATGAAATTCAAATCTTTTCAAAACCCTTTTCATTTATTTAAATGGAAGAAGTCATATCATCCTTACTCTAGGGTTTTGTGATAAAATGTATTTGAATTCATGGAGATCATAAATGCAAGGTGAAAGTTTGGAAAAGTTGTCGGTGTCAAACCGGCAGATCTCGCGTAGGGGGTCCCGAACTATGCGTGTGAGGATCGATGGTAACAGGAGACAGGGGACATGATGTTTACCCAGGTTCAGGCCCTCTCACTCAAGGTAATACCCTACTTCTTGCTTGATTGATCTTGATGAATATGGGTTAGAAGAGTTGATCTACCTCAAGATCGTAATGGCTAAACCCTAGAAGTCTAGCCTATGTGATTGCTATGATTTTGTTATCGTCTCTACGGATTAAACCCTCCCGTTTATATATGCACCGGAGGGACCTAGGGTTTGTACATGATCACCTTGTAGAGGAAGGAAAATATTACACTCGGACTCTAAACTTTTTATTTTGCACATGGCGGGTCCTATTCGGATACGGGAGATAGTCTTCATTGATAATCTTCACGGCCCACCAGTCCGGCCCATAATGAATGATCCGGTCACCTGAGGACCCCTTAATCCAGGACTCCCTCAAAAGTCATTTCATTCCCTCTCATTCAACTTTCAAAAGTTTCAAATTTCACTCAATTTCACACAAGCAACCACACCACAATCAAACAAACAATCAAAACTATTTATTTAATATAACATTCCAAAATTTAGAATTTTGGGATGTTACACATTGAAAATCAGAATTTTTTGCGTCTAGTGACAAAATTCTTGACGGCGACTGTAGCGTGATAAACTCTTGAATTTTTTACACCTTATCAATATACAAATTGCCCACATTGTCCTAATTTATCAGAATTTTTAGAGTTACAGAGGTATGACTAAAATTCACATCTTTACAGACTACCCTGTTTTAGACAGATTCTATTTTTGTTGTGTTATGTGCTTGTTTTGATGGATCTATGGTTTTTAAAAAAGGGTTTAAGCCATGGAAAAGTTAGAATACAATAGATATAATACAATAACAAAATATGCATTGGTTTGCTACAGTACTTAAAGTAAGGATTAGTTTTGTTATACTAACGAATCTCACGAGGTTTTGTTGAATTTTCTGTGATTGAAGTTTTCATGTTTTGGGTGAGATCACGATGGATGAAGAATAAGGATTAGCAAGAGCCTAAGCTTCGGGATGCCCTAGGCATCCCAAGATAATATTAAAGAAGTATCAAGCAACTAAGCTTGGGGATACCCCGAGTGGCATCCCCTCTTTCTTCTAACGACCATCGAAATTTTACTTCGAGCTATATTTTTATTTGTTGCATATCATGAGTTTTGCTTGGAGCGTCTTGTATGATATGAGTCTTTGCTTGTTTTGCTTTTTAGTTGTGTCATCTATCCTTGCTGGACACACCTATTTGAGAGAGCCAAAATTATGCTATGATTTGTTAGAATTGCTCTTTATGCTTCACTTAAGTTTTTTAAGAGCTATGGAATTGTTGTAGTGCTTCACTTATATATTTTTGAGCATGGTGTGATTTAATATTTTTGATGAAATACTCTCATGCTTCACTTAGATTTATTTGAGAGTGAGTAAATTTTTTTACGAAATTCTCTCATGCTTCGCTTATAGTATTTTGAGAGATGAATTTTTTTATGTTCATGTTCTTCACTTAGATTTATTTGATCTTAAAAAAGCAACATATGAAACTAGTCCCAAAGTGATAGATATTCAAGAGGGATATAATAAAATCTTTCATGAAGATCATTAGACAAAATAAACTTGATTCTTTGTAATAGTTTTGAGATATGATGATAGTGATATGTGAGTCATGTTGGTGAGTAATTATGCTTTAGTAAGAATATTGGTGTTAAGGTTTGTGATTTCCTATGCAAGCACGGAAGTCAATAGTTATGCAATGAAATTATATCCTGGTGCATTATTCGGTGTTAGTTATGATCAATGCTCTTTTATGAGATTTGTTATTTCTTGGTTGGATGCTTCTCAATCTATTTGCTAGCCTTCATTTGTACTAAGTAGAAATATTAATTGTGCATCCAAAATCTTTAAAACCAGTTTTGCCATATGAGCCCACCATATTAACCTATATGCTGTATTTCTATGCTGTTCTAAGCAAATTTGTATGTGCCATCTCTAATTTTCAAAATGAATTTCCGTTTTGTGTGCTCGTACCGCTCATGAAGCGGCAGGGGGTGGCTAATATTTTACATACTAGATGTGTTATTCTCAAGATGAGTGTTTATTCACCTGTCATTGCACAAGAGTACGGCGATAATTGGGATGCCCAGTCCTGAAATGAAAAAGAAATTTACTTTATGTTGTCAAATAATAAATTCCTTGGAAAGTGTTGGTATGGACGGTACCTGTGGATATGGCTAGCCGCGGAATGTGAAAGTATGGTGGAAAAGGAATAAACGTTATTTTCTCTTTTGGGAACCGCCTACGATATATCTAGCATGGAAAGTGTTGGGAATTACTAGGTCGTTTTTGTTGACGGGAAAAGTATGCCTCTCAAAAAAATATCTCTCAATTTAAGCTTTGAGCTCTGCCACCTCTACAAATCCCTACTTCCCTCTACGAAGGGCCTTTCTATTTACTTTATGCAATTTTTATTTTTACTTGAGTCTCCATCTTCTCTTATAAAGCACCAACTAGGGGGCACTATGATCATACTTGAGCATTGGATGTAGCTAATATGCGAGTGTTTTTTCATGAATGGATCAAAGATTGAGCATGACAGGCTAGGGATAACTTGCTTTAGTATTGATATTTTGAAAGACATGGTTGCTTGTTGATATGCTTGAGTATTGAAATCTTTATGTCAAAATGTAGGATCGAAATTAGGTCTAGAGGGGGGGGGGGGTGATTAGACTACTTGAACAAATAAAAAATCTAACCATTTGCCAATTTTAGTTGTGGGCAGATTTTAGCAACTATCACAAGTAAATCAATCAACCTACACATGCAATTATAAGAGTGTAGCAGTGGAAATAAAACATTGCATATGAAGGTAAAGTGTTGGGGGAAACAACACCTATGGGATCCCGGGGGTCCCTACTACGGTTTGCGGGGCGTAGAGCTGTGCAAAGAGCAGGTCTAGACGATCAACGCGTGGGCGTTTTTACCTAGGTTCGGGCTGCAAGATGATGCGTAAAACCCTAGTCCTGCTTGTTTGTGTATATTTGGTGTTCTTGAGCTCTTGAACTGGCTACTATGTGTGCCTGTCCAAAAAGTCTGAATTCTCTCTCAGTATGCCTCGGGCCTCCTTTTATATAACAAAGAGGTTGCCACAGCGACACACAGGAGGTGGAAAGTAACTATAGTGTACAAGGTTATCTCCTAACATCATAGGACAAACGCATTTAATGCGCTGCCTATGTGTCCTCTAGCTTTATCGGGGACAACAAGGAAGCTTGTTTGCCCGTCGCCGCCTCGCCTTGCTCTTGACACGCGTGTAGGCTGACGAGGCATGCATTGCCACGCTGGCCGCTGGCTGCTGCACAAGTGTGGTGGCAGGGTCTTCACGAAGATCTGCATGCCACCACGCAGGTGCTTGTCTAGTTGGCTTAGGGGCTGCATGTTGCTACGCAGGCACTTGTCCAGTTGGCGAGTCGGTCGTCGCGTAGGAGTGGTCGCGGGGCGGCGAAACCTTGGCGGACGCGGGCCTGGCTATGGCCCCGTAGACGCCCCCGACAAGGGGTCTTACCCGGTTCTTGTGGCTGTCCCCGGCAAGGATCTTACCGGGGGTCTTCGGTCGTCCCCGGCAAGGCTCTCGCCGGGGGTGTTCGTCTTCTGGTCCCTTGTCTAGGTCCGCAGGCCCCTTGGTTACACAAGGATCTGCATGCCATTGCGTAGGCACCCCTTGAATCTTGGTCTTGAAGTTGTCAATGGTGTCAGAGCTCTCAGACCCAAGGGTGGTGACCTTGCTGGTGTTGGGCAAGTTGCCCCGGCAAGGCTCTTGCTGGGGCCACGTAGGCCGCCCAGGCAAGGGCGTTGCCGGGGGAGGAGTCCACCTCGCCCCTCCGTTCTTCTACTCTATCGTGGCCGTAGGCGTTGCTACAACTGCCCATGCACAAGTAAAGGGGTGCAAAAAGGACCCCTACTTTTGCACACCGACAGGAGCCCCTGGGCCTGGGCCACACATAAGCGGGAGCATTGTTGGGCCAGGCCTAGAACGGTGCGCGGGCACGCGTGACAGGGTTTTAACTGCGGTGGTTCCTTCATCGGTTGTGCTTCCCCACGACTCGCATTGGGCGCGTGACGTGGGGGTCGCGCGCAGAGTGATTGCAGCATGCTTGCGTCACGCCTTGGTGAATATTAAAGAGGCGCCCCGTGCCTTCCCCATAAAAGAGGAAACCGCTGGGGCGCTGCTCATTTACCCTCCGCGTCTTTTCCAATCTCAGAACCGCCGTTCCCTTCTTCTTCTCCAAGCGCAAACCGGAGTTCTTACCCATGCTTGCCGCCGCCGCGCCTTCATTGCCCTTGATCCCCTGCCCATTCTCAGCTGTCATGGCACCCAAGATAGGCAAGGGCAAGGGGACGGCGAAGGACGCCGGGGGGGAAAGAGTCGCCGGAGAGCGCGTTGGTGGAGCTGCGGACGCAGTTCCTACTCTTCGAGCCGACGGTTGATGCGCTCACCCTCAGGGACAAGTTCAGGTGCCTGTGGGGGAGGGAGACGACGGGGCATCCCACCATGCGCGTCGCTCCCGCCTCCTGCTTCGCCAAGGGCATCCCAAATCAGTAACCTTTCTTCGTCGATGATTTCTCCTACGGGCTCTACCCCCCTTTCTCAGATTTCTTCAGTGACGGCATGTACGCCTACGGCTTCCGCCTTCTGGACCTCACGTCCAATGCTGTGGCATGCATGGCCTACTTTGCCCATCTCTGCGAGGGCTTTGCCGGGGTGCTCCCCAGCAAGACGCTCTTCTGCCACTACTTCGCTCCTCGCATCGTGGGGCGCTATCTCAGGCTGCATTGCTTAGATTCCAAGGCAGTAGATCAAGGGCGCGTACCCGGATGGCGCCACAAAGGAGAGGTGGGAGGAGTGGCGAAGCCGGTGGTGCTGGATCAAGGAGACGGATCCGCCGGAGTTCTGCCAGGTCCGTTCAAAGCCGTCGGTCCATGGCTAGGACTGGAGAGATCTCGACGCCAACGACCAAAAGCTCACGATCGCCACCACCTGGATCCATCTCCTTGCCGCGGCCGGGCTCACCCTTGAAATGATCGGGGCTGATTTTATCCGCTGTCGGATTGCCCCACTGCACAACAAGGGGAGGCCGGCCTGTGATTTTAGGAACGCGACCGACATCATGAGGCTCCACCCTGGTTTAAACCACAACTTCACGGTGTTGCAGCACGCCCATCTTTGCCAGAGGCTATTGCAGCTCAGGGTCGACGACGTCGGAAGGGCCAAGAGGACCGGCAAGCCCGAGAATTTACTAGAATTTAAAAACCAGGCATCTCAATGTTTTTCAGGCAATCAACGGTGCCCTGGTGTTTGAAATTCATTCCCATTTGTTGCATGGCACCTAAGCATGCACCCAAGGACACAATTTTGTTTTTTCAACCAATTTATATGCATTGGAGCATGTGCATGTAGTTCAAATTTGAATTATGCACATAAATGCATTGAAAACTCAGTTAATGCATAAAAATGTCCAAACGAACCCCGAAAAATCACAAAAATTGACACAACACTCATGTTGTTCTATGTTGAAACTAGAATTTTTTTGGAAGCAATAAGAAGCAATGGATATCGTCTCGTCCCCAAAGGTGGGGCATTCCCTACCGAAACCACCATGCTTGTTGTGAGAAGCTCTGGTTTGTGAGAAGCATATACCCAAACCTGCCCCAAATGGGACAAAAAATTTACCACGACATGTTGATGCCGCTCCATGATAGCATGCCAAGTTTCATGAATTTCAGACGAGTTTTGGATTTACTAGAATTTTAAAACCAGGAATCTCATTGTTTAGCCGGCAATCAACAGTGCCCTGGTGTTTGAAATTCATTACGATTTCTTGCATGGGACCTAAGAATGCACCCAAGGACACCATTTTGATTTTTCAACCAATTTACATGCATTGGATCATGTGCATGTAGTTAAAATTTGAATTATGCACATAAAAGCATTGAAAACTCAGTTAATGCATAAAAATGTCCACACGAACCCCGAAAAATCACAAAAATTGACACAACACTCCTGTTGTTCTATGTTGAAAGGAGAAAAAAATTGGAAGCAATAAGAGGCAATGGATATTGTTCCGTCCCCAAAGGTGGGACGTTCCCTACCGAAACCACCATGCTTGTTGTGAGAAGCTCTGGTTTGTGAGAAGCATATACCCAAACCTGCCCCAAATGGGACAAAAAATTTACCACGACATGTTGATGCCACTCCAAGATAGCAAGCCAAGTTTCATGAATTTCAGACGAGTTTTGGATTTAATAGAATTTAAAAACTAGGTATCTCAATGTTTGCGACCGAGTGACGGTGGCAGGGTGTTTGGCATTCATTCCCATTTCTTGCATGAGACCTAAGCAGGCAACCAAATACACGTATTTGAATTTTCAACTAATTTATATGCATTAGATCATGTGCCTGTAGTTCAAATTTGAATTATACATATGAATGCATAGAAAACTCAGTTAATGTATAAAAATGTCCAACCGAACCTCGAAAAATCCCAAAAATTGACACAACACTCCTATTGTTCTATATTGACACTAGGAAAAAAATTGAAATCGAGAAGAGGCAATGGATATCGTTTCATCCAGAAAGGTGAAACGTTCCCTACCGAGACCATCACACTTGTTGTGAGAAGCTCTGGTTTATGAGAAGCTTATACCCAAACCTGCCCCAAATGGGACATAATTTTTACCACGGTGATACGTCTCCAATGTATCTACTTTTCCAAACCCTTTTGCCCTTGTTTTGGACTCTAACTTGCATTATTTGAATGGAACTAACCCGGACTGACGCTGTTTTCAGCAGAATTGCCATGATGTTGTTTTTGTGCATAACTAAAAAGTTCTCAGAATGACCTGAAAATCCACGAAGAATTATTTCGGAAAATATAAAAATACCTGGAAGAAGATCCACACCAGGGGGCCCACACCCTTTCCACGAGGGTGGGGCGCCCCTGCCTCGTGGGCCCCCTGGTGATCCACCGATGTATCCCCAGATCCTATATATTCACTTCCGGGGAGAAAAAAATCAAGGAGAAAGAATTATCGTGTTTTACGAGACGGAGCCGCCGCCAAGCCCTAATCTCTCTCGGGAGGGTTGATCTGGACTCCGTTCGGTGCTCCGGAGAGTGGATATCGTCGCCATCGTCATCATCAACCTTCCTCCATCACCAATTCCATGATGCTCATCGTCGTGCTTGAGTAATTCCATCATAGGCTTGCTGGACGGTGATGGGTTGGATGAGATCTATCATGTAATCGAGTTAGTTTTGTTAGGGTTTGATCCCTAGTATCAATTATGTTTTGAGATTGATGTTGATATGACTTTGCTATGCTTAATGCTTGTCACTAGGGCCCGGGTGCCATGATTTCAGATATGAACCTATTATGTTTTCATGAATATATGTGTGTTCTTGATCCTATCTTGCAAGTCTATAGTCACCTACTATGTGTTATGATCCGGCAACCCCGAAGTGACAATAATCGGGAGCACTCCCCGTGATGACCATAGTTTGAGGAGTTCATGTATTCACTATGTGTTAATGCTTTGGTCCGGTACTCTACTAAAAGGAGGCCTTAATATCCCTTAGTTTCCAATAGGACCCCGTTGCCACGGGAGGGTAGGACAAAAGATGTCATGCAAGTTCTTTTCCATAAGCACGTATGACTATATTCGGAATACATGCCTACATTGCATTGATGAACTGGAGCTAGTTCTGTGTCACCCTAGGTTATAACTTCTACATGATGAATTGCGTCCGACATAATTTCCCATCACCGATCCAATGCCTACGAGATTTTCATAGTGCTTGTTGCTTATTTACTTTTCCTTTGCTACTATTACAAAAACTACAAAAACACTACCGTTACTTTTATTCCCGCTACCGCCACTATCATATTACTTTGCTACTAAACTATCTTGCTGCAGATACTAACATTCCAGGTATGGTTGAATTGACAACTCAGCTGCTAATACTTAAGAGTATTCTTTGGCTCCCCTTGTGTCGAATCAACAAATTTGGGTTGAATACTTTACCCTCGAAAATTGTTGTGATCCCCTACACTTGTGGGTTATCAAGACTATTTTCTGGCGCCGTTGCCGGGGAGCATAGCTCTATTCTTTAAGTCACTTGGGATTTATATCTGTTGATCACTATGAAGAATTTGAAGGACTCAAAAACCAAGATCTTACCCTCAACTACGAGGGGAGGTAAGGAACTGCCATCTAGCTCATCACTTGATTCTCCTTCTGTTATGGGTAAATTTGCGACACCTACTCATGCTATTGAATCTGATATGTCGTATGTTCTTGATGATGCCACTTCTGCTATGTATGATGAAACTACCTCTATGCCTGATACTGTGCCACTAGGTCAATTTTTAGATGAACAAATTGCTAGAGTTAGGGAGAATGCAAATATTGAAACTGATGATATTTATGAAAGTGATGATGAAGCTTCTCCCAATTGATATGAATTGCCTGTTGTTCCTGAGGGTTATGTTATGGATGAAGAAACTGCTAGAGACTTTCTTGCTTGCAATGACAGATATGATCTTAAGAAATTATTAGCTAAGCTGAAAGAAAAGTCCTTGAATGCTAGAATGAAACATGACCCTGCTTTTGCCACTTCACCTATCTGTGTTACTGATAAGGATTATGAATGCTTTGCTGATCCTGAGTTAATTACTTTGGTTG
Source organism: Secale cereale (assembly GCA_902687465.1). Classification (NCBI taxonomy): domain Eukaryota; kingdom Viridiplantae; phylum Streptophyta; class Magnoliopsida; order Poales; family Poaceae; genus Secale; species Secale cereale. The sequence goes on from LR738710.1 coordinate 572,038,891, forward strand.
AATCTGATCCTTTCCATGGCTATGAGTCTGAAACTGTTGTGGCACATCTTACTAAGTTGAATGATACAGCCACCCTGTTTACCAACGATGAGAAGATTTGTTACTACTATATCCTTAAGTTATTTCCTTTCTCGTTAAAGGGTGATGCTAAGACTTGGTTTAATTCTCTTGATCCTGGTTGTGTGTGTAGTCCCCAGGATATGATGTATTACTTCTCTGCTAAATATTTTCCCGCTCATAAGAAACAAGCTCCCTTACGGGAAATATATAACTTTGTGCAAATTGAAGAAGAGAGTCTCCCACAAGCTTGGGGGAGGCTTCTCCAATTAATTAATGCTTTGCCTGATCATCCTCTTGAGATGCACGATATACTTGATGTCTTTTATAATGGACTAACCGATGCTTCCAGAGACCACCTGGATAGTTGTGCTGGTTGTGTTTTCAGGGAAAGAACAGTTGACCAAGCTGAATTACTATTGAATAATACGTTGGCCAAAAATAATAATTGGACACTTCCTGAACTAACCCCTAAGCCAACTCCGAATAAAAGAGGTGTTCTATTTCTCAGTCCTGAAGATATGCAAGAGGCAAAGAAATCTATGAAAGAAAAAGGTATTAAAGCTGAAGATGTTAAGAATTTACCACCTATTGAAGAAATACATGGTCTTGATAACCCGACACAGGTAGTAAAGGTAAATTCTCTTTATAGATTTGATGAAGGTGATATTCCTCGTTATAAGTCTGCTAGCCAATGCTTAGATGAGTTTGACAATTTTATTGTGAAACAAGAAAACTTCAATGCTTATGTTGGTAGACAATTAAAACACAATGCTTATATGATTGAATGCTTGAGTGATTATCTGTCTAGAGCTAAAGGTGAACTGAAACTCATTAGTAAACATGCTTCCATGGTCACCACTCAAGTAGAACAAGTACTTAAGGCTCAGAATGATTTGCTCAATGAATTAAATAGTAAGAATAATGACTATGCTGTTAGAGTTGCAACTAGAGGTCGTAAAGTGACTCAGGAACCTTTGTATCCTAAAGGCCACCCTAAGAGAATTGAGCAAGATTCTTAGAGAGCTAATTTAGATGCACCTAGTTCTTCTAAGAAGAAGAAAAAGAAAAATGATAGAACTTCGCATGCTTCTAGTGAACCTGTAGCTGACACACCTAAGAATCCCAATGATATATCTATTTCTGATGCTGAGACACAATCTGGTAATGAACATGAACCTAGTGATAATATTGATGATGATGTTCATGATGATGCTCAACCTAGTAATGATTATGATGTAGAGATTGAACCTGCTGTTGATCTTGATAACCCACAATCAAAGAATCAACGTTATGATAAGAGAGACTTTGTTGCTAGGAAGCATGGAAGGGAAAGATAACCATGGGTTCAGAAACCCATGCCTTTTCCTCCGAAACCATCCAAGAAAAAGGATGATGAGGATTTTGAGCACTTTGCTGAAATGATTAGACCTATCTTTTTGCATATGCGTTTGACTGATGTGCTTAAAACAAATCCTTATGGTAAGTATATGAAGGATATTATTAGCAATAAAAAAAAATACCTGAAGTAGAAATTTCCATCATGCTTGCCAATTACACTTTCAAAGGTGGAATACCTAAGAAACTAGGAGATCTAGGAGTACCTACAATACCTTGCTCCATTAAGAAAAACTCTGTTAAAACTGCTTTATGCGATCTTGGAGCCGGTGTTAGTGTTATGCCTCTCTCTTTATATCGTAGACTTGACTTGAGTAAGTTAACACCTACTGAAATATCTTTGCAAATGGCTGATAAATCAACTGTTATACCTGTCGGTATTTGTGAGGATGTGCCTGTTGTAGTTGCAAATGTTACTATTCTAACGGACTTTGTTATACTTGATATTCCCGAGGACGATAGTATGTCTATTATCCTTGGTTGACCTTTTTTGAATACTGCAGGGGCTGTTATTGATTGAAACAAAGGCAATGTCACTTTTCATGTCAATGGTAATAAGCATACGGTACACATTCCGAGGAAACAACCTCAGGTCCACATTATCAATTATATTGGAAAAAAATTCAACTATCACTATTGGAGGTTTTGAATTTCCTCTTCCTACTATCAAGAAGACATATGACATTCTTATTGTTGGGGACATACATATCCCCATTGAGGTAACCTAGTGTTATTTGAAAATTCTCTGGTTTCATGTTATTCGGAAAGAGTTTATTAACAAGACCTGATCAACCTTGTTAATGGATTCCTTTGATGAGCATGGATTATTTGAATCTAGATAGCAAGACCTTCTGTACACTCCTTTTACTTTCTGTCAATTAGGATAAATAAAGCAAAAATAATATTCTCTGTCTGTTTTCAGACTTATCCATGCAATAAAAAAATACCCCAAAAATAAAAGTTCTCCAAATGCCATGAAAATGAAATATGTTTTTTCTAGAATATTTGAGGAAATATGGCACAGAACACACAACGAGGGGAGCCAGCACGTGGCCACGAGGGTCCAGGGCACGCCCCCTTGCCAGGGCGTTCCCCCTGCCTCATAGGCCCCATGTGGCCCCCTCCACTTATCCCTGCACCCACACTCTTCTTCTTCCTCCCAAAAAAATCACCAACCAGCTCAAACCCGAGTTCTAGCTCATCTTGCTGCCATTTTCGATCTCCTTGCTCAAAGCACCATTCACCAAACTGTTTGGGGAGATTGTTCCTTGGTATGTGACACCTCCATTGGTCCAATTAGTTTTTGTTCTAGTGCTTTATTTATTGCAAATTTTTGCTGCTGTGGTGACCTTGTTCTTGAGCTTGCATGTTAAATTTTCTTGGTCCCAAGTTGTTCTAATGCATGATATAGCCTCTAGGAACTTATAGGAGTTGTTGCTATCAATCTTATTGAGTTTGGTTAACTTTTATTTTGAGTTACTAAAAATTTCAGAAAAAATGCATAGGAGAAATTTCCAAGGTTGTTCCTCAAGGAAGCAAGAACCGAGGCTCGCGTTCCGTGAGTCGGACGATGAACTACCGAGGGATGCTGACGTGCGGCCTTGTGAATGGCCGTCAAATGACTTTATGGATCATGTTGGCAGCAAGGATGAATTTTACACATGTGTGTGTAACGCTGACCTCGAGGGCTTCATACAAGATAAGTGCCCTCAATACGTGTCTTAACTGATAGCTTTGTGAGAAGGTTTAAATTTTCATCTTCACGTAATTCTCACAGTCCTGTTTGACCTGTATGATAAATCTTACACCATGGACTTAGAGGATTTTAATGATGCTTGTAAGCTCCCACGATGGGGCAGTATGGGTGATCCTCGTAAATCTGAATTTAGAGAGTTCCTTGCTAGTATCACAGTGGGGGAATCTATGGAAATCACACAGGCTACCATAGGGAGCATCCATTTTCCTGCTATTCATTACTTTGCTCTCTTTATTGGTAGATGCATAAATGGTAAAGATGAGGCTTGTCACATGTGTGTCCCAGATCTTAGTGTTCTCAGGAGTGCTGTACTAGGTGATAGACAATATAACTTGGGAGCCATTGTTGCACGTAGGCTACACCATAATGGTATGATTGGAGATTTATTTGGTGGGATTTATACCACTCGCATAGCCCGCTTTCTGGGTGCGCCTGTGCACGAGAATGATGAACCTTTAGCTCCTGCTCATTTAGATTGCCATGCTATGATTAGTTACCGGTTTATAGAGAGGGGTGGCCAAACCCTCAAATATCGATTAATCTTTAACAAGTATCATGGCATCCCTATTGTTCTTCCTGCCCCTACTTTGTTTGACTTTCAGGCAAAAGGAATATACACTATAACTATGGAGGAGGCAAATGCGTATTATAATATGACAGAAGCAGCCCGCCTTCGAGCTGCAGCTCAGCATGCAGTAGCTGTTGCATCTCAGTACAACTCCAACTACGACTTTGGATATCCATCAGGCCAATACCGGCGATAGACCAACTTAGGCCAAAAGCCTAAACTTGGGGGAGTACGTGTTTCTCACCAACTTTACATTCATGTTCACACACTTATTCTAGTTGTCAGTGCTCACACTCTTTCATTGTACCATCCATGTTTAGTTTCAATTTCTTTTTCTTAGTATTTTTCTCGTGTTCTAGAAAAACCTTCAGAAAAACAAAAAATATTAGTCGTAGTTTCTAGCTAGTCTACTTTCCTTGTAGTAGTAACTAAAAGAAAACCCAAAAAGATTTCTCGTTCTTCTTTTGCTTGCTGGGAGCTTTCCCGTGTGAATAGTTTCTTTTCTTTTCTTTGGGGGTTAAGAGTAGAAGACCATGATTAAAAATGCTTAGTGGCTCTCATATGCTTTATTGTTGATTTAACCTTGAGCCATATTACCTTGTCTTCTCTCTTGTATTAAATTCTTGCAGATTCCAGCTTAGTCCAATGCACGTGCACTATTATTATTTTCCACACCGTTCGGTCGTGCGAGTGAAAGGCAATAAGGATGATATATGATGAACTAATTGAGATGAGAAAAGCTGGTATGAACTCGACCTCTCTTGTTTTTGTAAATATGATAGTTCAACGTTCCTGATTCAACTTGTTATGAATGAAACATGCTTGCAATGACAATTAGAGATCATAGCTGCTTATGCCATGCTTAATTAGCTGAGAGTTTTTAATGGTCTATCTTGCGTGCCAACATGATATTAAAATGGTTGTGATGTAGTATGATGGGGTGGTATCCTCCTTTGAACGATTCAAGTGATCTGACATGGCACTGATACATCTCCAACGTATCTATAATTTTTGATTGTTCCATGCTATTATTTATGAAGTCTTGGATGTTTAATGGGCTTTATCATTCAATTTTATATCATTTTTGGGACTAACCTACTAACCCAAAGGCCCAGTCCAAATTGCTGTTTTTTTGCCTATTTCAGGGTTTTGCAGAAAAAGAATATCAAACGGAGTCCAAACGGAATGAAACCTTCGCGAGAGATATTTTTGGAGAAAATCATGCATATGAAGCTTCAGGACCAAGTCAGGGGACAGAGGGGCTGCCCTCGAGGGTGGGGGGCGCGCCCCCCTTCCTAGGGCGCCCCCTGCCTCGAGGACCCCTCGTGTGGCCCCCGGCGCCCTCCTTCTTCCTATATATATCCACGTACCCCGGAAACTCCATACGCATAGAGAAAACCCTAATTCCACCACCGTAGCTTCTGTTCCCGGGGAGATCCCATCTTGGAGCCTGTTCCGGAGCTCCACCGGAGGGGGATCCACCACGGAGGCCTTCATCATCATCATCATCATCACCCTCACCATGAGTTGTGAGTTGTTTACCACAGACCTTCGGGTCCATAGCTAGTATCTAGATGGCTTCTTCTCTCTCTCTGGATCTCAATACAAAGTTCTCCTCGGTCTTCTAGGAGATCTATTCGATGTAATCTCTTTTTGCGGTGTGTTTGTTTAGATCCGATGAATTGTGAGTTTATGATCAAGGTTATCTATGAAAGATATTTGGTTCTTCTCTGAACTTTTTATGTGTGCTCATAATATCCTTGCAAGTCTCTTCGAATTATCAGTTTGGTTTGGCCTACTAGATCTATAGTTCTTGCAATGGGAGAAGTGCTTGGCTTTGGGTTCAATCTTGCGGTGTCCTTTCCCAGTGACAGTAGGGGAAGCAAGGAACGTATTGTATTGTTGCCATCGAGGATAAAAATATGGGGTTTACATCATATTGCTTGAGTTTATCCCTCTACATCATGTCATCTTGCTTAAGGCGTTACTCTGTTCGTATGAACTCAATACACTAGATGCATGCTGGATAGCGGTCGATGTGTGGAGTAATAGTAGTAGATGTAGAATCGTTTCGGTCTACTTGTCTCGGACGCGATGCCTATATACAATAATCCTGCCTAGATAGTCTCATAATTATTCGCTTTTCTATCAATTGCTCGATAGTAATTTGTTTACCCGCCGTAGAATACTGCTATCATGAGAGATGCCACTAGAGAAAACTATGGCCCCGGGTCTATTCTCAACATATCAATCTACATCTACTTTACTTGTACCGCTTTTATTTGCTGTTTTATTAAACAAAAAATACCAAAAATATAAACTATCATCTCTATCATATCTCACTCTCGTAAGTGACCGTAAAGGGATTGACAACCCCTTATCACATTGGTTGCGAAGTTCTTATTTGTTTGTGCAGGTGCGAGGGACTCACGCGTGGTTTCCTACTGGATTGATACCTTGGTTCTCAAAAACTGAGGGAAATACTTACGCTACTGTGCTGCATCTCCCTTTCCTCTTTGAGGGAATACAACGCAAGCTTAAGAGGTAGCAAGAAGAATTTCTGCCGCCGTTGCCGGGGAGGCTTACGCAAAAGTCATATACCAAGTACCTATCACAAACCCTTATCCTTCACATTACATTTATTTGCCTCTCGTTTTCCTCTCCCCCACTTCACCCTTGCCGTTTTATTTGCCCTTCTTCCGCCGTGCGTTTATCGTTCGCTTGTCTTTTTGTTTGCTTGTGTGCTGCTTGTTTGCTTGTCATCATGTCTAGCACACCTATCATTATCACCACTCCCGAGAGTGAGGTCCTCAACTTTCAACAAAGGGAGGAAGAAAACTTAAAAGATGCCTGGTATAGAATTTGCAATGCTCCAAATAGATCTAATCGGAAGCTTTCCACTTCCATGCTTCTTTGCAATTTTTATATTGGCATAACTCCTTGGAATAGATTTATCTTAGATACCATTACCGGAGGGAATTTCTTGGGTAGCCACACTGTTGATTCTTATAAAGCTTTGACTGAATTCTTTGGTTCACCACCTCTTATGGTTAATGGGACCGTCTTAACTTTGGAGCATGTCATGCAAAGGTTAGAAATCATTGAAAACAAAGTTGCTACGGTAGAACTGGTAGAGAACTTGGATAGAAAAATTCATAATGAAATCACCCAATATGGATCTAAGGTAGGAGTTGTTTTGAAAAATCTTAAGGAAAAAGAGCCCATAGTTAAAGAAAAGCTAGATCAGGATTCTACTAGAATCAATAAGCTTGAGGATGTTATCACTAATGTGGGTTCTGCTCTTTCCGCTATAAAAACTACTCCAAATACCTCCACTAAATTATCTAAGTTCATGTATGTCCCTAAAGACAAGGGTGAAACATCTAGACTTGCGGATCTCAAATCCATAAGTGTTCACCCTAATTTTCTTACTTTTGCAAGAGACCCTTTTGACACTTTAGAATTTCTTGATTTCTTTCCCAAGAGTTTGATTATTCATAGGGACAAAGAAGTGCCCAAGAATCATAAGTGCTTATTCAAAAAATTGCCTTCCAAAGATGGCAATACCGAGATCTATCTTGTATCGTGCCTAGCTAGGGGCGTAAAACGATAGCGCTTGTTGGGAGGCAATCCAATTTTATGTTTTTTGCTTTTGTTTCTGTTAGGGAATAAATATTGCATATAGACTCTGATTAGATGCGGTTTCATGTTTTGTTTAGTGTTTGTGCCAAGTAGAACCTTTGGTAAGACTTTTGTGAAGTTTATATGATCTTGCTGTGAAAAACAGAATCGTTAGCGCTCGCTAAAGTAGTCGTGGAATTTTACTGGAGCGTGCTTTTTAGTTGATTCTTTTTTCTGCTGATTGGTAGACAAATTGATAAAATTTACCAATTTATTTTGAATTTTTTGGAGTTCCAGAAGTAGGCGAGTCCTGCAGATTACTACATACTGTTCTGTCTTTGACAAATTCTGTTTTTCATGTGTTGTTTGCTTATTCCGATGCATCTATGAGTAATATTGGAGGATATGAACCATAGAGAACTTGGAGTACAGTAGGTTTAACACCAATATAAACAAAAAATGAATTCATTGCTGTAACTTTGAGTAGTGGTTTGCTTTCTCATACTAACTGAGCTCACGAGAATTTTTTTCTAAGTTTTCTGTTGTGAAGTTTTCAAGTTTTGGGTATTGCTTTGATGGACTATGGAAAAAGGAGTAGCAAAGGCCTAAGCTTTTGGATGCCCATGGCACCCTAAGTAAATTCAATATAATCAAAATCCTAAGCTTGGGGATGCCCGGAGAAGGCATCCCCTCTTTCATCTTCATCCATCGGTAACTATACTTGGAGCTATATTTTTATTCGCAACATGCTATGTGTTTTGCTTGGAGCGTCTTGTATAATTTGAGTCTTTGCTTGTTAGTTTGCCACAATAACCCTTGCTGGACACACCTATTTGAGAGAGTTAAATATGGCCTAGAAATTATTAGAACACTCTAAGTGCATCACTTATATCCTTTTAGTTGAATAGTTTTTGCTCTAGTGCTTCACTTATATCTTTTAGAGCATGGTGGTGGTAATATTTTGTAGAAATTGTTGAACTCTAATGCTTCACTTATATCTATTTGAGAGTCTATCAAAACAGCATGGTAAAGTGTTTAGGCTAAAGAAACTAGTCTTCACATGATAAACATCCAATGTCAATGTAGTAAAAAAAAATCACACCAAGTGCATTGAATAGAATGAGATGTTGGATGCTTGATAATTGTTTTGAGGCATGAGGATAGTGATATTAGAGTCATGCTAGTGGAGTTATTATGAAATTGAGAAATACTTGTGTTAAGGTTAGTGATTCCCGTAGCATGCACGTATGGCGAACCGTTGTGTGACTAAGTTAGTGCATGAGGTATTTGTAGAGTGCCAACCTTTGTGTGGAGGTCGGGGGCGCGCGATGGTTAACTCCTACCAACCTCCCCCCTAGGAGCATGCGTTGATTGCTTTGTTTTGACGACTCGTAAAATTTTACAATAAGTATATGAGTTCTTATGACTAATGTTGAGTCCATGGATTATACGCACTCTCACCCTTCCACCATTGCTAGCCTCTCTTGTACCGCGCAACTTTCGCCGGTGCCATAAACCCACTATATATCCTTCCTCAAAACGGCCACCATATTGTTCCTCAAAACAGCCACCATACCTACCTATCATGGCATTTGCATAGCCATTTCGAGATATATTGCCATGAAACTTTCCACCATTTTGTTTATATGACACGCATCATATTGTCATATTGCCATGCATGATCATGTAGTTGACATCGTATTTGTGGCAAAGCCAGCAAGCATAATCTTTTCATACATGTCACTCTTGTTTCATTGCACATACCGGTACACCGCCGGAGGCATTCATATAGAGTCATACTTTGTTGTTGTAGTATCGAGTTGTAATTTCGTGTTGTAAAGAAAGTGTGATGATCATCATTATTAGAGCATTGTCCCATGGGAGGAAAGGCTGAATCTATAAAGCCCCTCCGCAAAAAAAGAGAAAAAAGGCCAAAAAAGGCCCAAAAAAGGAAAAAAAAGAAAAAAGAAAAGAAAAGAAAAAGGGACAATTGCTACTATCTTCTTTTCCATACTTGTGCTTCAAAGTAGTACCATGTTTTTCATTGTAGAGAGTCTCATGCTTAGTCAATTTCATATACTAGTGGGAATTTTCATTATAGAACTTGGCTTGTATATTCCAACGATGGGCCTCCTCAAATGCCCTAGGTCTTCGTGAGAAAGCAAGTTGGATGCACACCCACTAGTTTATTTTGTTGAGCTTTCATTCATATTTAGCTCTAGTGCATCAGTTGCATGTCAATCCCTACTCACTCACATTGATATCTATTGATGGGCATCTCCATAGCCCGTTGATACGCCTAGTCGATGTGAGACTATCTCCCTCCTTTTTGTCTTCTCCACAACCACCTCTATTCCACCCTTAGTGCTATATCCATGGCTCACGCTCATGTATCACGTGAAAGTTGAAAGGTTTGAAAAGATAGAGTATGAAAACAAATGCTTGGCTGAAATCGGGGTTGTGCATCATATGAATATTTTTGTGTGATAATAAGGGAGCATAGCCAACACTATGATTTTGTAGGGATAACTTTCTTTAGCCATAGTATTTTGAGAAGACATGATTGCTTTGTTAGTATTGCTTGAAGTATTGTTATTTCTTATGTCAATATAGACTTTTATCTTGAATCTTTCAGATCTGAACATTCATGCCACAATTAAGAGAATTACATTGAAAAACTATATTGGTTATGATTCCACATCAAAAATTCTTTCTTTATCATTTACCTACTCGAGGACGCGCAGGAATTAAGCTTGGGGATGCTTGATAGGTGTCCAACGTATCTATAATTTTTTTATTGCTCCATGATATTATTTATGAAGTCTTGGATGTTTAATGGGCTTTATCATTCACTTTTATATCATTTTTGGGACTAACCTACTAACCCAAAGGCCCAGTCCAGATTGCTGTTTTTTGCCTATTTCAGGGTTTTGCAGAAAAAGAATATCAAATGGAGTCCAAACGGAATGAAACCTTCGCTAGAGATATTTTTAGAGAAAATCACGCACAGGAAGGTTCAGGACCAAGTCAGGGGACAGAGGGGCTGCCCTCGAGGGCGGGGGGCGCGCCCCCTGCCTAGAGGCCCCCTCGTATGGCCCCCGGTGCCCTCCTTCTTCCTATATATATCCACGTACCCCAGAAACTCCATACGCAGAGAGAAAACCCTTATTCCACCACCGTAGCTTCTGTTCCCGTGGAAATCCCATCTTGGAGCCTGTTCCAGAGCTCCACCGGAGGGGGATCCACCACAGAGGCCTTCATCATCATCATCATGCCCTCACAATGAGTTGTGAGTAGTTTACCACAGACCTTCGGGTCCATATCTAGTATCTAGATGGCTTCTTCTCTCTCTCTGGATCTCAATATAAAGTTCTCCTCGGTCTTCGAGGAGATCTATTCGATGTAATCTCTTTTTGCGGTGTGTTTGTCGAGATCCGATGAATTGTGAGTTTATGATCAAGGTTATCTATGAAAGATATTTGGTTCTTCTCTGAACTTTTTATGTGTGCTCATAATATCCTTGCAAGTCTCTTCGAATTATCAGTTTGGTTTGGCCTACTAGATCTATAGTTCTTGCAATGGGAGAAGTGCTTGGCTTTGGGTTCAATCTTGCGGTGTCCTTTCCCAGTGATAGTAGGGGTAGCAAGGCACGTATTGTATTGTTGCCATCGAGGATAAAAGGATGGGGTTTACATCATATTGCTTGAGTTTAGCCCTCTACATCATGTCATCTTGCTTAAGGCGTTACTCCGTTCGTATGAACTCAATACACTAGATGCATGCTGGATAGCGGTCGATGTGTGGAGTAATAGTAGTAGATGCAGAATCGTTTCGGTCTACTTGTCTCAGACGTGATGCCTATATACAATGATCATCCCTAGATAGTCTCATAATTATTCGCTTTTCTATCAATTGCTTGACAGTAATTTGTTTACCCGTCGTAGAATACCGCTATCATGAGAGAAGCCACTAGAGAAAACTATGGCCCCCGGGTCTATTCTCAACATATCAATCTACATCTACTTTACTTTTACCGCTTTTATTTGCTGTTTTATTAAACGAAAAATACCAAAAATATAAACTATCAGATCTCACTCTCGTAAGTGACCGTAAAGGGATTGACAACCCCTTATCACATTGGCTGCAAAGTTCTTATTTGTTTGTGCAGGTGCGAGGGACTCGCGCGTGGTCTCCTACTGGATTGATACCTTGGTTCTCAAAAACTGAGGGAAATACTTACGCTACTGTGCTGCATCTCCCTTTCCTCTTCGAGAGAATACAACGTAAGCTCAAGAGGTAGCAGGCACATGTTCACGCATGTAGTTGAAACAAAATCAACATAGCCTCCATGATATTTATGTTCATGGTGATTTATATCCTACTCATGCTTGCATTCATTGTTGATTAATTTTAATGCATGTTCATGACCCTTGTCGCTCTCTAGCTGGTCGCTTCCTAGTCTCTTTCTAGCCTTCACCTGTACTAAGCGGGAATACTGCCTGTGCATCCACTTCCATAAACCCGAAAGTTATTCCACATGAGTCCACTATACCTTCCTATATGCGGTATTTATCTGCCGTTCCAAGTAAATTTGTATGTGCCAAACTCTGAACCTTCATATGAAATTCTGTTTTGTATGCTCGAACAGCTCATGTTTCAACTAGGGTTGTCTATATCTTCCATGCTAGGTGGGTTATTCTCACAATGAGTGGACTACACTCATCATTCATGAGAAAATGGCTGGTAACCGAGATGCCTAGTCCCATGCTCAAAATCATAATAATTAAACAAAACTCCCTAGGGCTATTGCTTGTTTGGACGATACCCCGTGGATTTGGATGCCCGTGGAGTGTGCTTGTTGGTGGTTGGGGGAGTATAAACTTTACCATTCTGTTTGGGAACCGCCTATAATGTGCATAGCATGGGATATATCGAGATTCTTGGTTGTTATGTTGACAATGAGAGTATACCGCTCAAAATGTTATTCATCTCTATTTAAAAATCGAGCTCTGGCACCTCTACAAATCCCTTCTTCCCTCTGCGAAGGGCCTATCTATTTACTTTTATGCAGAGTCATCATCCTCTTATCATAGAGCGCCAGTAGGAGAGCACCTCTGTCATTTGCATGTATTACTATTAGTTTGCATTGAGTACGATCATGACTGGATCTCTTTTACCATGAATTACAATGTCTAGTTAGTCCTTGATCTTTAAAGGTGATCTGCATTTATGTTTTGCGGTCTCAAAAAGGGCTAGCGAGATACCATCTTGTTATATCATATCATGATTGTTTTGAGAAAGTGTTGTCATCCGAGGTTTATTATTATTGCTCGTTAGTTGATTATGCAATTTATGTGAGTGGTCTTGAGACCTAAAAGTTATTGTGAATGTGGTTAGTTCATGATCTTGTTGAAAACCTGAATGTCGGCTTACATATTTATAATAACAAGAGCAAACAGAGTTTGTCAAAGTTTTTCTTTATCACTTTCAGTTTATCAACTGAATTGCTTGAGGACAAGCAAAGGTTTAAGCTTGGGGGAGTTGATACGTCTCCAACATATCTAATTTTCCAAACCCTTTTGCCCTTGTTTTGGACTCTAACTTGCATGATTAGAATGGAACTAACCCGGACTGACGTTGTTTTCAGCAGAATTGCCATGGTGTTGTTTTTGTGCAGAAATAAAAAGTTCTCAGAATGACCAGAAAATCCACGAAGAATTATTTCGGAAAATATAAAAAATACCTGCAAGAAGATCCAGACCAGGGGGCCCACACCCTCTCCACGAGGGTGGGGGCGCCCCCCCTAGGGAGCGCCCCTGCCTTGTGGGCCCCCTGGTGCTCCACCGACGTATCCCGAGATCCTATATATTCACTTTCGGGGAGAAAAAAAATCAAGGAGAAAGAATTATCACGTTTTACGAGACGGAGCCGCCGCCAAGTCCTAATCTCTCACGGGAGGGCTGATCTGGAGTCCGTTCGGGGCTCCGGAGAGTGGAGATCGTCGCCATCGTCATCATCAACCTTCCTCCATCACCAATTCCATGATGCTCACCGCCATGCATGAGTAATTCCATCGTAGGCTTGCTGGACGGTGATGGGTTGGATGGGATCTTTCATGTAATCGAGTTAGTTTTGTTAGGGTTTCATCCCTAGTATCCACTATGTTCTGAGATTGATGTTGCTATGACTTTGCTATGCTTAATGCTTGTCACTAGGGCCCGAGTGCCATGATTTCAGATCTGAACCTATTATGTTTTCATGTATTTATGTGTGTTCTTGATCCTATCTTGCAAGTCTATTGTCACCTACTATGTGTTATGATCCGGCAACCCCGAAGTGACAATAATCGGGTGTTGGGGAACGTAGTATTTTCAAAATTTTCCTACGATCGCGCAAGATCTATCTACTAGATGCATAGCAACGAGAGGGGAGAGTGTGTCTACGTACCCTCATAGACCGAAAGCGGAAGCGTTTATCAACGCGGTTGATGTAGTCGTGCACCTTCACGATCCGTCCCGATCTAGTACCGAACGTACGGCACCTCTGCGTTCAACACATGTTCAGCTCGATGACGTCCTCGCCTTCTTGATCCAGCAATATGGGCGAAGTAGTAGATGAGTTCCGGCAGCATGACGGCGTGGTGACGGTTGTTGATGAAGAACAATCTCTGCAGGGCTTCACCAAGCACTACAGAAACTAGACGGAGGATAAACTAGAGGGTCGGCGTTGCCGACACACGGCTTGGTGTATCTTGATGTATTCCAGGTGCTAGCCCCGCCCCTCTATTTATATGTTGAGCCCAAGGGTCCAAACTTGGAGCAAAAGCCTCCTCAAAGTCGGTTTTGCCCGAAAGGCAAGAGTCCCACTCGGACTCCAGGACCAAACGCCACAATCCTTGGCGTCTGGCCCAGACGCCATGGGCCTCGGCGTCTGGCCCAGGGTCTCCGGTGTTTGGCCCCCTGGCCTCCGCAAAACACCTTTTGCACCGACTTAATGCCCTGTGGGCTTGACCCCTTGGCCTAACCATATCATCATATATATCAAATTTTACCTCCGGAGCTCCTCGTCATGTCCGAAATCTCATCCGGGACTCCGAACAACATTCGGTCACCAACATACATAACTCATTCAATACTATATCGTCAACGAAACATTAAGTGTGCGGACCCTACGGGTTCGAGAACTATGTAGACATGACCGAGACACTTCTCTGGTCAATAACCAATAGCGGAACCTGGATGCCCATATTGGCTCCTACATATTCTACGAAGATATTTATCGGTCGAACCGCATAACAACATACGTTGTTCCCTTTGTCATCGGTATGTTACTTGCCCGAGATTCGATCATCGGTATCTCAATACCTAGTTCAATCTCATTACTGGCAGTCTCTTTACTCGTTCCGTAATACATCATCTCGTGACTAACTCATTAGTCATTTGCTTGCAAGGCTTATTATGATGTGCATTACCGAGAGGGCCCAGAGATACCTCTCCGACACTCGGAGTGACAAATCCTATTCTTGATCTATGCCAACACCACAAACACCTTCGGAAACACCTGTAGAGCATCTTTATAATCACCAATTACGTTGTGACGTTTGATAGCACACAAGGTGTTCCTCCGGTATTAGGGAGTTGCATAATCTCATAGTCATGGGAACATGTATAAGTCATGAAGAAAGCAATAGCAGTAAAACTAAACGATCATAGTGCTAAGCTAACGGATGGGTCTTGTCCATCACAGCATTCTCCTAATGATGTGATCCCGTTGATCAAATGACAACTCATGTCTATGGTTAGGAAACATAACCATCTTTGATCAATGAGCTAGTCTAGTAGAGGCATACTAGGGACACTTTGTTTTGTCTATGTATTCACACATGTACTAAGTTTCTGGTTAATACAATTCTAGCATGAATAATAAACATTTATCATGATATAAGGAAATATAAATAACAACTTTATTATTGCCTCTAGGGCATATTTCCTTCAGTCTCCCACTTGCACTAGAGTCAATAATCTAGCTCACATCGCCATGTGATTTAATACCGATAGTTCACATCGTTATGTGAATAACACCCATAGTTCACATCGCCATGTGAATAACACCCAAAGGGTTTACTAGAGTCAATCATCTAGTTCACATCGCTATGTGATTAACACCCAAAGAGTACTAAGGTGTGATCATGTTTTGCTTCGTGAGAGAAGTTTAGTCAACGGGTCTGTCACATTCAGATCCGTATGTATTTCGCAAATTTCTATGTGTCTACAATGCTCTGCATGGAGCTACTCTAGCTAATTGCTCCCACTTTCAATACGCATCCAGATTGATAGTTTGAGTCATCTGAATTTAGTGTCAAAGCTTGCATCGGCGTAACCCTTTACGACGAACTCTTTATCACCTCCATAATGGAGAAACATTTCCTTAGTCATCCAGTTACTAAGGATAATTTTGACCGCTGTACAGTGATCTACTCCTGGATCACTATTGTACCTCCCTGTCAAACTCATGGCAAGGTACACAACATGTTTGGTACACGGCATGGCATACTTTATAGAACCTATGGCTGAGGCATAGGGAATGACTTTCATTCTCTCTATATTTTTCTGCCATGGTCCGGCTTTGAGTCTTACTCAACTTCACACCTTACAAGTCAGGCAAGAACTCCTTCTTTGACTGATCCATTTTGAACTACTTCAAATTCTGATCAAGGTATGTACTCATCGAAAGTCTTATCAAGCATCTTGATCTATCTCTATAGATCTTGATGCCCAATATGTAAGCAGCTTCACCGAGGTCTTTCTTTGAAAAACTCCTTTCAAACACTCCTTTATGCTTTCCAGAAAATTCTACATTATTTCTGATCAACAATATGTCATTCACATATACTTTTCAGAAATGTTGTAGTGCTCCCACTCACTTTCTTGTAAATACAGGCTTCACCGTAAGTCTATATAAAACCATATGCTTTGATCACCTCATCAAAGCGTATATTCCAACTCCAAGATGCTTGCACGAGTCCATAGATGGATCGCTGGAGCTTTGCACACTTTGTTAGTACCTTTAGGATCGACAAAACCTTCTGGTTGCATCATATACAACTCTTCTTTGAGATATCCATTCAGGAATGCAGTTTTGACATCCATTTGCCAGATATCATAATCATAAAATGCGGCAATTGCTAACATGATTCGGACAGACTTAAGCATCGCTACGGGTGAGAAAGTCTCATCGTGGTCAACTCCTTGAACTTGTCGAAACCCTTTCGCAACAAGTGGAGCTTTGTAAACAGTAACATTACCGTCTGCGTCGGTCTTCCTCTTGAAGATCCATTTATTTTCGATGGCTTGCCGATCATCGGGCAAGTCAACCAAAGTCCACACTTTGTTATCATACATGGATCCCATCTCAGATTTAATGGCTTCAAGCCATTTTGCGGAATCTGGGCTCATCATCGCTTCCTCATAGTTCGTAGGTTCATCATGGTCTAGTAACATGACTTCCAGAACTAGGTTGCCGTACCACTCTGGTGCGGAACGTACTCTGGTTGATCTACGACATTCAGCAGAAACTTGATCTGAAGTTTCATGATCATCATCATTAGCTTCCTCTCTAATTGGTGTAGGAATGACTGGAACTAGTTTCTGTGATGTACTACTTTCCAATTCAGGAGAAGGTACAATTACCTCATCAAGTTCTACTTTCCTCCCACTCACTTCTTTCGAGAGAAACTCCTTCTCTAGAAAGGATCCATTCTTAGCAACGAATATCTTGCCTTCGGATCTGTGATAGAAGGTGTACCCAACAGTCTCCTTTGGGTATCCTATGAAGACACATTTCTTCGACTTGGGTTCGAGCTTATCAGGTTGAAGCTTTTTCGCATAAGCATCGCAGCCCCAAACTTTAAGAAACAACAACTTTGGTTTCTTGCCAAACCACAGTTCATAAGGTGTTGTCTCAACGGATTCAGATGATGCCCTTATTTAACGTGAATGCAGCTGTCTCTAATGCATGACCCAAAACGATAGTGGTAAATCGGTAAGATACATCATAGATCGCACCATATCTAATAAAGTACGGTTATGACATTCGGACACACCATTACGCTGTGGTGTTCCGGGTGGCGTGAGTTGTGAAACTATTCCACATTGTTTTAAATGAAGGCCAAACTCGTAACTTCAAATATTCACCTCCGTGATTAGATCGTGGAAACTTTTATTTTCTTGTTACGATGATTCTCTACTTCACTCTGAAATTTCTCTGAACTTTTCAAATGTTTCAGATTTGTGTTTCATCAAGTAGATATACCCATATCTGCTCAAATCATCTGTGAAGGTCAGAAAATAATGATACCCGCCGCGAGCCTCAACACTCATTGGTCTGCATACATCAGTATGTATGATTTCCAACAAATATGTTGCTCGCTCCATTGTTCCGGAGAACGGAGTTTTAGTCATCTTGCCCATGAGGCATGGTTCGCAAGTACCAAGTGATTCATAATCAAGTGATTCCAAAAAGTCCATCACTATGGAGTTTCTTCATGCGCTTTACACCAATATGACCTAAACGGCAGTGCCACAAGTAAGTTGTACTATCATTATTAACCTTGCATCTTTTGGCTTCAATATTATGAATATGTGTATAACTACGATCGAGATCCAACAAACTATTTTCATTGGGTGTATGACCATTGAAGGCTTTATTCATGTAAACAGAATAACAATTATTCTATGACTTTAAATGAATAACTGTATTGCAACAAACATGATTAAATCATATTCATGCTTAACGCAAATGCCAAATAACATTTATTTAGGTCTTACACTAACCCCGAAAGTATAAGGAGTGTGCGATGATGATCATATCAATCTTGGAACCACTTCCAACACACATCGTCACTTCACCTTTAACTAGTATATGTTCATTCTACAACTCCCGTTTCGAGTTACTAATTTTAGCAACTGAACCAATATCAAATACCCATGGGTTGCTATGAACACTAGTAAAGTACACATCAATAATCTGCATATCAAATATACATTTGTTCACTTTTCCATCCTTCTTATCCACCAAGTATCTAGGGCAGTTCCACTTCTAGTGACCATTTCCTTTGAAGTAGAAGCACTTAGTTTCAGGCTTGAGTTTAGCTTTGGGTTTCTTCATGGGAGTGACAACTTGCTTGTCATTCTTCTTGAAGTTCCCCTTCTATCCATTTGCCCTTTACTTGAAACAAGTGGTCTTATTAACCATCAACACTTGATGCTCTTTCTTGATTTCTACCTTCGCCGATTTCAGCATCACGAAGTGCTCGGGAATTACCTTCATCATCCCTTGCATATTATAGTTCATCACGACGTTCTACTAACTTGGTGATAGTGACTAGAGAACTTTGTCAATTACTATCTTATCTGTAAGATTAACTCCCACTTGATTCAAGTAATTGTAGTACCCAGACAATCTGAGCACATGCTCACTGGTTGAGCGATTCTCCTCCATCTTGTAGGCAAAGTACTGTCAGAGATCTTATACCTCTCGACACGGGCATGAGTATGAAATACTAATTCCAACTCTTGGAACATCTTATATGCTCCGTGGTGTTCAAAACATTTTTGAAGTCCCGGTTCTAATCCGTAAAGCATGGTGCACTTAAACTATCAAGTAGTCATCATACCGAGCTTTTGTGAAAATGTTCATAACGTCTGCATCTGCTCCTGCAATAGGTCTGTCATCTAGCGGTGCATCAAGGACATAATTCTTTTGTGCAGCAATGAGGATAATCCTCAGATCACGGACCTAGTCCGCATCATTGCTACTAACATCTTTCAACTTAGTTTTCTCTAGGAACATAAAAAAAGTAAACGGGGAGCAACATCGCGAGCTATTGATCTACAACATAGATATGCTAATAATACCAGGACTAAGTTCATGATAAATTAAAGTTCAATTTAATCATATTATATAAGAACTCCCACTTAGATAGACATCCCTCTAGTCATCTAAATGATCACGTGATCCAAATCAACTAAACCATGTCCGATCATCACGTGAGATGGAGTAGTTTTCAATGGTGAACATCTTATGTTGATCATATCTACTATATGATTCACGCTCGACCTTTCGGTCTCCAGTGTTCCGAGGCCACATCTGCATATGCTAGGCTTGTCAAGTTTAAGGCGAGTATTCTGCGTGTGCAAAACTGGCTTACACCCGTTGTATTTGAACGTAGAGCTTATCACACCCGATCATCACGTGGTGTCTCAGCACGAAGAACTTTCGCAACGGTGCATACTCAGGTAGAACACTTGTACCTTGAAATTTTGTATGGGATCATCTTATAATGCTACCGTTGTTCTAAGCAAAATAAGAAGCATAATAAGATAAACATCACATGCAATCAAAATATGTGACATGATATGGCCATCATCATCTTGTGCTTTTGATCTCCATCTCCAAAGCACCATCATGATCACCTTTGTCGCCGGCGCGACACCTTGATCTCCATCGTAGCATCGTTGTCGTCTCGCCAACTATTGCTTCTACGACTATCGCTACCGCTTACTGATAAAGTAAGGCAATTACATGGCGATTGCATTTCATACAATAAAGCGACAACCATATGGCTCATGCCAGTTGCCGATAACTTTACAAAACATGATCATCTCATACAAAAACGTATAACTCATCATGTCTTGACCATATCACATCACAACATGCCCTACAAAAACAAGTTAGACATCCTCTACTTTGTTGTTGCAAGTTTTACGTGGCTGCTACGGGCTTTAGCAAGAACCGATCTTACCTACGCATACAAAACCACAACGATGTTTCGTCAAGTATGTGATGTTTTAACCTTCACAAGGACCGGGCGTAGGCACACTCGATTCAGCTAAAGTGAGAGAGACAGACACCCGCCAGTCACCTTTAAGCAACGAGTGCTCATAACTGTGAAACCAGTCTCGCGTAAGCATACGCGTAATGTTGGTCTGGGCCGCTTCATCTCACAATACCGCCAAAGCAAAGTATGACATGCTGGTAAGCAGTATGACTAGTATCGTCCACAACTCACTTTTGTTCTACTCGTGCAAATCATCTACGCATAGACCAGGCTCATGATGCCACTGTTGGGGAACGTAGTATTTTCAAAATTTTCCTACGATCACGCAAGATCTATCTACTAGATACATAGTAACGAGAGGGGAGAGTGTGTCTACATACCCTCGTAGACCGAAAGCGGAAGCGTTTATCAACGCGGTTGATGTAGTCGTGCACCTTCACGATCCATCCCGATCTAGTACCGAACGTACGGCACCTCCGCGTTCAGCACACGTTCAGCTTGATGACGTCCTCGCCTTCTTGATCCAGCAAGATGGGCGAAGTAGTAGATGAGTTCCGGCAGCACGACGGCGTGGTGACGGTTGTTGATGAAGAACAATCTCTGCAGGGCTTCGCCAAGCACTACATAAACTAGACGGAGGATAAACTAGAGGGTCGGGGTTGCCGGCACACGGCTTGGTGTATCTTGATGTGTTCCAGGTGCTAGCCCCGCCCCTCTATTTATATGTTGAGCCCTGGGGTCAAAACTTGGAGCAAAAGCCTCCTCAAAGTTGGTTTTGCCCGAAAGGCAAGAGTCCCACTCGGACTCCAGAACCAAACGCCACAATCCTTGGCGTCTGGCCCACAAGCCATGGGCCTCGGCGTCTGGCCCAGGGTCTCCGGCGTTTGGCCCCCTGGCCTCCGCAAAACACCTTTTGCACCGACTTAATGCCCTGTGGGCTTGACCCCTTGGCCTAACCATATCATCCTATATATCAAATTTTACCTTCGGACCATTCCGGAGCTCCTTGTCATGTCCGTGATCTCATCCGGGACTCCGTACAACATTCGGTCACCAACATACACAACTCACTCAATACTATATCGTCAACGAAACGTTAAGCGTGCGGACCCTACGGGTTCGAGAACTATGTAGACATGACCGAGACACTTCTCTGGTCAATAACCAATAGCGGAACCTGGATGCCCATATTGGCTCCTACATATTCTACGAAGATCTTTATCGGTCGAACCGCATAACAACATACGTTGTTCCCTTTGTCATCGGTATGTTACTTGCCCGAGATTCGATCGTCGGTATCTCAATACCTAGTTCAATCTCGTTACCGGCAAGTCTCTTTACTCGTTCCGTAATACATCATCTCGTGACTAACTCATTAGTCATTTGCTTGCAAGGCTTATTATGATGTGCATTACCGAGAGGGCCCAGAGATACCTCTCCGACACTCGGAGTGACAAATCCTATTCTTGATCTATGCCAACACCACAAACACCTTCGGAAACACATGTAGAGCATCTTTATAATCACCCAATTACGTTGTGACGTTTGATAGCACACAAGGTGTTCCTACGGTATTCGGGAGTTGCATAATCTCATAGTCATAGGAACATGTATAAGTCATGAAGAAAGCAATAGCAGTAAAACTAAACGACCATAGTGCTAAGCTAACGGATGGGTCTTGTCCATCACATCATTCTCCTAATGATGTGATCCCGTTGATCAAATGACAACTCATGTCTATGGTTAGGAAACATAACCATCTTTGATCAATGAGCTAGTCTAGTAGAGGCATACTAGGGACACTCTGTTTTGTCTATGTATTCACACATGTACTAAGTTTCCGGTTAATACAATTCTAGCATGAATAATAAACATTTATCATGATATAAGGAAATATGAATAACAACTTTATTATTGCTTCTAGGGCATATTTCCTTCATTGGGACCACTCCCGGCGATGACCATAGTTGGAGGAGTTCATGTATTCACTATGTGTTAATGCTTTGGTCCGGTACTCTATTAAAAAGGAGGCCTTAATATCCCTTAGTTTCCAATAGGACCCCGCTGCCATGGGAGGGTAGGACAAAAGATGGCATGCAAGTTCTTTTCCTTAAGCATGTATGACTATATTCGGAATACATGCCTACATTGCATTGATGAAATGGAGCTAGTTCTGTGTCACCCTAGGTTATAACTTCTACATGATGAATTGCATCCGACATAATTTTCCATCACCGATCCAATGCCTACGAGGTTTTCATATACTGCTTGTTGCTTATTTACTTTTCCGTTGCTAATATTACAAAAACACTACCGTTACTTTTATTGCCGCTACCGCCACTATCATATTAGTTTGCTACTAAACTATCTTGCTGCAGATACTAAGATTCTAGGTGTCGTTGAATTGATAACTCAGCTGCTAATACTTAAGAGTATTCTTTGGCTCCCCTTGTGTCGAATCAACAAATTTGGGTTGAATACTTTACCCTCGAAAACTGTTGCGATCCCCAACACTTGTGGGTTATCACACGGCATGTTGATGCCGCTCCATGATAGCATGCCAAGTTTCATGAATTTCGGACGAATTTTGGATTTACTAGAATTACAAAAGCAAGTACGTCGACATTTGCCCGAGAGCCACGGTACCGTGGTGTTCGAATTTCATCCCCATTTCTTGCATGGGAGATAAGCATAAACCCATGGAGACATATATGATTTCACAACTCATGTTGGTGCACCGGAGCATGTGCATGTAGTTTAATTTTGAATTGTGCACATGAAATGGCTAGAAAACCAATTTAATGTATAATATGTTCAAACGAACCCTGAATAATTCCAATTCTTTTACGGCACACATATAGTTGCATGTTCACTCCATATACAAGGTCTAGCAATTCAATCACTGTCCATTGCCGCTGTGAATCCATTATGTAATTCAAATCAAGATGACAAATCAAGTAGATCACACACAGTTTATTATCACCAACCATGTGAGATGCAACACAAAATATCCTGGAGCACCGTCGGTGTATAGTACGCCTATGGCTTACTCGAGAAGGTGCGTCGGCTACAGTCCACAGCTGGCGTCTCAAGTACACCAGCTCGCTCCCCAAATATCATTTCACTGTTCAATCGTCGCCGGTGAAAGATGGGCACGTGGACCCGCGTCGTGAGGGCAGCGACGGCCTTAGCCCTTATGGAGGCCGCCCACGACCATGTCGAGGCCGCCTACACCCAGCTCCTGGCGGTCACCGCACAAATCGAACGAAGCTTCTCCGACAACGGTCGGCAACCCACGGCCGAAGAGCTGGCAATCGCAGAGAGCGTTCGAGCAGCCGTCCGTTCCTCCGTCGCATACCTTGCGACGACGGAGCCTGTCCAAGCCCAGATCACGTTCGCCCATGCCTAGCTCGTGGTGGACTTTTCCAAAGAGATGGCGAACGCGGATGGCGATATGCTTGTCGAGTATGGTGTGATGGATGCCATGGAGCCCCTTCCCCAGGAGACCGTCGGGCGCGAGATGGACATGGAGGCGACAGCGTAGATCGACGAGCCCAGCTGTAGTAGTACTCTTTGTTTTGTTTAATTAAGAGCATCAGTCTTTAATTTGTTAGAGTAATGTTTAGGTCAGCTATTTCTGTTTAATTGCTGAACTTGCTCAATTAAGAAGTGTTGGTGTGCTGTAGTCTCCTTTGTGTACCCAAATTATGCAATGACGTGGATGACCACTGTAACCATGGAAATTCGAACCAAAACTTTTGACGTTCAAACTCATCACACACGGGTGAAGCTATCTGAACCGTTTGTGATGTTCACATATGATACACAGTTCAAAATAAGGGACCGTGTGTGATGACACTTTGCACACTAGTTTTTTAGCTAAAGCGATTCCAAATTTTCGGCTTCCGTGGAAATATCTACCTCCCGGCCCCCTCCCCCTTACCAAAAGCCGCATTTCCCCTCTTTCCGCCTTCCTTTCTAAGTTGAAACCTTCACTCCTTGCTTGCAGCCCCGCCTCCTCGTCGGCGACCCTCCTTCACGCTGCTCGTCCTCGTCTAACCAGGCAGGTAATCCACACCCGACCCCCATCCTCCTCCTCCTTCCACATCCCACATGCCCCGACCTCCGGCGCCAGCGCGACACCTTCCACCCAAATCACCGACCCCTCCACCAAATAAGCGCCGCCCTAAGCCATGGTGCACGTTGTATAGCCAGGATCTCAAGGAGCATTTGGAAGCGGAGAAGCAAATCGTGTGTGCTTCTCCGTGATGGCTACCATTCATGTCGACCCCCAGATCTTGGAGGAGTACCTTGCCATTTGCTAGCTATGTGTGTGCTTACCCGTTGTGTGTGCTGCTCCTGCCTTTCCTTCACAAATTCTAGTGAATTGTGCTATCTAATTTTACCATGCAATCTGTTGCTCTAGTGTATATGTTCTATATGTCGTGCAGTGTGGTGCTCACTTATTAACTGTTTGGTTTAATTCTACAAATGTGATGTTCAATTCTTCAGGCTGCAATTTTTTATTGTCTTCCATGTGAGAAATAAATCGAATTTGTCTTGACAAAATACATGAGAAACGAATACAATTGCTATATTTCCAAGTTGTCAAGCATGTTTGGTTTGGTTATACACTGTGCAATGTGGTGCTCAGTTAACGTTTGGTTCATTTGTGTTGTGGTGTTTAGTTAACTATTTGGTTCGATTCTGCAATGCGATGTTCAATAGTTGTGGGTGCATTCCGTTATTGTATACCATATGAGGAATAAATTGAATTTGGCTGTAGTAAATACATGACAAAGAAATACAATTGCTACAATTGGCTGTAGTTGACTATTTGGTTAACTGTCTGATCTTCTATTAGGAGTATGTTATATTGTGCAATGTGGTGCTCAGTTAATGTTTGGTTCATTTGTTGTGGTGTTTAGTTAACAGCTTGGTTCAATTCTGCAATGCGATGTCCAATTGTCGTGGGTAGAATTTTGTATTGTTGTGCATCTAAGGAATAAATCGAATTTGGTTGCACTTAATACATGAGAAACATATACAAGTGATATATTTCCTAGTTCTTAATTATGCTTGGTTTGGATAAATGGGTTTTTCGTGTGACTTGAATTAATCTGATGAATCTGCAATGTACTTATTTTTCATCAACATATTTTACTGATAGCATGCGAACCCTTACTTAACCTGATGACTAACTACCTTATATGTGTTGCAGGGAAACAATGGGAAGCACCGAGGTTTACAATCGAGGTTAGCACGTGCATAGTCCGTTCTGTAATAGCACATTATTGTGCAATTGCAGGAACCATTCTAATATTTTGGTTTTTAACAATTTGGTCTTCCACGTGTAGGTCCTGTTGTGAGAGGTTTTGACCCACTGTTTGTCCCTTTTTGCATATGGGGAAATGAGTTGTCCATGAATATCAATCAAATCAAGAAACTCAGAAAGATTGTTAGGATAAAGAAATTCATGACAAAAAACAACAAGATCGTTGTCTGCACAATGAAGAAGACATCAGTTCACTACAAGATGGTACTAACTATTATATCTTGCCTTTTTTTATTCCTTTGCCCCATTTCCAATATAGAGAAGATATTTATGCACATCCTTGTTTTCAGGCCTTTCCAAAGCAGTTCACTAATGATTACCTCTCAAACCACCTCTATGGTCAGGAGTCGAGGAAGGTTTTCATACAACACCCACGGTTCAATATTGAAGTGTTCCTGAAGAGGATGAAGGACGGATGGTCAATCATCCACATACACTGGCCTAAAGTTGCAAAGACCTTCAACATGAATGAAGGCTCAATATTCGCCTTCCGCTTCAGCAGTTTTCCAAATGAGATGCATCTGTCTATATACCGCCTATGATGCTAATTTTGAAAGGTTCTACATGTTGCATGTGGAACTTGGTGCTGGTGCAGTTATGTAATGGGGTAGCTGAGTGGTGAAGATATATCATGTTGTACTCTGATGTATTTCAATTATGAAATTCTGCTTCCTTAATATGGAAATGAAGTATATTGTGTGCTTAATATGAATGTCAATTAGATTAATAAATGGATTATTGATAATAGGGAAATTACCCTGCTAATGGCGAATTAGCCTGCTAATTGGGTTTCGATATTGCAAACGGTTATTGACAAAATACCGTGGGAGATGACCTCACGCAACTTACACAGTTTCTAGGAATAAACCATGTTGGATCAATGAACAATTCACACACGACTTTCTCTTGAAAACTATTTGCGCTAGGCCACCTTGCGCAAACATTTACCACATAAAAACTATGTGTGATGGAAAGCCTTTGCCACACAGTTTCTTCTACGGTCCGTGTGTGATACATTCAATAACGCAAACGATTTAACGGGAAAAATTGTGTGTGATGTACTTGTGGACGAAAACGTTTTCCTTGGAGCGACTGTGTGGGATGTACATACGAACGGAAACGTTTAGCAGGGACTAACTGTGTGGGATGTACTTGCGACCGGAAACAATTTTGCCGTATAATTGTACTTTTTTAGCTCTACTGTACGTATTTCCGTATTTGAGCGCTCGTTGGTTGCACACGACCTCATTCTGCCAAGCGTGTGTGCCAGGAGGGCATATCCCCGACGGTTTCTGGGTCGTGTGGGAATATCGCCCACACTCACTTGCCGACGGTTCCAAATGACATCGCGGAAAGGGGTTAAAAACCGTTTGTTTAGGACCGACGCGCACCAGTGGCATGTGCGGCTCCCACATTGGATCGAGGGCATTAGTTGGGAAAGCATTCCGGCAAGGATTCTATTGGCACATAGCCCTCCAAGATGCGGTTGAGCTCGTCACGAAATGTGTAGCCTGTCAATTCTATTCCAGGAAAATCCACCTGCCTACCCAAGCGCTTTCAGACAATTCCTCTCTCATGGCCGTTTTCGGTCTGGGGGCTCGATATCCTTCGCCCTTTCCCCCGAGCTTTTGGGGGCTTCGAATTCTTGTTTGTTGCCATCGACAAGTTTACAAAGTGGCCGGAGGTAGCTACCGTCAGAAAGGTGACTCTCAGTCTGCTATCAAGTTCTTGAAAAATCTGGTCTGTCGTTTTGGAGTTCCGGCAAGGATCATTACCGACAATGAAACCCAGTTCACGAACCACACCTTCATGCAATATGTTCATGCCCTCGGATGCAAGATCTCATTCACCTCTATGGCACACCCCTGGAGCAATGGACAAGCTGAGAGGGCGAACGCTGAAGTGCTACGTGGACTCAAGACAAGAACCTTTGATATGCTGCAGAAGCACGGCTGGCGATGCATCGAGGAGCTGCCGGTAGTTCTCTGGTCCCTCAGAATGACACCAAACCGAGCTACCGGGTAGACTTCTTTCTCCCTGGTCTACGGGGCAGAACCAGTTATCCTCACGGAACTCATTTATGGGTCTGCTACTTC
The DNA here is from genome assembly GCA_902687465.1 of Secale cereale. Classification (NCBI taxonomy): domain Eukaryota; kingdom Viridiplantae; phylum Streptophyta; class Magnoliopsida; order Poales; family Poaceae; genus Secale; species Secale cereale. The sequence goes on from LR738710.1 coordinate 572,066,560, forward strand.
TTGAGCTTGCGTTGTATTACCTCGAAGAGGAAAGGGTGATGCAGCACAGTAGCGTAAGTATTTCCCTCGGTTTTTGAGAACCAAGGTATCAATCCAGTAGGAGACCACGCGCGAGTCCCTCGCACCATCACAAACAAATAAAAACCTCGTAGCCAACATGATAAGGGGTTGTCAATCTGTTTACGGTCACTTACAAAAGTGAGATCTGATAGATAGGATAGTATAATATTTTTGGTATTTTTGGTATAAGAACAGAAAGTAAATAACGCAAAGTAAAGTAGATGGAAGATTAATATGTTGATAATAGACCCGGGGGGCATAGGTTTCACTAGTGGCTTCTCTCATGATAGCAGAATTCTACGATGGGTGAACAAATTACTGTCGATCAATTGATAGAAAAGCGCATAGTTATGAGAATATCTAGGCATGATCATTATATATAGGCATCACGTCCGTGAAAAGTAGACCGAAACGATTCTGCATCTACTACTATTACTCCACACATCGACCGCTATCCAGCATGCATCTAGAGTATTCAGTTCATAAGAACGGAGTAATGCTTTAAGCAAGATGACATGATGTAGATGGATAAACTCAAGCAATATGATATAAAACCCATCTTTTTATCCTCGATGGCAACAATACAATACGTGCCTTGCTGCCCCTGCCGTCACTGGGAAAGGACACCGCAAGATTGAACCCAAAGCCAAGCACTTCTCCCATTGCAAGAACTATAGATCTAGTAGGCCAAACCAAACCAATAATTCGAAGAGACTTGCAAGGATATTATAATCATACATAAAAGATTTCAGAAAAGAATCAAATATTGCTCATAGATAATCTTGATCATAAACCCACAATTCATCGGATCTTGACAAATACACCGCAAAAAGATTACATCAAATAGATCTCCTCGAAGATCGAGGAGAACTTTGTATTGAGATCCTAAATGCGAGAAGAAGCCATCTAGCTAATAACTATGGACCCGAAGGTCTATGGTAAACTACTCACAACTCATTGGTGAAGCTATGGTGTTGATGTAGAAGCACTCCGTGGTGGATCCCCCCTCCGGCGGAGCACCGGAACAGGCCCCAAGATGGGATCTCACTGGAACAGAAGGTTGCGGCAGTGGAATTAGGGTTTTCTCTGTTGCCTCGATGTTTTCAGGGTACATGGATATATAGGAGGAAGGAGGGCATCGGGGGAGCCAGAGGGGGCCCACGAGGGTGGGGGTGCGCCCAGGGGGAGGGGCGCGCCGTGGACCCTCGTGGCTGCCTCTCTCGTTCCCTCGCGTGTACTCCAAGTCTTCTGTGAAGATACGGTTCCAAAAATAACTCCCCCGAAGGTTTCATTCCGTTTGGACTCCGTTTGATATCCCTTTTATGCGAAACTTTGAAATAGGCAAAAAACAACAATTTGCACTCGGCCTTGGATTAGTAGGTTAGTCCCAAAAATAATATAAAAGTGTATAATAAAGCCCATTAAACATCCAAAACAGAATATATAATAGCATGGAACAATAAAAAATTATAGATACGTTGGAGACGTATCAGGGTCGCCTCGAGTCCTTGCCTACGATGAAGTAGCGCAAGTTGAGCACCGGCGTGACGACGCTGTGCTACTCGAGGAGAACCGTCTCCGGGCTGCTACGCGTGTTGCACGCTGTCAGCAAGCCGTGCGTCGCTATCATAGCCGCAGGGTTCATGCCCGGTGTTTTGAGGAAGGTGACCTTGTCCTTAGGCGCGTTGAGTCTGCTAAGGGTACACACAAGTTATCACTGCAGTGGGAAGGCCCTTATTGGGTAGTACGAGTCACCAGACCTGGCGCAGTTCATCTGGAGACCGGAGATGGCATTAAATTGCAAAACTCATGGAATATTGAGCATCTCCATAAGTTCTACCAGTAAGGCGCGACTGTCGAGCCCTGCCCGGCAGCCACCCATTGTACGGGCCTTGCCTCAGTTGCATGTAACCCCTTGTACAAGCCGGGTTGATGACCCCGTGCAAGAGCAAAATAAAGAACCTCTGCAGAGGGGGGGGGGGCAACTAAGATTGCATGAATGCATGAGCATCCCAAGATCACTTCATAAGCATGTCATGAGCATCTGCATATGCATATAGATAGGATTGCATCCTGCATTCATGCTCACCTACATGAAGTTGCAGGTTCTTGCCATGAATTTGGCTTCGACAAGGAGTTGAGAAGATTGCCCGGCACCGCAATCCCTGGCAAGCCAAACAGATAAGTTCTACCTCACATGCACGGGTCCCCGACAAGTTTCATCTTTTTCATCAACATGCTGATACAAGTACAAGCATTACAAAACACAAACATGGACTCGAGGGCTACATTATTTGAATTTAAATTTGGCAAATGCCTACAGGTTTAAGATTGAAAAAATATAAGTGCCATGTAATCCCCTCTTTTCATTTTCCCTCCTTCAGGCACTACGGCGGAAGGAGGAAAAGACGAGAAAAGGAGCACCCAAGCAGGAGCCCATCCCGGTCTCATCAAGGCCTGCTGGACGCAGCCTGACAAGATCGGGAGTGGCGAGACTTCAAAGGAGGAGCGCAGGGAGCAGATCGTCGGAGCCTTGGTCACCACCTTTGGGACCGACCGGAAGCTCTAGCTTAAGCAGCGGCAAGGCCACTCGCCGAAGCTCAGCTAGAAGACTGCTGGAGGGGAGCCAAAGGCACCAAGAGAACATCCCTCCTCGGCCACCCCTCAAGGAGGCTGATGACGATGGTGCCAAGGAGGGAGGGGGAGTGGAAAGACGAGGCGGTAGGTCCCCAGAAGGGGACGGAAGCGCTGGGGTCACCATACTCCCACTCGATCCCGCGCCATCCGCCTTCTCCATCCTCCCTCGATTTCTCTTCATCACCATCGTTCCGAGGGAAGGCCCAGACCCCAGCCCGACGCCTTCCTCGAAGAGACGGCGAGCAGCCAAGATGGCCAGGGGGCTCGAGGCACGCCGCTCCCCACTTGGGCGGGTAGTAAGGCGCGCCTCTTGTTGACATCATCCCCAAGGCTTCGAGGAGGGGCGGTACTGGGATTCCCAACGATCTCCAGCCCCGCTTCCCGATCGAGCTTCGAAGGAGCCAAGAGATTCGCCACAACAAGGACCAAGCTCACTCCCCGAGCACCATCACCGGCATGGGGCGACGTTAGCCCCAACCTAGAGCTCGGGGGCTGGCCCCAGACTCTCTTCTCCGACATAACCAGCAAGAGCAGAAGACAGAAGAGGAAGAATGCGAGGATGGGTGACTCCGTACTCCTCCACCCCTCCTTTTATATGCAGGCCAAGGAGGGGAGCCGCTCCCTCAAGGGGCGACCACCATCCTCCTCTGCCAATTCAAGACGACCGGGCCCTCGCCTTGATGCTCTCCCACGCCACGCACCTCCGTTACCTACCCCGCACGATGCATGCAGCATACATGGCTAAGGATAAGGGTGTGGTGGGAGAACTGAATTGGCACTTTCTACCCTGTGCGTTAAAGTCATTCACGGGCCATTACTGGAGCGGCACCACCACTGTTGGCTCTACGCGACTGATACGTCCAAAACGTATCAATAATTTCTGCTTGCTCCATGCCACTTTTGGGTGATATTGCTATGATATTCATACACTTCCATACACTTTTGATCATATTTGGACTAACTTACTAATCCAGTGCACCCTAGTGCCAATTTCTATTTTCGGCTGTTTTTGTATTTTAGGTTTTCACGTTTCGAGAACTGCCCAGAAAAATTATATAAAAAATCAGGGATCCGGAAACAACACTGCATCCGAAGGGCAGCCTGGGGGGGGGGGGCACCAGGGCTCCAGGCACCCTGGCGGCGCGCCCCCCCTGGGCCGCGCCGGGGGGGCTCCTGGGCCCCCCGAAGCCCGTCCGGTGCCCCCCTTTGCCATATATTTAGAGGGACCTCTGAAACCCTCAGAACGGGAACTCTTTTCGCGATCCCATCTCTGTTCCGCCGCCGCCGCCGCTTCCAAGATCGGGAGCACCAGGAGAACTCTTCCCGGCACCCTGCCGGAGGGGAGGATCACCACCGGGAGCTTCTCCACCACCATGGACGCCTCCCGGATGACTCGTGAGTAGTCTCCCTTGTACCATGAGTCCATGACCAGTAGCTATGTGATGTTCTCCTCCCGTTCTTGTGCTTCACTAATTAGTCCTCGTGAGCTGCCCTACATGATCGAGGCACCTATGTAATCCTTATGCTGTTGCTATGTTGAGTTTGCTGGGATCCGATGGATTATGAGATTATGTTCAGATTGATCTTGAGTAATATATTTGATTCACCTCTTTTATATTTTAGTTCATAAGTAATTCTTGCATGTTCTCCGTTGTTACTTATTGCTTTGGGCGAGTAGTAGGTAGTGACTCCAAGAGGGAACGTTATGCTTGATTGTGGGTTCATGCCCCTCGATGACTAGCTTGAGTGACAGAAACATGAGTCTAGGGGATGTGCTGTTGCCACAAGGGGGAAAACAACGGTGCTTGTGCCCGCGGGTGCAATGATTGTTTACTTTATGCAAAGTTCTTTTAATGCAGTTGTCTGTTGCATTGAGTTTACACTATGGGTGGGACTCGCAACTTAATACCAGCGAGATGTTCTGGATAGATATCTCAAGGTGGATGATTAGTAGTAGATATTGATGGATTTCGGTCTACTTACTTTGGCGTACCGCCCATGCTTTGAACCTCAACCTTTCTTGCAATGTAGTCAGCATTGGTTTGCGTTCGTGGTCCTGTCAATTGCCCAGCTGTAATTTGTTACCTCGCATAGCTGTTTTATCGTCTTTTGGGAGAGAGACATCACTAGTGAACATCATGAGACTCCGGTCCATATTACCATCATTGATCACATCCACTATTTACTTTCCGTTGTTTATTTACTATTGCAAAAACTATCTATCACTACTATCATTGCTTTTAATCCTTTGTGAACTACAAGGCCGGAGAGATTGACAACCTCTCTGTACTCGTTGGGAGCAAAGTTATTTGTATCTGTGTGCAGGTCCACGTTGATTGCTACTAATCTGGCGCCGTAGCAATTGACACCTACTTGTTGAACCTAGGAGTCTCTGGGGAATCGATCCTTGGCATCTTTGCTAGGGGAAAACACTTCTACCTACTGCATCTTACACCTTCCACTTGGGGTAACCAACGAGGGGTTCGAGGCCCATCAAGGAGTATTTTCTGGCGCCGTTGCCGGGGACTCCACTCTTCAGGATAGGGGAGTTGCATGCTATCTTTTACCTTTTCTTTTTAGTCTTGTTAGTTTACCTTTCATTTTTGCTTTAGTTCCTTTTATCGAGAATCACAAAAATAGTTATCTTGCTTGCTTGCTACTATGGGTTCCACCGAGAACACCAAGTTGTGTGACTTCACTAGTCACAACAACGATGACTTTATCAGCACACCTGCCACTTCAGCACCTTCATATGAAATTAAACCTGCTTTACTGAACTTAGTTATGAGAGAACAATTCTCCGGTGCTGGAGATGATGCTGCTTTACACTTGAACAACTTTGTTGAACTTTGTGATATGCAAAAGTACCAAGAAATAGATGGTAATATTGTTAAGCTTAAGCTTTTTCCTTTCTCCTTGAGAGGAGGAGCTAAAATTTGGTTTCAGTCTTTGCCTAGAAATAGCATAGAGTCATGGGACAAGTGCAAAGATGCTTTTATTGGAAAATACTATCCACCTGCTAAAATTATCCAACTTAGAAGTAACATAATGAATTTTAAACAATTGGATAATGAACACATTGCCCAAGCTTGGGAACGTATGAAGTCTCTTATCAAGAACTGCCCTACTCACGGTTTGACCACTTGGATGGTTATCCAAACTTTTTATGCAGGTTTGAACTTTACCTCGCGGAACTTGTTAGATTCGGCCGCGGGAGGAACTTTTATGTCAACTACACTTGGTGCTGCCACAAAGCTTCTCGATGAGATGATGACTAACTATTCCCAATGGCACACCGAACGCGCTCCAACAGGTAGGAAGGTAAACTCTGTCGAGGAGATTTCCTCCCTCAATGAAAAAGTTGACTTGATCATGTCTCTACTTTCGAAGCAATCTACTGTTGATCCTCGTGATGTTCCTTTAAATTCTTTGATTGCTCAAGAACAAGTAGATATGAATTTTATCTCTAGAAACAATTTTAACGACAATGCTTATAGGAGTAACTTTGGTAACAATTCTAGACCATTCCCATCTAACTCTTATGGGAACAACAATGCTTATCCAAGTACCAAGAACTCCAATACTGAACTAGAGACTATGCTTAGAGATTTCATCACTACCCAAAAAGCCTTTAATAAGAATGTAGAAGAGAAACTACATAAACTAGATGATCTTTCTTTTAAGGTAGACCACTTAGCCAATGAGGTAAAATTGCTAAAAATTGAAACTTCTCCTCTCAAGGAGAGGGAAGTCATCCCTATTAATGCTACTCAAGTGCAAATTAATGAAAACATTAGGATGATGGCTAAGCTTAAAGAAATATGGGCTAGAGAAAGGGAGGAAGAGGAAAGAATTAAGAGCCTTCCTACCCACCACACTATTGCTACTATCCAAGTTATTGAGGATGTTCACACTCTTAGCACCCAATGTACTCCTGGTCCCAATGGACCTATTAATGGTGATGCTATGACTATAGAAGCTACCAAACAAGTGAACCTTAAGGACACCACTACTACTTTACTTGATGCTCGTGACCTTGATTTTGATAATTGCACTCTTACCGAAGTTATTGATTTCCTTCACAAGATGTCTAGAGATCCCCGCACTAGCACGCTTAACCTTGCCTTCACAGAGCATATCACTAATGCTCTCATCAAAGCTAGGGAGGAGAAACTTAGAGTAGAAGCCTCCATACCTAGAAAGCTAGAAGATGGTTGGGATCCTATGATAAAAAATTATTTGAATGACTTCTCTTGTTATGCATTATGTGATGTTGGTGCTAGTACCTCTGTTATGCCCAAAAGGATATATGATATGCTTAAATTGAAACCTTATGATTCTTGTTCTTTTGGTGTTCGTCTCGTTGATTCTTCCATAAAGAAACCTTTGTGGAGGATCGATGATGTTCTTATTGTTGTCAATGATAATTATGTGCCCGTTGATTTCACTATTATGGATATTGAATGTGATCCTTCTTGTCCAATTATTTTGGGATGTCCCTTTTTGCGCACCGTTGGTGCTGTCATTGACATGAAAGAGGGTAATATAAAATTTCAGTTTCCTCTCAAGAAAGGGATGGAACACTTCCCTCGAAAGAAGATCAAGTTACCTTTTGAGTCCGTTGTACGGGCTAGCTATTCTTTTACTCTTGATAAAACTTGATCTATGCATTATGCCTAGCTTAAAGGCATAAAAGAAAGCGTTTTTGGGAGGCAGCCCACATGAATAATTTTTTTGCTTTTGTTGTGTCTTGATGTTGTTTACTGCTGTAGCATCATCATTGTATCCTTGCTTTTCATATTTGTGCCAAGTATAGCCTCCGATTGCTAGAAAGTTCAAAAGTTGTGAGGTGCTGTCCAGGAAACAGATTCTGTCCTTGGATAGAAAAATTCGTATAAAATCACCAGATCATCTTTTTGGTCTGAATTTTTTCGACAGAGTTCTTTATATAATTGTCTTTCGTGCGTCAGTTCTGAGTTTTTTTATTTAAGTTGCAGAAGTATCCCGAACAGGTCAATTACTGCCTGCTGTTCTGTTTTTCACAGATTCTGTCCTGTTTTGCCTTACCTTCACTTTGCAAATTAAGAACTTGCTTTTTCTTTGCAAAACCTTTTGGCAATCTTTAGAAACAGTAGAACTTCAAGAATATCCTTATTTCCATCAAGGTATAATTATTTTATTAAGGGTACTAACCTCGCTAATTAGATTATGATGAGTTGTGTATGAAGGGAGTTTTCAAGTGTGCGAGGGAAGATGATAAAAAGATTCAGGAGTGTCAAGCGCTCAAGCTTGGGGATGTCCCCGTGCACCCCCAAGAAATATTCAAGGAGACTCAAGCGTCTAAGCTTGGGGATGCCCCCGTGCATCCCCTTCTCCATCAACATTATCAGTTCGTCTTTCGTTTCGCTATATTTTTATCACTTCATGTGTTATGTGCTATGCTTGGAGCGTCTTGCTTTTAGTTTTCTTTTTAGTTTTTCATAACGAGTCGGAACTCAGCATTCCTTTATGTGGGAGAGAAACACGCTCCACCTCTACCTAGAACATTACATAGAATTTTCATCTCTATCTATGCTGTGTACGTTCTTTGTCTTTTAATAGCTACTATCATACTCTGCTCTTAGTATTCATGCTTATCTTTCCAAGAGCTTTTATTTAGTTGGTTGCTTGAACTCTCTTTAATTACCATGCTCACCTTATTAAGAGAGTTTGCTTCCGTTGCATGGGTTAATGTGTCTATGATAAAGATGCTACTTTCATGATGGTGCTTAGTAGTTCAGGTTTTCTTATGGTTAATCTCAAATAGTTGGGGGGTTCCCAATGTGTTATTGGAGTACCAACTTGGTTTGTTTGCCTATGATATGGTATGGTTTAGTAATATCTTCCTTCGAGAATTTATTTTGATTGACTTGGCGTATGCTCACGCATATTCAAGACTGTAAAGAAAGTCTGTCAAGCCTTGATGATCTTTTGTTTCTAAGTAGCGATATAACTACCATGCCTGATTCAATATTGCTTTGTCGCTCTGCATGATTATGACCGTCATTGCTCTCTTAGTTGGTCGCTCCCAGTCTTTTGCTAACCTCCACCTGTACTAAGCAAACTAACCATGCAATACATAGTTCATGGGAAAGTAGCCTAAAAACTATTGTGGTAAAGAATATGTTGCTTATGTATCTTATTTCTTATAAGTTGCTTGCTGAGCGGTAACCATGTTTCTGGGGACGCCATCAACTGTCACACTTTTGTTGAATATCATGTGAGTTGCTATGCATGTTCGTCTTGTCTAAAGTAAGGGTGATTTACCGTGGGTTGAATAACTATGCATATTGTTAGAGAAGAACATTGGGCCGCCAACCAAAGCCATGCATCATGGTGGAAGTTTTAGCTTGGACCTTAATCCTCAATCTCTCATGAGAATATGCCTATGCATTAAAGAGGAGTCCATCATCTATTTTCTATGTTGTCCCGATATGGATGTCCTCAAGTTGAGATCTATCAAAAACGAGAAATCAAATGCGATCTATCTCCTTGGACCTTTGTACAGGTGGCATAGAGGTACCCCTTTGTGACACTTGGTTAAAACATATGTAATGCAATGATAACCCATGGGGATCCGAACTAATTAGGACAAGGAGCGAGCACTATTGGTATTCGATGCATGATGCTTGCAACTTATAGGATGTTTTATGCATGACACATATGAAGTACTACTACCGTTGACACAATTGCTTCCATGTTTTTAAAATAAAAAGCTCTAGCACTTAACCTTTCTTTTACCTTTATGTTGAAGCACCAACTACTGAGAGCATGATTGTCATTCTTAGTGTAATGTGCATTGTCCCAAAGTAGCATTGTCTTTTGCATGATTGTGATATCGTTTATTCTGAAATGATTGTATCTAGTCATCACTTAAACCTTGAAGGTGCCCCTGCATTTATGTTTTGCATCACTAAAGGGGGCAAGCTAGATATCACTTTATCATATTTGCACATCATGTTCATTGCAAATATTTTTGATGTTTCAGTTTCATGTTGTAAAACTTTCAGTTATTTGTGATTTTCTCTTGAGACAACTTAATTACTATAGAATCATTGTCTCAGTAAGATTTTGTCATATGACTATGAGCAAGTCCTATATGGTTAATAGCATGTCACCACAGAAATTATTCTTGTTATCATTTACCTACTCGAGGACGAGCAGGTATTAAGCTTGGGGATGTTGATACGTCCAAAACGTATCTATAATTTCTGCTTGCTCCATGCCACTTTTGGGTGATATTGCTATGATATTCATACACTTCCATACACTTTTGATCATATTTGGACTAACTTACTAATCCAGTGCACCCCAGTGCCAGTTTCTGTTTTCGGCTGTTTTTGTATTTCAGGTTTTCACGTTTCGAGAACTGCCCAGAAAAATCCAGAAAAATTATATAAAAAATCAGCGATCCGGAAACAACACTGCGCCGAAGGGCAGCCTGGGGGGGGGGGCACCAGGGCTCCAGGCGCCCTGGCGGCGCGCCCCCCCTGGGCCGCGCCGGGGGGGTGCCTGGGCACCCCGAAGCCCGTCCGGTGCCCCCCTTTGGCATATATTTAGAGGGACCTCCGAAACCCTCAGAACAGGAACTCTTTTCGCGATCCCATCTCTGTTCCGCCGCCGCCGCCGCTTCCAAGATCGGGAGCACCAGGAGAACTCTTCCCGGCACCCTGCCGGAGGGGAGGATCACCACCGGGAGCTTCTCCACCACCATGGACGCCTCCCGGATGACTCATGAGTAGTCTCCCTTGGACCATGAGTCCATAACCAGTAGCTATGTGATGTTCTCCTCCCATTCTTGTGCTTCACTAATTAGTCCTCGTGAGCTGCCCTACATGATCGAGGCACCTATGTAATCCTTATGCTGTTGCTATGTTGAGTTTGCTGGGATCCGATGGATTATGAGATTATGTTCAGATTGATCTTGAGTAATATATTTGATTCACCTCTTTTATATTTTAGTTCATAAGTAATTCTTGCATGTTCTCCGTTGTTACTTATTGCTTTGGGCGAGTAGTAGGTAGTGACTCCAAGAGGGAACGTTATGCTTGATTGTGGGTTCATGCCCCTCGATGACTAGCTTGAGTGACAGAAACATGAGTCTAGGGGATGTGCTGTTGCCACAAGGGGGAAAACAACGGTGCTTGTGCCCGCGGGTGCAAGGATTGTTTACTTTATGCAAAGTTCTTTTAATGCAGTTGTCTGTTGCATTGAGTTTACACTATGGGTGGGACTCGCAACTTAATACCAGCGAGATGTTCTGGATAGATATCTCAAGGCGGATGATTAGTAGTAGATATTGATGGATTTCGGTCTACTTACTTTGGCGTACCGCCCATGCTTTGAACCTCAACCTTTCTTGCAATGTAGTCAGCATTGGTTTGCGTTCGTGGTCCTGTCAATTGCCCAGCTGTAATTTGTTACCTCACATAGCTGTTTTATCGTCTTTTGGGAGAGAGACATCACTAGTGAACATCATGAGACTCCGGTCCATATCACCATCATTGATCACATCCGCTATTTACTTTCCGCTGTTTATTTACTATTGTAAAAACACTCTATCACTACTATCATTGCTTTTAATCCTTTGTGAACTACAAGGCCGGAGAGATTGACAACCTCTCTGTACTCGTTGGGAGCAAAGTTATTTGTATTTGTGTGCAAGTCCACGTTGATTGCTACTAATCTGGCGCCGTAGCAATTGACACCTACTTGTTGAACCTAGGAGTCTCCGGGGAATCGATCATTGGCATCTTTTCTAGGGGAAAACACTTCTACTTACTGCATCTTACACCTTCCACTTGGGGTAACCAACGAGGGGTTCGAGGCCCATCAGCGACGTGCGGGGAAACCGGAAACCGGTCCGGATTCAAGACTCATGAAGAAGCAAAAAGAAAACCTCAAGAGACCAGCTTCTTCAGCAACCCCGCCTATGCACTTATTAGGCCCTACCCCTACGACACTCAGTAGCACATTCGGGGTAGGCCCGGGGGCTTCTGTCGGTGCAACAAACCCTGGGTCTGTTGCCCTGACTGTGCACATGCACGGGAGAAAGATTGAAGCACCAACCCAAGTCAGAGTACAAGGAACCAAGAGGTTCGAGGAACCAGCAAGCAGATCAGAGAGACCAAGGTCAAGCCAGAGAAGTAAGGTATCGCCAGGAGAAGGGTCTCCCTTGCTGGGCAGGCGAGCCCGGCAAGGGGCGAAGCCACCCCCAAAAGGAGACAACCAAGGCGTCCCGGCAGAGCCTGCCAGGGCACGCGGAGGCTAAAACCACCTCACCGACTGCTCCTCCATGACTCATGTCGTCAATCAGTGCGGTGTCAAGCTACGAAGTGACTAAGTGGCAGCCATTAGCCACATGGCAGCCTCTCCCTACTAGAAGAACCCGTAGATGACACCCATCCGGCGACGTGTCAAACAAGCAGGCGCGGAGCTAGCAAGATAGCCCGACAAGCCTTGTCGGGCAACCAGTGATGTGACATGAAGCGGTGCATTTAATGTGCCCTATCAGCCCGCAGAGTTAGGTATGATAGCATTGATGCTATCATATCAGTGCATAATGACTACTTTGCCATTGTGGTGACCCCTTAATCTATAAAAGGAGGCCCATTATAACTATAGATAGGGTTAGAAGATTGGATAACTCACACCCCCATACGCGCATAGTCGCTGGTTCCCTAAGCCAACCCCTGCCTGGCAAGTGTACTACGCTCCACCATCATCAATCCAACAAAGCAGGAGTAGGGCCTTACGCCACAACGGCGGCCCGAACCTAGGTAAAAATGCCCGCATGATCTCTGCCATGCCGTCCCATGCTCGTCTTCTCTTTGTGCAACGCGATGCCCCCCCCCCCCCCCCGCTGAACCAACAAGGGACCTCCTGGTCCGATAGGTGGCCGTGGTTTCCCACAACACATATTCAGTGATTCATAAGTTTTATGTAGGATTTTATGACTAACCATGCAATTCACCAATTCCTGTTGACTCTCTAAATAGATATAAGTGAAGCATGAGGGTTTAATTATTTCTAAAAAAGATCATGCTCTAACAAATATAAGTGAAGCAAAAGAGCATTCTACGAACATCAGTTTTCTATGTGAAGAGAAACATGCAATCCAAACTTCAAAAGATATAAGTGAAGCTCATAAAACATTCTATAAAGCCATACTCAAAAGATACAAGTGAAGTGCAATGAGCATTCTATAAATCAACCATGGACTATCTCAGACCAGCATGGTGCATAAAAGAAAAGTGAAAAATAGACACAAAAGATGCTCCAAGATTTACACATATTATGTGAACGAAACGAATCCTAAAACATACTGATACTTGTTGAAGAAAGATGGGATGCCTTCCGGGGCATCCCCAAGCTTAGATGCTTGAGTTTCCTTGAATATTTACTTGGGGTTATTTGGGCATCCCCAAGATTGAGCTCTTGCCTCTCCTCCTTCTCCTCACATCGAGACCTCCTCGATCTTCGAACACTTCATCCATAAAAACTTAACTAAACTTTTAGTGGCAGGGTTAGTGAATATGGCAACCAAATCCCATCATGTACTGTTGTAACATTATTGTATAATTATAAACAAACATTACCCACTATATGTTATCACAATTCTATGGCCCCAAGTCAAGGAGGCTTCAACAAGAATTCAAACATACGCAAATAATGAAGCTATAACAGCAATCTGTGAAAACGGGACAGTCTGTAAAGATTTGAATATGCACCATACTTCTGTAACACTAAGAATTCTGAAACATTAGGAAACAATAAACAATTAGTATAGCAAGACTGTGCAAAAAGTTTCAGAAATGTTTGACATTCCAGTAAAAAATGAAAATTTGCGCACCACAACCAAAGTTTCTATTTTTACACCGCACATACCAACAAGCAATCTAATCATCCTAAAGGCAAATCTTGGCACATTATTTTTATAATATAATGGATTTATACAAGGGAATAATTATTTTTGTTGAAAATTTTCTGTAATTCATATTCACAAAGTTTCCATGGGCATGAACAAAGTTCAAGGCCAGCTCCCACTTTAACAATGCTCGTCTCTCTCACTTTCACTTTTCTTTTTCAAAAAGTTTTAGGTTCCTGTCAGGGATATTGCTAGCAAGTATAAACCGGCCAGGAGGGTCCGGATTACACTTACAAGGTTGCATCATTACAAGCCCCGTAGAATATGTAACAAAGAGGACATAGCCCATAGAGGTTTAGGGCCCATGTACAAAGCCCACGATATGTAAACCCTCGTACCATGTAACTTGGGATGTAAGGTAGACCGAGTAGAGACCGAGGAGGACACATTTATGAGCCGGCCTCAGGACTCTGTAAACTGGACCAGGCATCGCCTCCTATATAAAGGGACGACCCGGCGACGGTTCAGGGACAGAAAACAACAGCTCGAGGCACAGGCAAGCGGATTCGCTCCCTGGTCATCGACGCATAAGCAATACCACACCAAACTAGACGTAGGCTTTTACCTTCATCGAAGGGGCCGAACTAGTATAAACTCCTTGTGTCCTTCGTCCGCTTTAACCTCTTCAAGCTAACCGCGCGATGGCCTCACACCTAAGTCCGCTAAACCGGACATCTGCCATGCTAATTCCACGACAGTTGGCGCCCACCGTGGGGCTATCGCACGATGGTTTTGAGTTCTTGAAGGGCAGCTTTGAAGGACTCAAGGGTTACGCGGTTGGCCGGATGACCAAGAGTCGTCGCGGCTGGATCTATATCGACGATGCAGGCTGGGGCCCCGAGGCCGATTCAATCGAATACGGGTACCGGGTCCCCTTCGGCGGCATCCACGTCTTCATCGGCAAGATCGGCAAACCGGGACCTGAGTCGGACATCTTCCCCAACATCGTCGAGCCGGCTCAGCGCGCGATATCGGCCCGAATTCAGCCCGCCGTGAAGCGTGTTTTCGTTGGAGTAGTGCATGGAGTACAAGCCGAGGAGAGATCTGATTCTGGTGGCGAGACAGTTGTCTATTCCGACGATAAATCTTCATCCGGAGAGACCGAATCTTTGTATCTGTTGCAGAACGGCCGGTCAGAGGGAGTGTCCGATGGTGATAGTATTTCGGGGCCCTCTGATCCGCCGAACAGGGTCGCTGTTTTCATGGCCGGGTCACAGTCTACTCAGCAGCCCTCGATGACCGGGGCATTCACCGCAGAAGCAGCGGGAGCCGGAGCAAGCAACCAAACCCCGTCGCCCTCTGACATACTATCCACCTTGGTCGACAATTTGATGGCGCTCGCAACAGCAGAGGTGGCCCCTGCCAACAAGGCGCAGCATGATGCGGAGATCGTTCAGCTGAAGGGCCGGATTGAGCAAGCTAAACTGGATCTGGATGCGGAGAAAGCCAGGATGGCTACGAGACAAGCACAACTAGACTCCCAAGCTTTCCGACTCAGGTTGGATCACAATTCTGCACATGAGGTAATGTACAGAAGGCAGCAAACTCGTCTACCACTGGTTTATGAGGCAAGGAATCTCTTTGGCACACCAGGAGCGGGAGCCAGTAACCGCCCAGAGCCAAACCGGGGAGGAGCTCCGGGGACTGGCGCGTCGGTTCAGCCGCCGGCCAAAGAGCGGAACCACCAAGTTGTGCCAACACCGCACGTTCCCACCCCTCCTGGCCATTATTCTAACCCATTGGACAACATTGTCGCTGCCGCTTCACGACTGGCCGCTTTACCCATTGAGGGGACATCCCCCATAGCGATGGAGGCGCAACGGGCTAAGGAGTTGCTGGACACGGCGCTGACACAGCAGCAGGCGTATTCTTACAGCAGGGAGAGGATTCATTCAACCCCCCACCCAAGCAGGAGTTATACCAGGCATTGGGATGAATCGGCTGTATCTAGCAGCGAGCGGAGACGACACCGTCACAGGCAAGATAATCCGGCAGGGACAGAAGCACACGCCCAAGAGGCGGTAAACCAGGCTAGGCATACTGCTCGCGAGGACACCCGTCAAGCGACGCCGGTTCACCCCACCACTACAGAAACGGGAGTTATGGCCAGTTCCTTTGGAGTGCAGTGTCTCATCCCCGCTTTACGAAGCGTGAAATTACCCAAAGACTTCAAAGGCCCACGCAAGGTACCCAGCTACACAGCGGATCTGGCTCCAGAGGCATGGATTGAAAGTTATGAGATGGCTATGGAGATGCTCGATGTGGATGAAGCGGCGTGTGCCAAATACTTTACAATGATGCTTGAGGGTACAGCCCGGACATGGTTAAAGGGTCTGCCACCTAACTCCATCGGATCATGGGGTGAGCTGCATTGCCGGTTTATCAGTAATTTCAAAGACACGTGCAAACAGCAGATGTCTGTGGTGGACTTAGCAGCATATGTTCAAGGAGAGCAGGAGACCACGAGCAGTTGGGTGCGGCGAGTATCAGAAATCCTGCACTCTTCCAATAGTATCAACCCCAGTACGGCGATAGTGACGTTGGAGAACAATTGCCGGTTCGAGTCTTTGAAGCTGAAGTTAGGACGGCTTAAGCGCGATTGCAACGACATGGGAACACTCATGAGCGCTTTGGTGAAGTATGGGGACTCTGATAACACCAAGTACCCAGATACAGACGGAGACAAATCCGGGAAGGCAAGCAAGGCTGGTAAACCGGCACAAAGCCAATCCGGCAGGTACAGGTTACAATGGCAAGCGGAAAGCGGAGGGTGGCTCAGACTTTGTGGCCAATACCAATGTTCAGGGCAACGGGCAACGCCGCAAGGGTAAACCGCCCCCGCGCAACGAGAGGCCACCCTTCAGTCTAGATCAGCAGCTAAGTGTGCCTTGCCCAAGACACGGTACAGAGGAAAACCTGGCTGCACATCTCTGGAAAGACTGCCATATCATGCAGGAGGTTATGAAACAGGCCAGGTATAACCACGCCCCCCCCCCCCCGGCGGCGGATCAGGTTCCGGTTTTAGGGTCCGGGTTACCAGGGTAACGGATCCGGATAAGGATATCATGGCGGTAACAGTAACCACTATGGCAATGGTCAACATCAGCATAACCAGCAGCATGGTCAGGGTGGTTACAACAACCAGGGAAATCATTAACGCCAGCAGTAGCAGCAATCCGGATATCAGAATAATCTGAAGGAGCTAAGCAGTGGGCAGTATCATGTTTTCACCACAAGTTTGTGCAAACGAGATCAGAAGGTTCTGAAGTGGGCAGTACACGCAGTTGAACCAGCGATACCACGTTTCTTACATTGGTCTGAGCAACCCATTGTGTGGAGCAGAGAGGATCACCCGCCACGGGTTGATAATCCGGGCCAGTTGGCCTTAGTGGTGGCACCACAGGTGGGAGGTTACAGGTTCACAAAAGTACTTATGGACGGCGGCAGCAGCATCAACATCTTGTACTATGAGACCTTTCGACGTATGGGGTTGACAGATAAGAAGCTCCGGCATTCCAACACAGTGTTCCATGGAGTGGTACCAGGTAAATCGGCTTATCCAGTTGGAAAAATTGATCTGGAAGTAACCTTTGGGGATGAGCAGGACTCTAGATCAGAGACAGTAACCTTTGAAGTTGTAAAGATCAGGAGCCCATATCATGCTCTGTTCGGGAGGCCGGTTTATGCCAAGTTCATGGCTAGACCGTGCTATGTTTATCTACAGCTCAAGATGCCGGGTCACAAGGGAACCATCATGGTTCACGGAAGCCGCAAGATTGCATTGGAGTGCGAGGAAGGAGACGCAGCATATGCTGAGGCAGTTTGTGCTACGGAGGAGCTGAAATTCCACAAAGACAATGTTGATCCGACGGATATGTCCCCGTTGAAGAAGCCAACTACAGAGCATGATCCGGCGTTAAAGTTTAAATCGGCAGAGGAAACCAAGCAGGTTGACTTTATTCCGGGCGATTCGTCCAAGCAGTTCACTATCAGCGCTAACCTAGACCCCAAATAGGAAGGTGCGCTCATCGAGTTCATCCGTGAGAACTGGGATATCTTTGCATGGAAACCTTATGACATGCCAGGTATACCGAGGGAACTCGCTGATCACAGTCTTAATGAGGAGAGGCGCAAGGCTATAGGTGAAGAAGTGGCCAGGCTTTTGGCTGTAGGATTCATAGTTGAGGTGTTTCATCCAGAGTGGTTGGCTAATCCGGTGCTGGTGCTAAAGAAAAATGGAACCTGGAGGATGTGTGTTGATTACACAGACTTGAACAAAGCTTGCCCAACTGATCCTTTTGCTCTCCCTCGTATTGATCAGATTATTGATGCTATGGCAAGATGTGAGCGGCTAAGTTTTTTGGATGCATATTCAGGTTATCATTAGATCAAGATGGCAGTTAAGGACCAGGAGAAGACCACCTTCATAACTCCTTTCGGGGCCTTCTGCTATGTATCCATGCCTTTCGGGCTCAAGAGTGCCCAAGCAACTTATCAACGTTGTGTGCGGAACTGCTTTAAGGGGCAGATTGGAAAAAATGTCCATGCTTATGTTGATGACATTGTGGTGAAATCCAGGAAGGAGGAGACGCTGATAGAAGACTTGCAAGAAACCTTTGACAACCTCCGGGTTTACAAGATGATGCTTAATCCGGAGAAGTGTGTTTTTGGTGTTCCAGCAGGCAAGCTCCTTGGATTCTTAGTATCAAACAGAGGGATTGAGGCTAATCTAGAGAAGATCAAGGCGATCACATCCTTGGATAAATCGGCCAGTATAAATGATGTCCAGCGTGTGGCAGGCCGTATTGCAGCATTGAGCCGGTTCATTAGCCGTTTGGGAGAGAAGGCGATCCCGCTCTATCAGATGCTGAAAAAGACGGATCGGTTTGTATGGAGCGATGCTGCAAACGCTGCGTTCGAGGATTTGAAGCGGCAATTAGCAGAACCGCCAGTTCTTGCTGCCCCTGTTGACAAAGAGTCGCTGCTGTTATACGTGGCCGCCAATGCCCGTGCAGTTAGCGTGGCAATTGTGGTGGAACTCAGGGAAGCAGGCAAGGAATATCCGGTTCAACGCCCGGTTTATTACATCAGTGAGGTCATTATTGAGTCAAAGCAAAGATATCCACACTGGCAGAAGTTAGTATATGGGGTATTCATGGCAAACCGGAAGCTGAAGCATTATTTCCAGGGCCACCCAATCACTATCGTCAGCTCAGCTCCATTGGGGGATATAATCCAGAACAGAGAAGCCACTGGCAGAGTGGCGAAATGGGCCATTGAGCTTAGCCCGCACGGATTGAAGTATGTACCCCGTACTGCTATAAAATCCCAAGCACTGGTGGATTTTATCAATGATTGGACAGAGTTGCAAGCACCTGAGGAGAAGCCGGATCATACATACTAGACTGTTCACTTTGACGGTTCAAGGAAATTGGAGGGCTCGGGGGCTGGAGTCGTGCTAACTTCCCCACGAGGTGAAAAGTTCTGTTATGTCCTTCGATTAATGTTCCCTTGCACTAACAATGCTGCTGAGTATGAAGCTCTCCTTCACGGTTTACGGATGGCCAAGGAGATGAACTTGAGCCGGGTCAAGTGCTTTGGTGACTCAGATCTAGTGGCACAACAGGTGTCTGGTAAGTGGGATTCTAAGGATCCACTCATGGCGGCTTATCGGCGAGAAGTTGAAGCAGTCGCAGGGTACTTCAAAGGATATCAGGTGGACCACATAGACCGGCGGAAGAATGAAGCAGCCGATGCATTAAGCCGGCTGGGCTCTTAGCGTTAACCGGTTCCACCCAATACCTTCTTAGATGAGTTGCATAGTCCGTCAGTATAGATACCTTCAGAGGAGGATTTAGCTGTTCCTGATCCGGAAGCACAGTTCGTAGCAGCTCTTCACGTTATTTTGGATTGGACACTCCCTTACTTGGCGTACCTGAGCCGAGGGGAGTTGCTAGAGGACGAAATTGTGGCTCGGCAGATAATCCGGCGATCCAAGTCTATGGCTATCGTCAATGGAGAGCTTCATCACCGCAGTGTTTCTGGGGCATTTCAGCGGTGCGTATCATCAGAGGAAGGCTGTGATATTCTTCGAGAGATTCACGAAGGAGATTGTGGTCATCACGCCGGTTCAAAGTCATTGGTAGCTAAAGCTTTTCGTCATGGGTTCTACTGGTTAACGGCTCATGCTGATGGAGAGGACTTGGTCAGAAAATGTGATGCTTGCCAGAAATTTTCACGGCGTGCCCACGTTCCGGCGCAAGAGCTACGGATGATTCCAATTACTTGGCCGTTTGCAACTTGGGGGCTTGATATGGTTGGACCCTTTAAAAGATCCCAAGATCAAAAAACCCACCTGTTAGTAGCAGTGGACAAGTTTACAAAGTGGATGGAGGCAGAGCCTGTCAGTAAGTGTGATGCGGCAACAACAGTTAAATTCATCAAAAAGGTAATTTTCCGGTTTGGCTTTCCACACAGCATCATTACTGATAATGGCACCAACCTATCTAAGGGAGAGATGGAAGAGTTTTGTCAAAGAGAGCATATTCGCCTGGATGTATCATCGGTAGCTCACCCTCAGTCCAATGGCCAGGCTGAGAGGGCCAACCAAGAGATCTTGAGAGGCATCAAGCCCCGGCTTATGGTTCCTTTGCAAAGAACACCAGGTTGCTGGGTAGAGGAGTTACCTTCTGTCCTTTGGAGCATCAACACTACACCTAACAGGTCTACAGGTTATACGCCTTTCTTCATGGTGTATGGTGCTGAAGAGGTTCTCCCTAGTGACATCCGGCATGACTCGCCACGGGTGGCAGCTTACGTTGAAGTGGATAATGAGCAAGCAAGACAAGACAGTTTGGACCGGCTAGATGAGGAACGGGACACGGCAGCAGCGCGATCAGCGATTTATCAACAAGATATGCGCCGATACCACAGCCGCCAGGTTAAGACCAGAGCGTTCCAGGAGGGAGATCTGGTGCTCCGGCTCATCCAAGACCAGACAGATATGCACAAGTTATCCCCACCTTCGGAAGGACCCTTTGTGGTCAGCAAGAACCTACACAACGGTTCATATTACCTGGTGGACATTCGAGAACATAAGGACTCACGTACGGCAGAGGAGGAAACGAAGTGGCCGTGGAACATCACTCTTCTGCGACCTTACTACACTTGAGCCATTGGCTCCGCTTTATGTGCCATGTATATATTATGATTAATAAATAAACCGGCGTCCCCGGTAAACCGGGGAATCAACCATCTTCGCAAAAAAGTATCACATGGGAGTTTCGCCGAAAAACTCACCATGGCCTCTTAAACCGGCGCCCCTGATAGCATCAGAGAATCAACCGTGTGTTTTTAAAAGGAGTATCACATGGGAGTTTCGCCGAAAACTTACCATGGCCTCCTAAAATGGCGCCCTTGATGCATCAAGGAATCAGCCAGTGACGATCATCGAGTTGATCACCTAAAGATAAGATCCTTCAGAGGTTTTGAAACATTGGGTGGCGTGTCATCAATGAAGAAACGTCGAATTTAGAGCCTGGCAGCTCACAAAAAACCTAGAGCCTGGCAGCTCACAAAAAGCCTAGAGCCTGGCAGCTCACAAAAAGCCTAGAGCCTGGTAGCTCACAAAAATCCTAGAGCCTGGCAGCTCACAAAAAGCCTAGAGCCTGGCAGCTCATAAAAAGCCTAGAGCCTGGCAGCTCACAAAAAGCCTAGAGCCTAGCAGCTCACAAAAATCCTCGAATTTAGAGCCTGGCAGCTCGCAAAAAGCCTCGAGTTTGGAGCCTGGCAGCTCGTAAAAAGCCTCGACTACATGGTCTTAATTGCCAAAAACTTTATTTCCATGACTTCACAAATTTTGGTCGTCCTAATCATTGGTTTTTTAACCAAGTCTATTGATGTGGGACTGGACAACTATAAGGTTGATCACATATCTACAAAGTTAAAAGTCTGGGTCATGAACACCAGCGTGAGTTAAACCGGCGTTCATTGTAACCCGGATCGGCCATCAGGTAAAGCCAAACAAGAGAGCTAAGAGCCTCATCAGCGCCTGCGCTTTCAATTATTCCTACCAGGTTAAGGTCAACAAGCACACTTAATCAGAGGTAGGGTAAAAATTTGTGATGATCAGCTATTACTTTGATTTATATATCAGAACAGTATAACCCGTCTGGTGGTAAACCGCCAGGACGCCCTTTAGCTCTGTTCATGCAGGCACAGATAATATAAACGGATCACGCATGGCAACACAAAGTATTAAATTGACAGATGCCAAGTCGAGCAGTACCATAAATATTGGGACAAAGGCAGTGTTTCAACTATCCTATTACAGGGCACCTGCAGGCCCGAATAGATCAAAGTTTCTGGCAAAATATTCAGCAACTACAAATTAAACCGGACGGTTTATGATTCCTCTTTACGCTGCGAAGGCTGAGGGTCAACTTGTTTCGGGTCTTCATCAACTTCAGGCAATGGCTGGAAGCCAGGGGTGCACCAGTCGATCTTGGAGAGTGCACGGAAATACATTTCGTCATCAATAAGATCTGAAGGGTCAATATTTGGAGCGAAAGTACGGCCACGAACTGGTGGGATCAGATTTTCAGTGTCGTAAATCAGCCGCTCCCCCGGCGAATTTTCTAAGTCATAGGCCGGATGATACCTTGTCAAATCCGCCTCATCGGCAAGCTTGCTGGCAAGCGGCCGCATGTCCTTAGTCAAAGCACGGAGATCTTCGGCAGAGAAGACTGACCCGTCCTCTTTGTTGCTGGGATAGCCGTTCATAGCTTCAGCCGGGTCAAAATCAAGGACCCATGCTTTGGCCCGGGTCAGCGCCATAAAAGAGCCAGCTCGTGCAGCAGACTTCTTCACCTGCACCAGACGCACAGGCAGGACAGATAGTTTCTCCAAAGTGGCTTGGATAGTAGTCGGTGCCGGTTTATTATGGGACATGGCACTAATAGCCCTTTGAGCGCCGGAGTAGAGCTGCTCTATCAGGGTATAGGCGGCCTTGAGCTTCTTCCGGACGTCATCTCCAAGATGAGTTATGCGCCTCCCTATATACAATTAGCGAATTAAACCGGAGTGGAACAAAGGTTGCAAGGATATAACCACACAAAGACAAGTACTCACCAAAGATAGCAGAAGTCATGAGCTCTACTTGTTGTTTCAATCCGGATAGCTCCCGTGTAACCGGATTGAGAGCGGCTTCGGCATCCTTTGCTCTTTTTTCAAGAGCATCCCTCTGCACCTCCCATGTAGACCGCTCCGCTTCAAAATCTTTCTTCAGTTTTTCCATGTTAGTCAAAGCAAGGACAAGTTCTTCCTTAGCTTTGGCTGAAGCGGTCTCATGGAAGGCCAAACCGTTCCGGAGTTCAGCTGCCTCCGAAGCCAACCGGGTTAAGTCAGCCTGCGAGGAATTCAAACGGATTAGAAGGACAGATAAATCAAGTCTCAAGTGCATAACAAGTTATACACTTGACACTTGGGGGCTAATGTGCAATTGAAGTAAAGAAAGAAAAATTTTCAGACAAGTCCCAAGCGCATAAACAAGTTATGCCCTTGGCACTTGGGGGCTAATGTAAGCTCATTCTCAGGCATAGTGGAAGTCCCGGTTCACCTACAATGAAGCTAAACCGGCACTTGGGGGCTACTATGGCCTAAAGATAGGATTGCAAAATTACAAAGCAGAGACAGAAAGGAAAGAAAGTCACCTTATACTTGTCCTTCATCATATTAACTAAACCGACTTCATAGTCGCGGCCAGTGAAGAGTCGGTTCAGATACCCGGAATGAATTTCCTGGGCACTCAACTGGGCATAGTTGGATAAATCTGAACTCCACTTGCCTCTGTCTTGTTGAAATTTCTCTTCCTTGGCAGTATGCCTAGCCAAGGTGACAGGCTCTGTGGGAGCAGTGAAGCCTAGCCCGGTTATCTCAACATCTGCGGATGAGGCAGCAGTTGGCTGGAGGGGGACAGCAGTAGGCACCGGACTGACAGGAGCCGGGCTAGCCCGAGGAGGGCTAACCCGGACAGGGCTTGCCGGTTCAGCCGTGTTCTCTGTATTGTCACCTCCCAGAGTAGCAGCGTCGTCACGATCCATAGGAATGGGATCATCAAGTTGAATGTCAAGGTTGTCCTCTGGAGGGATGGCCGTTTCAGGGTCCTTGGCCGGTTCAGCAGCAGTGGTTTCAGCAGCCGGCTTACTTGCTTTTGCCTTTTTGCTGGGCTTCGACATTCCGATAAAGGTTAAAGGAACAGTGAAAATTATAAAGTTAAAAACATGAAGGTAAACCGGATGTTTGAAAGAGGGACTTACCCAGGCACGGTCTTGAGCACTGGGACCTGTGTAGCAGTCGACTCGCCGGAAGAGGACAGAGGAGCCTCCTGATAGTTAGAATCAGACGGTTTAAGCGGTTTACATATGAGGCCTGCTTTTGGATGAAGGAGAGTTGGAGAAAGTAAAACCTCGGAGCGGCGTCTGCGAGCCGACGTAAGGGGTATTCCGGCCGATTCAACCACATGGCCGCTATGGCGCGTGGTCCGGCGGGCTTCGTGCTGCTATTTCTTCAAAAGAAAGTTGGGATCTAGTTGAGCATAAGGGTGAGAAAATGGATATTTCCGGGACACCCGGCGGATTTTAGGTGGCAACGGTTCTGAATCAGAAGAGAGAGAAATTACCTCAACTCCCCCCGCTTTGCTTCCTTCCGCCAGATCCTGCGAAAAGGCATTGTTAACATAAATTTAGACAAAGGGAGGTCAAAGGACATAAGGGTTGGTTAGTACCTCAGAGTCCGGATCATCCTCCTCAGGGTGTGAACCGGAAGCAGCAACAGCCTTTTTCTTCTTAACAACATAAGTTTTCTTGCGTGATTGCTTGGTCGGTTTATCTTGAGATTTCCTCTTCCAGAAAGGATCATTGGCCTGTGTGAAAGGATAAGTAATGAGTGGAAGACAACTGATATGACCGGCTTAAGACAAACAGGAAAGGATCGGGAAAGACTTACCGCTGGCGGTTCATTGGTTGCGCAGAACGGAGCTAAACCGGTTTGGCTTCACTCCTCCAGAGGGATGTTCAGCATTTTCTTAGCGGATTCAGTTACTTCATTGTCAGGAAGCACTATTTTGGTGTGGCGCTGAGGGTCTTCTGGCTTGCCGGAATATTCGCACATAAGGCTTGAGCGCCGGCTTAGTGGAAGAATGCTCCAAGAGAGCCAGCAGCGAACGAAGTCAACGCCGGTTAAACCATTTGCCACGAAGGCCCTGAGCTTGGAAAGTTGAGGGGCAAATCGGGCCCGGTCTGGGGCGCTGAGACGTTGTGGCAAAGGATGGTCTGTTGCGAGGCGATAGGCATGGTAACCCGGCAGCGGATTCTCTCCTTCAGGCGAAGTGTCCCTACAATAGAACCACGTCTGGTTCCAGTCTTTGGGGTGGCTGTGAAGAGCGGCGTGGGGAAAACTCACATCTTTTCTTTTCTGGATGCTGACACCACCCAGCTCTTGATGCGGCCCATCAGTAAACTCCGTCCGCCGGTTCAGATGAAAGAAGTCCCGGAACAGATCCACTGATGGTTCTTCTTGAAGATATGCCTTTGAGAAAACTTGAAAATTGCAGATGTTCAACATAGAATTTGGGCCTACGTCTTGAGGGTGGAGTTGGATAGCGGCTAGCACATCCCGGAAGAATTTTGAACTGGGAGGACTGAAACCCCGGGCCAGATGATCATAAAAAACTACAACTTACCCCTCCTTAGGCTCAGAAGGGCATTCCTTTTCAGGAGCTCGCCAGTGCAGAACTTCCTTAGGGCCCAGAATGCCAATTGAGGCTGCTTCAACCAAATCATTTTTGTGATCCGGGAAGGAACCTAATTGCAAGCGACAAATTGCTTGGCCATCATTTTGGATGAGGAAGTGCTGAAAAATGCAATGCAAAATCCGGTTTACCAATTGCTAAAGTACAAGCTGGTGCATTCTATGAAGTTATGAGCCTAATTGTCGGTTTAGAAAAGGGACTAATGGTATTACTAATCCGGAAGCAGTCATGAGTGAGACAGCTGCCGGTTCACGTTGATAGGAAAAGAAGAAGCTAAACCGTCAATTACGGGATACAGGCTTACATCTAAACCGTCAAAGAAAGCATATGAAGTGCAAGTTATGGCTAACCGGTGAGATGAGCTACAGATCTAAAGTATGAAGAAACAGTTTCCACAGAAAGCTGAGATAAATATGGATCTAAGGCGCAAGAAAAAGATGGAATAATACAAGTTATATTTAGGGAAGGCCGCGGAGGTTCTCTACATATTGAATCTAAACTGGTAAAGCTAGAGGAACTAAGGATATAATGACGGAGCAGAAGTGCATGGATGAAGGTCGAGCCTAAGCAAGTTTAAATCTACAGCAAGACTGACCTACGGGGATGAACTACAAGACCTCGAGGGTTCATGGCGAGCTACAGGAAAAACCCTAGAGTGAGATCTACGGGGAAGAAGATGGAGTACCTAAGGAAATAGAGGAAGGCGGCGAAGTTCTCTGGAGGCGTTCAGGTCGATGCAGTGGCCTGGCTTTAGGACGATGGTGAGCTCGAAGAGCGGCGGCGGAGCTTCGAGCGTTGGAGACAGAGGAAGAAGAAGGCAGAAGGGGAAAAGAGATGAGCCTCAGTAGTATTTATAGGCCGAAGAGGTAAAAACGGTAAGCGCGGGAATCGAGGAGGCCAGAGATCGGATAAAGATTGAGTTGTCGCCTCGATTTTTGGTGCGGTATTAAAGAAAGGTAAGAGACAGATGCGGGCATTAAATGCGGAGATGATGTCACGACGGACTAACACGATTCTAGGAGATGACGTCATGGTCGGTTTATGAAGCAAAAAAGTTGTAGAAAGGAAGTTTGTACAAGACTTTGAAGATTGACATGAACAAGTTCAAATCAATCTGGGGCCTAATGTCAGGGATATTGCTAGCAGGTATAAACCAGCCAGGAGGGTCCGGATTACACTGACAAGGTTGCATCATTAAAAGCCCCGTAGAATATGTAACAAAGAGGACATAGCCCATAGAGGTTTAGGGCCCATGTACAAAGCCCACGGTATGTAAACCGTCGTACCATGTAACTTGGGATGTAAGGTAGAAAGAGTAGAGACCGAGGCGGACACGTTTATGAGCCGGCCTCGGGACTCTGTAAACCGGACCAGGCATCGCCTCCTATATAAAGGGACGACCCGGTGACGGTTCAGGGACAGAAAACAACAGCTCGAGACACAGGCAAGCGGATTCGCTCCCTGGTCATCGACGCACAAGCAATACCACACCAAACTAGACGTAGGCTTTTACCTTCATCGAAGGGGCCGAACTAGTATAAACTCCCTGTGTCCTTCGTCCGCTTTAACCTCTTCAAGCTAACCCGCGTGATGGCCTCACACCTAAGTCCGCTAAACCGGACATCTGTCATGCTAATTCCACGACAGTTCCCCTCTATGTTTTTTATTTTTAAACTTTATAAAAGAACTCAAAAGAAATAAACGACTCTCTAAAACTTCCAGGTTGTCTCCCTCGCAGCGCTTTCTTTAAAGCCATTAAGATAGGCATAAAGTGCTAAAGTAATGGATCCACCCGGATCCCAAGGTATATCAAAGCCAATTTTAATTAGCAATGATTTGGCATTTAGTAGTGATCACAAAGTGATATGTTTCAAGCAACAATGAAGTCTAACTCTCATCCTATGCATCGGCATGTCATAAAAGAACAATTCATGCACATCAAGTAAAGGCCAATGCTTAGAATAAGAAATTTCTTGCAATTCTATCATGTTGGAAACATAGAGAGGCGGAGATGTAGTTCCTCTCTCATAATAATTGCAAGTAGGAGCATCATGCACATGCATATTATATTGATTAAAATCATCATGTGTAACGGTAAAAGGCAACCAATCAATGTAATCCTTAATAAGCGCAAACTTCTTCGATATAGTGTAGTTTGGAGAATTCAAAAAGATAATAGGACTACCATGTGTGGGTGCAATAGCAACTATCTCATGTTTAACATAAGGAACTATAGCAAGTTCATCTCCATAAACATAATTCACATTTACATCTTGGCCACAAGCATAACAAGCATCATAAAAAAGGGATATTTCAAACGAATCAATGGGATCATAGCAAGCATCATAGCATTCCTCCTTCGGTAAGTATGAAGGGGAATTAAACAATGTAGGAGTTGAGGGGTTACTCTCATCAGAAGATGGGCATGGGTAGCTAATCTGCTCTTCCTCTTTTTGTTCCTCACTCTCCTCCTCATCTTTTTCATCTAATGAGCTCATAGTACCATCAATTTCTTCTTCCATAGACTTCTGCAAAATATTAGTCTCTTCTTGGACAATGGAGACTCTCTCAATAAATGCATCAATATCGTAATTATATTTATAATTATCATAGCAATATTTACGGATAGCAATTTTTAAGATCTATAACTTGAATCATAATCATAATCAGTATACTTTAAAAACAGAGATTCAATTTCATAAGCACCCTTAAAAGCAACAAATTCTTCTATTCGCTCCACATCATAATAATCGTATGCACCTTTAGCATAAGAAGATAAGGTTTCATTACCATTAAATTCACATGAAAAGGTAAGGTGTGGAGCCTTCATCCTAGAGCAACATGTAAAATCACATCCCAAGCATACCGATGCAATAGATGAATTTGATCCCATAAAAGTTTCCCTTTTTGTGTCAAGCGATAATCCCTAAAGTATTCACGTTGATGCCTCATTCCTCCCATTATCATACTGAATGGGGTTTTCTCAGGATTATCAAAGTAGTGCATAATACTTTTCACATAACCATCATCGAGGGTTTTCGGAGGTTCCGCATCTCCATGAGTAGCAAGTACAACTGATTTTTTTGGTGTTTCGTGTTCCATATCCATAACAAAAGATAGAGAACAACTTAGAAAAGAAAATAAAAACTACTTGGTGATAAAGCAAACAAGCACACATGAGAATATTCACCACATGCTATTTCTCCCCGGCAACGGCTCCAGAAAAAGGTCTTGATAACCCACAAGTGTAGGGGATCATTTGTAGCCTTTTTCGATAAGTAAGAGTGTCGAACCCAATGAGGAGCTGAAGGTAGGACGAATATTCCCTCTAGTTCTATCAACCACTGATACAACTCTACACACACTAAACATTTGCTTTATCTAAAACAAGAATAAAAGTAGAAGTACTTAGTGGGAGTAAAACTTGAAATAAATTGCAAGACAAGGAAATTAGTGTAGTAGCAAGCTTTTTGTAACACAAGAGAAGGAGTTGTCCCTAGGCAATCGATAACAAGTACCGGTAATCATTCTTGCAATTTTATATTGAGGGAGAGGCATGAGCTAACACACTTTCCGTACTTGGATCTTATGCACCTATGATTGAACTCTAATAAGCATCCGCAACTACTAAAGATCATTAAGGTCGTGAAAGCTTCTGTCACTCTAGCAACCCACCGTAAGCGAACCATGAACATATTGCAACACCCTACAGAGGG
The DNA here is from genome assembly GCA_902687465.1 of Secale cereale. Classification (NCBI taxonomy): domain Eukaryota; kingdom Viridiplantae; phylum Streptophyta; class Magnoliopsida; order Poales; family Poaceae; genus Secale; species Secale cereale. Next base: position 572,095,748 of record LR738710.1, read on the forward strand.
GGGCCCTCATGTTTGCGCAAGAACGGAGGGCACCATAGGACATCACCAAAATGAAATATACAATCATACCAACCAAGATCACGATTATGCCATAGGACAAAACAGATCTACTCAAACATCATAGGATAGCCAAATATCATAGGGAAATAATATATGGAGTTGAGCACCATGTTTAAGTAGAGAATTACAATGGGAATGGAGAGGTTACACCGCTGCATAGAGGGGGAGAAAGTTGGTGTTGACGGTAGCAAGATTGTTGATGTAGATCGTCATCACAATCCTAGCCCCGGCGGCACTTCGGTGCCACCGGGAGAGCGGGGGCGAGATCCCCCTCCTTATTCTTCTTCTTTGGCCTCCCCCCTAGATGGAAGGAGAGTCCCCCTCTGGTCCATGGCCTCCATGGCGGCGGAGGGGCGAGAGCCCCTCTGAGATTGGATTTGTCTCTCTATCCTCTTCTGTTTCACGTTCCTGTTTTCTGGCCCTTCACCGTTTCTTAAATTCCTGGAGATCCATAACTCCGATTGCGTTAAAAATTTAACACGGTTTTTTCCCATAAATTAGCTTTCTTGTGCCAGAAGAAGGCCCCAGCCGACGTTCCTGGATGGCACAACATACGTGGGCGCGCCAGGGGGTGCCCGGCGAGCCTTGGTGGGTTGTGGTCACTTTGGGCCCCCGTTTGCGTTGATTCCAAGTCTCAAAAATCACATATATTTCAAAATAGTTATCCGTAAATTTTTATCTCGTTTGGACTTCGTTTGATGTGGATTTTCTGTGAAACAAAAACATGCAATAAACATGAACTGGCACTAGGCACTGGATCGGTAAGTTAGTCCAAATAAATCATATAAATTGTTGCCAAAAGTATGTAAAAGTTGTATAATATTGGCATGAAACAATCAAAAATTATAGATACGATGGATACGTATCAAGGACCAAGTATGAATGTGTTGGTCTGACCAAAATTCACTAAGAGGTTTTGGAGGTCAGCCCTTGACACATAGGTGGCTCTGAGTGCTCCGAAAAGAACTTTTTCAAATTTTGTGATGTAGCATGAATATAATTTGAGACAAGAAGAGCATAGATAGCTAGAAAAGGTTCTTGGGCATTCTTGTCCATCCATTTGGCCAACAAAAACCAAACACTCCAAACAACAAATGGATGTCCTCAAATGGAGGAAATTATGCAGTCAACATGCTCACACAATAAGATAACAAATAAAACATGTGTCAAAGCATGCACAAATAATTCTAGCATTTATCAAGCAATTGGCGATGACTAGGTCATCTATGTACGAGTATATTGACTTTGGAGTCAAATGAGAACATTTGATCATAGGTCATACTCATCATATAAGCACAAGTGGGGTTACCACTTTTACATATAACATTGTTGTTTTCATACCATAAGAATTGCTTTAGCTCAATTTTTAGAGCAAAGCTCCCCCTACATGTGATATCCCCCCTAAGAGGGCTGAACTAACCTTGGGTTTTGTCGATGATGACTTCATGTAGATGTTTAAGATGTGGATGCTCAATGTTGATGTTGATCTTTTGGAGCAATCCATTGGAGTGTTGCACTTTCAATACCTACATGGGTTAGTCCCACCAGGAACATACAAGGATATCCATAGACATAGAGTGAAACACAAATATGATGCTGTCCATGAAAGCATTAGGTTACCTTGTCCCTTGTCTTACCAACAAGAGGGTTTGTGACTCCATGGATTAGTGCAAGATATGAAAGTTGATTGCACATGTCCTTGCCAAAATGAATGTGAGTGAAGTATGTTGGTAGAGTCACCCTAAGAAATCTATAGTTCTTCTTCTTTGGGATCCACATCAACTTGATGGGAATCCTTGGAGTTGTATTCAAACTTGATGAAGTAGAAATTTATGTAGTCTTGGGAACCCACTTGACCATGGCATTAGGAGCTTTTTCAAACGAGTCAATCTCCTCTTGAAGCTTGTCCTTGCCTTTTAGCTTGTGGTCTTGTGGAGGAAGATCGTCTTGAGCTTGTGATCCTTTCAAAGAAGTGGGGTCATACTTCTCTTGTTGGGGAACAAACTTCGTCTTGGGGTACTAATCTTCTTCCCACTCAACTCCATTGGCATTGAACTTTCGTTCAAAACCAACACCTTGATTCTTCCGGTGACTTCCTTGCTTCCGTACAATTTCCTCATATTGCTTACTTCCGGCAAGGCTCTTGTAAACACCTTTCTATATAATTCCTTTCAACAAGCTATTTTCTTACTCAAGTGTAACTTGGCTAAGAGAATCATTGGTGGAATCAAGAGAACTACTGGAAGCAACAATACTGGATTTAATACGGCTATTGTTACTACTAGATGAAGAATCTTACTTGTTATTATTGCTAGATGTTACTTGAGGCATATAAGTACACAAGAGTAAACGCATGGCAATGTAAGAAGAACTATTCTTTCGAAGATCATCACTGATAGCTCTTAGGAACCCATGCTCTTGCTCTAAATTTAGCTTCTCAAAGTGTAGCTTCTCATCAGTCCTTAGGAGCTCTCTATGATGCTCTAGAGTTGTTTCATGAGCCAACTTAAGAGTGTTTAGTTCTTTAGTTAGACGCTCAATCTCCTTCTTATCATTGTCATTCGTTTCATCTTGATTAGCATGACTATTAGCAAGTTCATCATAGATTTCATCACTAGTGTTGTCAACAAGTATATCATCATCACCTAGCAAAGCATCTTCATCGCTATTGAAATCAATGTACTCGGGGTGTGATACCTTAGGGTCTTTAGCCACGAAGCATCTTCCAATTCCTTCATTTGGTGAGTCAAATATGTCGTATGAGTTGGATGACACTAGAGCAATTCTGGCAACACCTTCATCTTCAGTATGTTTGGAGTCGGAGTGATAGCTTCTCCCAGAGTAGTTATCGGAGTCGAAACCGAATACCCATTCACCAACATGAGCTTTATGTCTTCGTCTAGTGTAGCTCTTTGATGACTCGTCCTTCCTTTATGAATCCTTTCTTCTACAAGAGGGTCTTCGTTCATAACGATCATCTCTAGTCCTTCTCTTTCTTTGAGGTGATTCATCTATTCTACTACTCCTTTTTGGTGAATCTTCTCTTTTCTTGTAGGGAGCTGTACACTCATTGGAGTAGTGTCTGGGTCTTCCACAATTGTAGCAATTACGATCACGACTAGAAGATCTTTTGTCGTCATAGGATCTTGACTTGGAGCTTCTCTCTTTGCTTCCATTCTTGCAGAACTTGTTGAAGTTCTTCACCATTAAGCTCAATTCTTCATTGGACACTTGCTTCTCATTTGATTTTTTAGGAGCATCACTTGAATCTTTGTAAGCACCACTTTACTTATTGTGGAGCTCTTCATTATCCTTGAGTGACATCTCATGAGCAACAATTCTACCAATGACTTCGTTGGCTTGAGATCTTTGTAGTTGGGCATCATTTAGATCAAGATGCACATGGTATCAAATTTTCCATCCAAGGCTCTTAGGATCTCATTGATGATGAATTTGTCGGTCATCTCTTCGCTTCCTAAGCCGTCAATCTCATTTGTGATGAGAGCAAGCCTAGAGTACATCTCAGTGACTCCTTCACCATCCTTCATCTTGAACTTGTCAATTTGACTTTGAAGCACATCCAATTTACATTCCTGGACGGAGTCGGTACCTTCATGCATATCAACCAAAGTACCCCAAAATTCCTTTGCATTCTCAAGGCGGATGATTTTATTGAATTCTTCGGGCACAATCCATTGAAGAGAATATTGCAAGCTTGAGCATTGTATTGCAACATCTTCATTTCTTCCGCGGACGCTTCACGATATGGTTCTTTTCCATCCTCGATGAAATCACCTTGTAAGCCAATACGCATAATAGCCCAAACAGCGGGGTTATGACCAAGAATATGCATTTTCATCGTATGCTTCCAACTAGCAAAATTAGTACCATCAAAATAAGAACCTCTATGGTGGTAATTTCCCTCCCTAGATGCCATGCTCTCCTAGGTTGTGAAACCAAGGCTATGAAGACCAAAGCTATGGAAATCAAGGCAAATGGAGACCAAAGCTCTGATACCACTTGTAGGATCGAAAATAGGTCTAGAGGGGGGGTGATTAGACTACTTGACCAAATAAAAATCTAACCTTTTCCCAATTTTAGTTGTGGGCATATTTTAGCAACTAACACAAGTCAAGAAATCAACCTACACATGCAATTCTAAGAGTGTAGCAACAGAAAGTAAAACATTGCATATGAAGGTAAAGGGGAGGGTTTGGAGAGTGCAAATGCAATGGAGACATGCACATTTTTTGTGTGGTTCCGATAGGTGGTGCTATCGTACATCCACGTTGATGAAGACTTCAACCCACGAAGGGTAATGACTGCACAAGTCCACGGAGAGCTCCACCCACGAAGGGTCCACGAAGATTTAACCTTGTTTATCCCACCATGGTCATCGCCCATGCAGGACTTGCCTCACTCGGGTAGATCTTCACGAAGTAGGGCATCTCCCTGCCCTTACAAACTTCTTGGTTCAACTCCACAACTCTTGACAGAGGCTCCCAAGCGACACCTAACCAATCTAGGAAACACCACTCTCCTTGCCCTTACAAACTTCTCGATTGCAAGTGTAGGCACCACTCCTGATATTACCTCTGTGTTTTATTGAGGGGACTCAAGACACCTACTAAATGGAGCGTCTTTGGCGCAGGTAAAGGGTGCTCACACCCGCGAGTATTTGGGCCAGCCCTTCTGTGTTTTTAAAAATTATTTAATTGGTGGACCATCGTGCATTAACCATTGGCAGGCAAATCAGTGATCGTGGACAGTTGAACAAGGAGAGTTCTCCGTTGAATTTTTAAAAGAAACAAAAATGTCCAAAAAATGGGGGAAAGTTCAATAAATTTGAAAAAGTTCACAAAATTTTGAAGGAACATCCACAAATTCGAAAGTTCAAGACTTGGAGACTTCGTAAATTGGAAAAAGTTTGCAAAATGAAAGAAGGTTCCAAAACTATTTTTAAAAGAGCTCAAAAAATTCTAAAAAAAATCACGAATTTGGAAAAAAGTTTGCAAGAAACTTGAAAAATGTTCGCGCGTTTGGAAAAAGTTCGCGTTTTGTTTTTTTGTAACTTGAAGAAAGTTCAAAAACTTTTGAACAAGTTCATGAATTTAATAAAGGTCCACAAGTTTGCAAAAATAATGAATTTGAAAAAGGAAACTAAAAAAATATAAGGAAAATGAGAACCTAGTAAAGCCCATGTCACGAAAAACCTAAGAAAAAATTGTCGAGAAAAACTGTGTAGAATAAGTAGTGGATAAAAGCTCTACAAGGACCAATCCATTTGTCCAGTAGTGCTCAGAGGGGGTGTGCGCCAGTTAGCGTTGCCAATATCTCATGCTTAAGGCGCCCAATAAGAACTAGGCACACACAATCCCTCACCTAGTTTGTCTCTCACTCGGCCCAGTTTCATGTTGCTTACCTATCTTGCTTGGTTTTGTGGAAGGGGAAATCTGTTTTGGCCACTTTAGCATTTGCCAATTTTCGTTATACCATTCTAAAATTTGACATTTCACTTTTGTCACTCTTAGATTTTGACAATGTATCATAGTTGCCATTCTCTAGTAAAAGCAAAATACTTTCTTTTCACTTTTGACACTCTTAGTTTTTGGCAAAGTATCACTTATCAATGGAATGACTTTGAATAATTCAAGTCATGTATGTGTCTAATTGGAACGGAGTTGCCTCTTGTCTCTTTCTCGTTCCGCGACCTTGTAGGTACACAGGGTCCCGGAGATCGATCAAGGAGGAGGCAAGGAGCGAGGAGGACGCTACACGCTATTATGAGGAAGGCCACTGCTAGCCGTAAACCGGCTGATGGTTAGGGATTTTTAAACCCCCTCGCCAGTGGTTGATTTGGTTTGGTTTGGGTCGTCCAATCTCTAGACCAGCTAGCTATCGGCTATGTGCACAACGTCCTTGTTTCTTCTGGTTGCAGTGGCCCATCACAGGTCAGCTCACAATAAAACGCCAACAAGCTCGCCGATCACAGGTGCAGCGCTAGGTTGTTATGATGACACTGCAGCAACCATCCCTTGACACATTGGTGATGCTCCATTGAAGCTCAGGCGGCGATGCTCCGCGTGGCCCGGCAATGCTCCAACACAACAAAGATGATGCTTCGTTGCGGCACCGGGCACCGGCGATGTTCCGGCAGCCCGACAATGCTCCAACACAACACCAGTGATGCTTCGTTGCAGCACCGCCGATGGTCCCACGACTCGGAAATGCTCCAACACAACACCAGTGATGCTTCGTTGCAGCACCGTCGATGCTCTGGCGGCCCGACAATGCTCCAACAGGACACCGATGATGCTTCGATGCAGCACTGGCGATGCTCCGACGGCCCGGCAATGCTCCAACACAAC
>LR738710.1:572102224-572127121 GCA_902687465.1 Secale cereale
GTCGATGCTCCGGCGGCCTGGCAATGCTCCAACAGGACACCGATGATTCTTCAATGCAGCACCGACGATGCTCCGACGGCCCGGCAATGCTCCAACAACCAACGATGCTTCATTGTAGCACCAGCGATGCTCCGACGGCTCGGTAATGCTCCAACACAACACCGGCGATGCTCCATTGCAGCTCCATGGCAGCACTGTGCAGCGAGATAAAACTCCAACGCAACATCGACGGCCCTCGGCGACGCTCCATTGCAGCTCCGGCATCGCGACCGAATTGCAATAGTCCGTGAATGCGCCGCAGCACCGAGTCCACAACATCGGTGGCCGCCAATCCCACACAGCACCGATTGCCCTGCAGCAACTCGCGCCCCCCGTGTTGCTTTCCGTAGCCATTGCCGGTGAGAACGCCCCCACTCTCGCAACGACGACGGACGCAGCTGACAGCCATTGCGGCTTTGGCAAGTGCTGCACGCCAGCACCGATGGCCCTGAAGCATCACGCCCCCGTATAGCTTGCAGCACTTGCGAGTGGGTGCATTGCAGCACCGGCAGCCGTCAGACGGTTGCTATGTCGCAGCACCGGAGCCTCTCTACAATGTCGTGGGTACTGCAGCGGAACGCTCATGTGTTGTATCGCAGCACAACTGTCGAGTTTTTGCGTTTCTGATTGGAGCAACTCATGACTTGGGCAGTCGTGTTCATGGCGGAGAGAGCATAAATACAGCGAGAGGTTAGAGACAAAAGATGGAGATAGGGGAGAAGAACAGCTGCTCACACGAACAGATAAGAAGATAAGTTTAAACATGTGTGGGGCCTGGAAAGCGTTGCCTGTTTATGGCCAGTTGAGACGAGTGCGTGCCGGAGAGACGAGCGCCCTACGATCCAGCTAGATCGGACGTCTCACCGGGCGGTTGATCTCATACAGAAATCAGCCGGTTGAAAAAGATACTTTCCCTATGAGGAAACCCAATCCTTGGTGAATCATGAGGTGTAGTCATTAAATGTCAAATGCTTTTCTCCGATTATTATTCTTAACAATCGAGGTAACCCCGCGTGACAGTAAGGGATTGTAGTTGGATACCTGAATCTTGTTGCAGGTCCCACGCCGGTCAAGGCGTAATTTGGACACATCCTCCACATCATCGTGTCACAACCATATCTTAATGAGGGTGTTTGTTTGCGGGAACTAAAACATGATGATCCCAAGCACAAATATATGGTAGTAAGGACAAAGACGTCTTACTTATGCCTATTTTTAATACTAGTGTTTACACCCCTAAGGTTGTTAAATTTTCGGTTGAAAACTGGAATATAATTTTATAACAATAACTTATTAGAGCTTTTCTCGTAGTGCACATCCTCTCGTGGGTTCGACAAGTCAGGTTCACTCCTTGGGGAGGGAACCTTTCTGTTATCCTAACCGTATCTTGAAGGGTATCAGGAATCCAGGCACAACTAGGCAATGCGAAACTGAGGAACGCCGTGATGGTCCTTCTAAAAGTTATGGCAAGACATGACAAGAAGAGGGAAGATAATGGTGATGCTTTAATACGCGGAGGGCCTCAAGCCATGCTCTCATTAGCACGATCGCATCCTCACAAAATTCCGAGCTATGATGCTTCGGAGTAGTCATGAGCATGCAAGACGCACAAATAACCTCGAGCCCTAGGGCCTTGGCTTAGCACAAAGTACGACCGGAGGCCCGAATACTCAAATCCTCCGCTAATCACTCCAATCTATGAAGGTGTACCCCAGGAAGCCACACGACAAGTAACCCCGAAGACCTTCTTGAAGCCAGACTCGGGAGAGACGGACACAAAGACACAGGGATCAGGCAGCCTGGGTTCTCAGATCAAGACACTCCAACTCCATACACGCTCAGGGCCTACTGATGGTGTAATACATCAGGGGTATTCTCTTGGTGGGGAGTTGATGACCCACAAGTATATGGGATCTATCGTAGTCCTTTTGATAAGTAAGAGTGTCAAACCCAACGAGGAGCAGAAGGAAATGACAGGCGTTTTGTGATAAGATAATTCACAACGGGTAACAAGTAATGAGTGTAACAAAGGTGCAGCAAGTTGGCCCAATCCTTTTTGTAGCAAAGGATAAGCCTGGACAAACTCTTATCTTTACCTACTAATAAAGCAGATATTGTTTCTAGTCGTCTATCATTTGTAATTTTGCAAAAAAGACCCTAAACATTATACAAATCAACCCGTAGTCCATAGTAAGTGAAAAAAGATGATTTGTATGCAGCCCCAACTCGCCCGTCAATGAAATTGCTGCCCCATATGAGAACGTGAGGCTTTCACCCGCAGCCGCCGCCATGCCCCCGTCCCTCTGTCGCCGCCATCCCTCCATTTTGCGATGCCCGTCCTCCATCTGCGGTTGCCAAATCCGGACGAGATCAGCAACATCCACCACATCTCGTGCGACGCCCAGCCGCGGCTGCTCATCGACCATATGGGGAGCACGAACGAGCTGCTCGTCGACGTCCATCCCACAGCCCCGTTGAGGACAAGGTATGTCTCCCCTGCTCGCCGCACCCTGCATCCCACTCCCCTTACCACAATATTCCTATTTTGAGGTAAGGAAAGTGTTTGATGGAATTTGACAACAAATTTGTTTTTTTGCTACGTAGCCAATTTAGAGTGGAAGATGGTGTCCTGGGTGTGTAGAGTATGCGGTGTGTGGCTTCTTGTGTTTGTGTGTGTGTGCATATATGTTAATTGGTGGATGGTGTGTGTATGTGTGTGTAGGGTGTGAACAGGAACAACGAGTTGGCGGCGAGTATGCTACGCCGAGAAGAGATACAAGGGCATGAAGCAAGCGAGGAGGTGTGCACAGCGACCTCCTACTGCACTAATAGCCTTGACAGAGCACCTGGGCCGGCTCGACAGGGCATGCCGCCCGCCGGTGGATACCTGGACGGAGATGAACCCCATGTCGTCACCACTGTAGCCTGGACAAAGCTCCGCCAGTGCCGGTGATGAACCTGAAATATGTGCTGGTGATGGTGCTCTCCATCTACGTTATCCATTGGCTATCAGAGAGTAGAGTTCACATTGTGGATTTGTTTTTTCTTCAGAGATGTGCTTCGGTCATTATTGGCTATCGATTTTGCGATGCAATCCATCCCTATGTCGACGCCCAATCAGCAGAACAGAGCAGCTACCGCAATTTACCGATTGGTTTCTTGGAGTGATTCAAAGATAGGAAAGCCTGCTACTTATGCAAGAAACGGGTTAAGAAATTTCAGTTTTCTTACCAATGCACCTCAATATGTAAGGTTAGAACAATGTCAGTTTGCTTTATGTTGGTTTTCTAATTTCTACATGTTCCTTTCTTATAGACTCTCCCTTCAAGCAAATCTAATTATCTAGGTAGTATGGAAAGCAGACAAATTATGTAACTATTTGTACAACCCACGAACGTATTTCTCTGTACTGCGGACTTTGCCGGAATTATGTCGGCCTGTGTTGCCAAGGTACGTGGTTCAAACTACTCGAGTAATATTGATTTGGAGTTGTTTTGTCCAAGCATCTAACTGAACCATGCTACTGCACAATAGCCAAAATTTAGTGTAAACTGAACCATGCTACTGTGTAGTAGCCAAAATTCAGTCTGTTTGTTTTCCTATCATCTGAAGTGGTTAACCTGAACCATGATACTACACAATAGCCCAAAGTTTGACTAATAGATATGAGTATCATCAAATAACTTTTGTTTATATTTCTAGAATATGTAATACCAGCAATGTTGTTTTCAGTTTGATAGGTGTGGCTGAGAAGTTCCAGTATCATTTACTATGACGCGGTATTGTGTATTTTTTAAAAATTTAATAGTCTTTGCTAATGCCGAGCTTGCTTCTTATATACTTGTCTGTGAATAGGCCGTACATCACCAGAACCAAAATTCAGTAGAGTAAATGAGACATAGTAACGTTAATAGCATGTGCATTTGATTTCCTACATCTAGAAAAGGGAAATATCCTTAAAGAATTGCAGTTGAGACGGTGCTGAATAGCTTTCACTGTAGTTCTAAAAGTGTGATGCAAAATGCTATTTTGTTTATCGCGCCCTATCGAATCAAAACCTATATATTCCTATTTATGGTTAACAAATCAAGTTGTTGCTACTTTGTTAATGAATCACGTGCTTCTTAATTCTTTGTGTACGACTTGTTGTCAAAACACTAAACTTAACATATGCTTGATTATATGATTATTCCTTTATCTGGTTGATGATTTTGGATGCAAGTCACTGTCAATTGGAGCTCCATCTGGATTCGGGATTCATTTTCATATGGGATGCTTTTGTGCTTATTATGATTATTCATCTATCTGGTTGATGATTTTGGCTGCAAGTCGCTGTCAACTGGAGCTCCATCTAGATTTAGGATTCATTTTCATATGGGATGCATTTTGGGCAGTAAAAACACTAGCTAGGAAGAAATAAAATCATGAATTTCCAGCCAATCAACTACCAAACATAGGCCCTTGACAGTAGCACTAATTTTGTCTCATACTTAAACTTAGTTAATTAGTTATGTGGCATATCACTTAATGAGATTGCGTGTATGGTATATGTTTGGGGCAACTGGGTTTTTCTAGAGGCCAGAGCTCAGTATCTAATTGCGGCAAAGCAACCAACTGTTTAGCATGATTGGCATCTCTTACAGTTTTGTTAAACTGAATTAGTAAATATATGTTGCTTTTTCACCTAACGGGCTTGGCTATATGTTTACTGGTGTGCACCATGTCATTTGAGACAATTTCAAGATCTTAGAAATTAGCTCCAAGCTTCAAAATTCCACCAAACCAACACAAAGATGAAAATACTCATTTCAAATTAGCAAGTTATGGGAGGAAGGTTTGCATAAAGTAATTATACATGGTGTAAAATTACAATATTCATTGTAGCAAGATTTTCTTTCCAATCTGCGGCACCGTCAAATCGGACATCTATCATGGTTCATGACATTAGGAATCAAGGATAAAACCATATATGTTGGATATCTACGACATAAACAGATTATTGTTTCAACTACTTGAGCTATTAGTGATTGGTTAGTTCAATCAAATTTATACATTTACTGTTGATCTGTTTGGATGGTTGGTTAGGAAAGTGAAAAGGAAATTCTTTGATGTTGACAACTTAATTTCTGTGTGGCAGTGACAAACTTCTTAATTTCTAACAGGTGAGGATCTGATGTTAGATATTTTGTGGATCAAACCTGCCAGCAAGGACCTTATTTGAACATTATTTATTCTATGGGGTCATACCACTGCAAACCCGTCAGCAAGTAAATTTATTGGCATTTTATTTTGTTTCAGGATAACTTTGCCTTTTGTTGCTCAATAAAAACAATACCCCTCTTTGTAAATCTATTATTCCGCTTTCCGATGAAGCTGCAGTTCTCTCTAAAAAAATTAAGAGTACACTATGCAGAAGCTGCTAAACAGGCTGTGGAAGCTGATGAAAAATCAAACAGTAAAGAGGAGGCTATTTGTGTTGCCATTGTTGTACGAATATAATGCGACCTTCTGCTATTGTGTAAATAAAAGTATGTGCAAAACTACATACTTGCCTGAATAGAAGATAGATGAATATGACCTTCCGTACAGATTGTTGTGTAGATAAAATTGACGTTGCTTACAAATTTTGTTGTATATATTTTTTTGTATAGTTGACCGAGATAAATAGAAGATGGTAGGAGAAAGAGGTGCATAGTGATGTATGGGCATATTGTACATGGTGATCGTTGTTGTATACTGTATATTTTTGCATAGATAGAATAATGATGTAGATATAGAGGGTTTTCGCATTGTAGTAATTTTCATAGGGACTATGATTATGTATGACTATTTTATGCTGCACAAATCAGTCAAGACACATTTATTGTGATGGCATATACCGTGTTTGTGAAGTGCGAGCAGCAAACAACTTGAGTGGTTTTCTTCTTATTGGTCATGAAGTTCTGATGGATGAAGTTCTATACAGTGCTTACTAAATTGAAGTCTGAGAATTTTCTGTCCCGTTGGAATGCACGGGCATGTGTCCTAGTATACACCAAAGCGCTCCCGAGGACACAGAGGAATTATTGTCAAGTTAGATTTCATCATGCTCATATGATTCGCGTTCACTACTTTGATAATTTGATATGTGGGTGGACGGGGGCTTGGGTGCTGTCCTTACTTGGACAAGTCTCCCACTTATGATTAACCCCTCTCGCAATCATCCACAACTACGAAAGAAGAATTACGATAAATTTAACGACATCATGAAACATGTGGGTCCAAATCAGCCCCTTACGAAGCAACGCATAAATTAAGGTTTAACCTTTTGTCACTCTAGCAACCCTAGGCTTGTGGCCACCTGGTGGGCCCCCTTCTGGTGTTTCTTCGCCCAATAATTTTTATATATTCCAAAACAATTCTCCATAAAATTTCAGGACATTTGGAGTTGTACAGAATAGGTATCTTAGATTTGCTCCTTTCCGGTCCAGAATTCCAGTTGTCGTCATTCTCCCTCTTCATGTAAATCTTTCAAAACAAGAGAGAAAAGGCATAATAATTGTTCCATAATGTGAAATAATAGTCCATAATAATATCAACATAAAAACATGATGCAAAATGGACGTATCAGGACCCGACAGCAGGCATGTCTTGGGCCTAATGAAGCACGACGAGGGTTCAACCAAAAGAGGGTACCTCAGAACCAGGATAAGCATCAAGAGGTCATCCTGGCATACAAACCAAGACGGCGGCAGCAATATTGGATCTACCTCCTATAAAATTCTAGCCCCATCGCCTATATAAGGTGGACGGTAGGGGTAGACATTTCCATTTACTCTCGTAGAAACATACACTCAGTAGTTACATATCAACCCCCATTGTAACCCTCGCACAAACTGGAAGCATGACATATGATGATACTCCTCCAAGGAGGCCTTGATGACCCACAAGCATAGGGGATCAATCATAGTCCTTTCGATAAGTAAGAGTATCGAACCCAACGAGGAGCAGAAGATGGCAAGGTGAACAAAGGTATATGTGATATACATGTTATTGATGTGTACCTTACTAATGCTCGTAGTACTACCTAGGTATTTAATACCGGTTCGGTTGCTAATATTTGTAACTCGAAACAGGGACTACGGATTAAACGAAGATTGGCTAGGGACGAGGTAACGGTGCGTGTGGGAAATGGTTCCAAAGTCGATGTGATCGTCGTCGGCTCACTACCTCTACATCTACCTTCGGGATTAGTTTTAGACCTGAATAATTGTTATTTGGTGCCAGCGTTAAGCATGAACATTATATCTGGATCATGTTTATTGCGAGACGGTTATTCATTTAAATCTGAGAATAATGGTTGTACTATTTATATGAATAATAACTTTTATAGTCATGCACCCTTGAAGAGTGGTCTATTCTTGTTGGATCTCGATTGTAGTGATACACGTATTCATAATATCTTTACCTAATAATAAAGAAAATAGGGTTTCAGCCCGTCCGTCAGATCATTTTGCAAAAAAGCCCCTATACTTTCCTGAAATCAACCCGCAGTCCAAACATAAGTCAGCCGAACCGTTATTTTACCGTTTTACAAAAACGCCCCTGTATTTTTCTGAAATCAACCCGCACTCCGGACTTAAGTCACCCAAACCGTTATTTTACATTTTTTTGAAAACACCCATGACCTTTTAGGTAATTCATCCGCGGCTCATATTTAACTCAAACAAATGATTTTCTAAATCATCCATATCTTTTAGACCGTAACCCTGATTTAAACATGTTATATATGAAATTTGATTAGAAAAATATGTAGAATATGAATATGAGATTATTTTAATATGTTATATATTTACAAATATTATTTTAGCAGATATTAAAGTCAAACAAATGGTTTTCTAAATTATACGTATCTTTTAAACCGTAATTCCGATTTTAGCATGTTATATATGAATTTTTATTAGAAAAATATGTAGAATATAAATATGAGATTATTTTAACTTGTTAAATTTTTCTAAATATTAGTATAGAATATATTATAGTCAAACAAATTGTTTTCTAAATCATCCGTATCTTTTAAACCGTAACTCCGATTTTAACATGTTATATACGCAATTTGATTAGAAAAACGTGTGAAATCTGAATATGATGTTAATTTTACCTGTTGGTTAATTTTTAAATGCTTTTTGAAAAAGGAAATACGTGTTTTTCAAAAGGTGAACTTGCATTTCAAAAGTTTGTATTGTTCAAAAAAGAGTTCATTTATTGAAATATTGTGCATATTTTTTAAATGCCCTTCTAAAAACGTGTTCATGTAATTCTAAAAGTGTGTGCATGTTAAATTCTTTTCTTTTTCGTGTTCAGGAAAGGAAGGCACCGCGTCCTTCCGTGACGAAGTAACATGAGGCGGCCAACCATGCGGGAAGGGAGGTAAGGCACCAGGGCGGCGACACTGGTGTTGCTCCTCCGGCGAGATGAGCTAGCAGAGGGGTTGGAGCGCGCACACGCGCGAGCACGGGCTCCTAGGTACGCACCTCACAGCGCCGAGGCTAGCAGGTACGCAACACATCTCTCAGCGCTGCCTCACATCATGATGAGTGGATAAACTTTGAAGTGGCAGCCGCTTGACAGTGTGATAGACAAATAGAATGCGGCTGCTCGCTTGAACTACACATGAATGTATATGGCGTCAACTGGATTCCAACGAGTTGGCATATATTTTTAAATTATTTTCTTTATCGTGGTTAGCTCTATAGCATCTACATGATTGTTTAATTTCGATCTCAAACTTATAATCTATAGTGCACGATCCGTTTTTCTTTCGTACCCGCGGCGATTCGGATTGCAAATAAACACCCACTATAACCATATAGGGAAAAAAACATCGATAACTACACATGCATAACTCTGAAAACGTCGCAGGGGAAAACAATAAATTTATCATGGTGAGTGTGAGAGAAAGCGAGAGAGAGAGGGAGAGGGAGGAGAGAGGGAGAGGGAGGAGAGAGGGAGAGAGCGACGCCTTAAGATTAACCGTATTCAAACATGTTTTGATTTTGTGTGAACACTGAGTCCACCACCGGCGAGGGTGTGAGGATAAGCGGCATCACAAATATGATGCCTCGCTAAAATAAAGGAGATGGACCTATTTGTGGTCTTGAGTGATGGTTGTTGGGTTAAGAGTGTGTGTTGTGCTTTTTCTCCCGTTGCAACGCACGGGCTCTTTTGCTAGTTGAAGCCAAAAGATGCAAGGTTAATAATGATAGTGCAACTTATTTGTGGCACTGCCGTTTAGGTCATATTGGTGTAAAGCGCATGAAGAAACTCCATAGTGATGGATTTTTGGAATAACTTGATTATGAATCACTTGGTGCTTGCGAACCATGCCTCATCGGCAAGATGACTAAAACTCCGTTCTCCGGAACAATGGAGCGAGAAACAGATTTCTTGGAAATCATACATACTGATGTATGTGGACCAATGAGTGTTGAGGCTCACGGCGGGTATCGTTATTTTCTTACCTTCACTGATGATTTAAGCAGATATGGGTATATCTACTTGATGAAGCACAAGTCTGAAACATTTGAAAAGTTCAAAGAATTTCAGAGTGAAGTAGAGAATCATCATAACAAGAAAATAAAGTTTCTACGATCTGATCGTGGAGGAGTTACGAGTTTGGTCTTCATTTGAAACAATGTGGAATAGTTTCACAACTCACGCCACCCGGAACACCACAGCGTAATGGTGTGTCCGAACGTCGTAACCGTACTTTATTAGATATGGTACAGTCTATGATGTCTCTTACCGATTTACCACTATCATTTTGGGGTTATGCTTTAGAGACAGCTGCATTCACGTTAAATAGGGCACCATCTAAATCCGTTGGGACGACGCCTTATGTGATGGCCTGGCTTATTAGGGATGATAGACTACTCATATCAATAAGGAATTCCTTCTTTTCCGGGAGCCCATTCGGATAGAACTCCAAAGTTAAGCGTGCTCAGCTTGGAGTAGTTTCAGGATGGGTGACCGACCGGGAAGTTGCTCCCGGGTGTGCATGAGTGAGGACAAAGTGCGCAGAAAAGACTAGTATTGATATGTGAGGCCAGTCTAGATCCCGCCAGGAGTAACGACCATCGGCTGGTGTGTCCGGGGCGTTACAAGTTGGTATCAGAGCCGACCCTCGTGGTTACACGGATGTTTGCGGACAGTTTGCAGTCATGTTGTGCATGACGTTTGTGACCCGTCGTGGCACACGGCATGGCACATGTGCTGTCCTGGAAGCACAGACGGTTGTGCCAAGATGGAACGTTCCTGTGGCCCGACGAGGACGTCGGTTCCTCTGAGTGAGGGTGTATGTGATGGTCTGGCTTATTAGGGATGATAGACTACTCATATCAATAAGGAATTCCTTCTTTTCCGGGAGCCCATTCGGATAGAACTCCAAAGTTAAGCGTGCTCAGCTTGGAGTAGTTTCAGGATGGGTGACCGACCGGGAAGTTGCTCCCGGGTGCGCACGAGTGAGGACAAAGTGCGCAGAAAAGACTAGTATTGATATGTGAGGCCAGTCTAGATCCCGCCAGGAGTAAATACCATCGGCTGGTGTGTCCGGGGCGTTACACCTTATGAACTGTGGTTTGGCAAGAAACCAAAGTTGTCGTTTCTTAAAGTTTGGGGTCGCGATGCTTATGTGAAAAAGCTTCAACCTGATAAGCTCGAACCCAAGTCGGAGAAATGTGTCTTATTAAGATACCCAAAGGAGACTGTTGGGTACACCTTCTATCACAGATCTGAAGGCAAGATATTTGTTGCTAAGTATGGATCCTTTCTAGAGAAGGAGTTTCTCTCGAAAGAAGTGAGTGGAGGAAACTGGAACTTGATGAGGTAATTGTACCTTCTCCCTAATTGGAAAGTAGTACATCACAGAAACTAGTTCCCGTGATTCCTACACCAATTAGTGAGGAAGCTAATAATGATGAACATGAAACTTCAGATCAAGTTTCTGTTGAACTTTGTAGATCAACCAGAGTACTTTCTGCGCCAGAGTGGTATGGCAACCCAGTTCTGGAAGTCATGTTACTAGACCATGATGAACCTACGAACTATGAGGAAGCGATGATGAGCTCAGATTCCGCAAAATGGCTTGAGGCCATGAAATATGAGATGGGATCTATGTATGAGAACAAAGTGTGGACTTTTGTTGACTTTCCTGATGATCGGCAAGCCATCGGAAATAAATGGATCTTCAAGAGGAAGACCGACGTTGACGGTAATGTTACTGTTTACAAAGCTCGACTTGTTGTGAAAGGTTTTCGACAAGTTCAAGGAGTTGACTACGATGAGACTTTCTCACCCGTAGCA
Source organism: Secale cereale (assembly GCA_902687465.1). Lineage (NCBI taxonomy): Eukaryota > Viridiplantae > Streptophyta > Magnoliopsida > Poales > Poaceae > Secale > Secale cereale. The sequence goes on from LR738710.1 coordinate 572,113,604, forward strand.
ATGCTTAAGTCTGTCCGAATCATGTTAGCAATTGCCGCATTTTATGATTATGAAATCTGGCAAATGGATGTCAAAACTGCATTCCTGAATGGATATCTCAAAGAAGAGTTGTATATGATGCAACCAGAAGGTTTTGTTGATCCTAAAGGTGCTAACAAAGTGTGCAAGCTCCAGCGATCCATCTATGGACTAGTGCAAGCATCTTGGAGTTGGAATATACGCTTTGATGAGGTGATCATAGCATATGGTTTTATACAGACTTTTGGAGAAGCCTGTATTTACAAGAAAGTGAGTGGGAGCTCTGTAGCATTTCTTATATTATATGTGGATGACATATTTTTTTATTGGAAATGATACAGAATTCCTGGATAGCATAAAAGGATACTTGAATAAGAATTTTTCAATGAAAGACCTCGGTGAAGCTGCTTACATATTAGGCATCAAGATCTATAGAGATAGATCAAGACGCTTAATTGGACTTTCACAAAGCACATACCTTGATAAAGTTTTGAAGAAGTTCAAAATGGATCAGTCAAAGAAAAGGTTCTTGCCTGTGTTACAAGGTGTGAAGTTGAGTAAGACTCAATGCCCGACCACTGCAGAAGATAGAGAGAAAATGAAAGTCATTCCCTATGCCTCAGCCATAGGATCTATCATGTATGCAATGTTGTGTACCAGACCTGATGTGTGCCTTGCTATAAGTCTAGCAGGGATGTACCAAAGTAATCCAGGAGTGGATCACTGGAAAACGATCAAGAACATCCTGAAGTATCTGAAAAGGACAAAGGATATGTTTCTCTTTAATGGAGGTGACAAAGATCTCTTTGTAGACGGTTGCGTCGATTCAAGCTTTGACACTGATCCGGATGACTCTAAGTCTCAAACCGGATATGTATTTTTATAGAACGGTAGAGCTGTCAGTTGGTGCAGTTCCAAGTAGAGCGTCGTGGCGGGATCTACGTGTGAAGCGGAATACATAGCTGCTTCAGAAGCAGCAAATGAAGGAGTCTGGATGAAGGAGTTCATATCCGATCAAGGTGTGATACCTAGTGCATCGGGTCCAATGAAAATCTTTTGTGACAACACTGGAGCAATAGCCTTGGCGAAGGAATCCAGGATTCACAAGAGAACAAAGCACGTCAAAATACACTTCATTTCCATCCGCAATCAAGTCAAGGAGGGAGACATAGAAATTTTCAAGATACATACGGATCTGAATGTTGCAGACCCATTGACTAAGCCTCTTCCACGGGCAAAACATGATCAGCACCAAGACTCCATGGGTGTTAGAATCATTACTTTGTAATCTAGATTATTGACTCTAGTTCAAGTGGGAGACTGAAGGAAATATGCCCTAGAGGCAATAATAAAGATGTTATTCGTATTTCCTTATATCATGATAAATGTATTTTATTCATGCTAGAATTATATTAACCGGAAACTTAGTACATGTGTGAATACATAGACAAAACAGTTTGTCCCTAGTATGCCTCTACTAGACTAGCTCATTGATCAAAGATGGTTATGTTTCCTAGCCATAGACATGAGTTATCATTTGATCAATGAGATCACATCATTAGGAGAATGATGTGATGCACAAGACCCATCCGTTAGCTTAGCACTATGATCGTTTAGTTTTACTGATATTGCTTTCTTCCTTACTTATACATGTTCCTATGACTATGAGATTATGCAACTCCCGAATACCGGAGGAACACCTTGTGTGCTATCAAACGTCACAACGTAACTGCGTGATCATAAAGATGCTCTACAGGTGTCCTCGAAAGTGTTCGTGGTGTTGGCATAGATCAAGAATAGGATTTCTCACTCCGAGTGTCGGAGAGGTATCTCTGGGCCCTCTCGGTAATGCACATCATAATAAGCCTTGCAAGCAAATGACTAATGAGTTAGTCACGAGATGATGTATTACGGAATGAGTAAAGAGACTTGCCAGTAACGAGATTGAACTAGGTATTGAGATACCGGCGATCGAATCTCGGGCAAGTAACGTACCGATGACAAAGGGAACAATGTATGTTGTTGTGCGGTTTGACCGGTAAAGATCTTCGTAGAATATGTGGGAGCCAATATGAGCATCCAGGTTCCGCTATTGGTTATTAACCGGAGAATAGACTCGGTCATGTCTACATAGTTCTCGAACCCGTAGGGTCCGCACGCTTAACGTTTGATGACGATCGGTATTATGAGTTTATGAGTTTTGATGTACCTTAGGTAGTTCGGAGTCCCGGATGAGGTCACGGACATGACGAGGAGTCTCGGAATGTCCAAGACGTAAGGATTAATATATTGTACGAATATATACAGACACCGTAAGTGTTCCGGAAGGTTTCGGATAAAACTGGAGTGCCGGGGGGTTACCGGAACCCCCCGGGGAAGTATTGGGCCCTAGTGGGCTTTAGTGGAAAGAGAGAGGGCCGGCCAGGGCTGGGCCGCGCGCCCCTCCCCCTTGGTCCGAATTGGAAAAGGAAAGGAGGGGGGCGGCACCCCTTTCCTTCTCCCTCTCCCTCTCCTTCCTTCCCCCTCTCTCCTTCTTGGTGGACTCCTACTAGGAATAGGATTAGAATCCTATTCCTAGTAGGATTTCCTCTCTAGGGCGCGCCATAGGGGGCCAGCCGGCCTCCCCCTTGCTCCTTTATATACGGGGTGTCGTGGAATTGTCACGGCAGAATTCCTAGTGTGAGGACTTAGTCGTGAGGCCGCGCATCTATGTGGTAGCTTGAGAGGGGTTGAACGGAATCGAGAGACGCAACGCAAGACAAGGATTTAGACAGCTTCGGGCCCCGAGAAACATCATTCGGTAATAGCCATACATGTTGTTTGAGGCTAGATCTCATTATGACCCTCATGGTGTCGCCGGTAAACCGGCTCTTTGTGTCTAGCCCTAAAGAATATGGCGCCTCCAACTTGTGAGGACTTCTCCCTCTTTGGGGAGCCCTGCCCCACCTTATATATGTTGAAGGGGCGGGTTACATGACTAGTCCTAGTACGATTAGGATTACTCTATTACAAGGAGTCCTAGTCTTGCTTCCTTTGTAGGAGAATATTCCTTATGTTTCACTCATAAACCGGCCCACCATAACGTGAACCGGCCTTCTGGGCCTTGGGCCTTGTCATCCGTCCGCCCTGCGCCGGGTTACCAATGAGTCTTACTAACCAGGCAGGTTGGTTGTAAACTGTTTGATCAGGGCGGGTCGCCAGTGAATCACCAAGTGTAAACCGTCAAGTAAACCGCCAAGTCTGGCCGGGTTACGCCGTGGGGTATATCCCCGACATTAGCCCTCAGTTTAGCTTGGATTTATCCATGGTAAACTTATGCTGCAAAATAACCACAAGAACAAATTTGATAGGTTGTGCTCCGGGTTAGGAATTCTTGTAAACCAGCACCTGACCATCCTTAAGTCCTTGTCATTTCCTTCTTATAGAAAATCCGGGTCAATAGACCATCTTCATAATATTGTAAATCAAGAATCCATTCGAATCGGCTTTCAATGCTCTGATTTGACAAAAATATTGGTCTTCAAATATTCAATTGATATCCAGTCGGTTTGAAGATGTAGAACTTGCCGGTTTATGATTACCAAAATTGTTGGGCTATAAAAACTAATGATCCGGGGTCATGGCTGTTTACAAACAACGAGTTATGATTGTTGCCACACCGGGTCACACAATTAATCTTCCTGATTTGCCCAAAACTGAGAATTTGATAATGTTCCTCCTCTATATCCATATTACCTGTAGCCCCCAAGTCTTAAGAGGAGAACATAGTGATAGCTTAAGACTTGTTTCATTATAAATGTTGCAACCTTGAAGAAATCCAGATTGTTCATCCCAGTCACTAGTAAAAACTGAATATTCCACATATATAGCCCCCAAGTGCCGGGTTGTCATGCTTGCAACAGCCTGGGATTTATAATTGCCTTGTGCTCATAAAAACTTCAACCAGTGTAGCCCCCAAGGGTCGGGTCATTATGCAATAATGAGCAGGGACTTTGTATATACTTCATTGAAAATAACAATATATAATGTAATTCCGATCATGGGGTTTGAACCCACGTCCACAAGGTTAAGAGCTTTGTGCTTTACCAACTGAGTAGTGGACCCTTCAACATAATGGATTAATACTTGTGTACCTTGATTTGTTGACAGGAGCAATTGGTAGCCCCCAAGGGCCGGCTCACTACAATGTGATGAGTCGGGTCTTCAATAAAGTTGAGCAAAAAATGACTTTGCATTAGCCCCCAAGTGTCATGGTGCATGCTTGCAGCGACATGAGACTTGCATATTTGATGTAATCTTAACTTGAATAATGTAGCCCGTAAGTGCCGAGTTGTAAGCCTGCAGCGACTCGGGACTATTCCTTTGTAAAATAAATCATACCATTGACAATATGATATCCATTGTGCTAAAGCGACGTTGAAAACCTTAATCATAATACTGGCTATTGATAACCATAATAAAATCCAGCCATGTTGGCTATTTAAAGATTTGATTAATATAATCCGGTTTGAAAACCGGTTCCGGTGATATTTGATCACAACCAGGCCGTGTTAATAAATACCGGTCATTATTTTATCTCATACTAGCGACTTATAGTCGAAAGCCAGGCCGGTTTAATAAACACCGGTCATTATCGTACCATCATATACTGGCGACTTATAGTCAAAAGCCAGGCCGGTTTAATAAGCACCGGTCATTATCTGTTTCTGTGATTAAGTCTATCACAATAAACCTTAATCTGGTAGTCAAAGATAATGATCCAAGGTGAACTGCTGATGACTCCCTTGATTATTCGTCGGCTCGTTATGAGAACCGAACCGGGTTATGATGAACTCCGGTTTAGCTGTAGTTAGTACTGGTGTTTATAACCCAGACTAGAGCTCTGTAAACACATATGTAGTGGCAACTTATAGTCATCCACTCCCTGGATCGATGGACTTGGTTGAAAAACCAATGACCTTGAGTATAAAGATTTGAGAAAACATAAAAAATGAAAAATAAAGTTTTTGGGCTTTTTACGAGCTGCCAGGCTCCAAATTCGAGGCTTTTTATGAGCTGCCAGGCTACTGTCATTAACCATTTTAGCAAAGCCTGTCAAGATGATCCGCAATCCTTAACCAAATCATCGATGTCAATAGCTACCCAATGTTTCAAAATCTTGTAAAGATTTTGTATTTGAGTAATCACTCGATGATCTTCAATTTAACGTGACCAAGTTCAGGGTCCCGAAGGATTGACTTGTGATACGTTCGACGGGTCATACCAGGTTTACCTGGACGGCGTGATTTACTTGATGCAGGCAGGTTAATCCGGGGTTTTAGGTGTATGCACCGGGCTTCCAAGCCATGTTCACTACAAGGGTATTCAACTCGCTGAGAGCCCCTAGGTAGTGTGTGAGCATTGCTCGTCGGGGCATATGTTTGAGTTGTGCTAGGCATCAAACCCTCTTTTACCCCTCATCATCATGTGGAAATTGCCGAAGCAACCAGAGCAGTGCTCTTATGATGGGCTTCATATCACCGACGGCGCAAGAGGCCATGGGAAACTTCCTTGCCCGCGGAAGCCCCCATGTGATTCTTGTTTGTATAGAAAAGATGGCTGATTCCTTGACTTGTCAAGGGCGCCGGTTTAAGAGGCCATGGAAGGCTTCCTTGCACGGAAGCCCCCATGTGATACTCTTTTGTGTAGAGAAGATGGCTGATTCCTTGATTTTGTCAAGGGCGCCGGTTTAAGAGGCCATGGAAGGTTTCCTTACACGGAAGCCCCCATGTGATACTCTTTGTGAAAAAGATGGCTGATTCCCCAGTTTACCGGGGGCGCCGGTTTAAGAGGCCATGGGAACTCCCTTGTATGCAGAAGCCCCCATGTGATACTCTTATGATGGTCTTGGTTTGGTCGCCGGATCAGGAAGGTAGTCAGAACTGCACTTTATAAACAGAATCCCCCATGTGACGTATTTCTGAGCTGTGCTCGTCAGGTACCTATGTTTGAGTTGTGCTCTTGCAACAGACTCTCTTTGGTCCCTTTAATTTTTCCAGACAACTCGAACTTGCGAGAGATTTATTCTTCTTGAACCAGAAATTCTTAAACCGGATACTGAGAGCTTCAAAGCTTTGTGGGAGACATCTTTCCCTTGAATCGGATTTTAAACCGGAATCTTCATTTTCAGCCGGAATTTTTCTAACGGCCTTTAAATTTGCACCGATATGGCGGTTTAGGGTCCTGCATTAAATAACCTTGCCAGCCGGAGTAATTGCTCTTTTAAAGAAAGCAATATATAATATAAAAAACATACTGGATGGATTTCACCTGATATATTAGGCCGGTAGTTATCCATCGCAGAGTTGATGATCACCTTGGTGAAGCGGAAATCAATCACGGCTGAGTCGGCCATGGGAATAGACAAATGAATCGGCCGCGACGTTGTAAACTGGTGCGGACGAGCAAGTTGTCCTCCGCATTGTAAACCGGTGCGGACGCGTGAACCGGCCGTCCGTTCAACGGGTAGTGTGACACAGAGGAAACGTCGTTACAGAACATTGCCAGTGCGTGCTCTATCCACGCGGTAGAACAATAATTTCACCTGTATATAAAAACACCAATATGGCAGTGTAATGGTGCTCGAAGGAATTAAAATGTCGTGATAAAATATATAGGAGGGATAACACCTGATTTGCTCAAACAACAGATGGGTCGGCCGACGCCGACGGCCTAGTTGTCCTCCTCGTTGTAAGCCGGTGCAGTCGCGTAAGACGGCCATGGCGTTGTAAACCGGCGCGGCCACGAGAGACGGCCATGAACCGGCCGCGAGGGTGGATGGGGTGACTCGTCCGTGGCATTTGTAAGGTGGTGCGGACGCGCGAGTCAGCTGGCGCGTTTGATGTAACCTGGACTGCGACACGCGTGCCCGTGGAGCCACGCGGCAAAGCCGAACGTGCATCCGCGGTATAACACCACTTTTATAATGAATAATTTACGTGCATATAAAGTATAACAGGGCGAGGTATTTTTGCTCGGACGAATTAATATGTATCAAAAATAAATAGGAAAGATATCACCTAATTCGCCTGGATAACAGATGAGTCGATCCGCGGCCTTATAAGCCGGCACGTGCGGGCGAGTTAATCGCAGGCGCAGACAACTGAATCGGCCACGTATTGATGTAAGCGCAGCAACGGGGTAGCGACTCGCACGCGTATCCGTTGGGCCAGCTTATGAGAACGGGTGCGGCACCGGCGTGTTAATGTAGACCGGACCGCAGAAGCGATGGCGTGCGCACGTCCATTGACGAGGGAGTTGGCCGCGGCGTTGGAGACCAACGCGGGCGGGTGCGGACTGGTGCTAATCATAAGATGGTGTTGTTGGGCGCTCCGTACCCGTGATATGATGTCACATTTATAATGCATCCTTGCCCTGCACATTAAAATATACATGCCAGAGTATTTGTTCTCAAAGGAATTAACATGCTGATAAACTACAAAAGGAAATATATCACCTGATATATCTGAATGACCGATGATATCCGCACGGACAAGAGATTAACTCAGATGCATAGAGGCCCACTAGTAGCACCGATGTGCATACTTCTACTGCCATAACGGTGGATGACCTTGAGTTTTTAAATCTCCCTTTTGGCACTTGATGGTTGATGGCTCTTCCAACGTTGGTTTGATTTGACGGTGTTCAGAAAAATTTAATTTAGCTGTACTACCGAGCTCTTCTTGCACAATCCATCAACAAAAGCAGTGAGCAACAGGGGAGTTCCTTTTCAAGCCGTCGGCTCTTATTCGCGCTTTCAGCTTTGTTTAGCCTGGAACGCCGCTTTCTGGCCATGCCAGAGATGTCTTGTGTCTTTGAAAATGACACGAATAATAGTTGATTGTTCCTCAGTAGCTGCTTGGCTCAGCTATGCCGACACAACTGAAGCAAGCAGAGGCAGCGACTCGGTAGGGCCGGCTTTCGCAGAGGCGCACCACACTGGCGATGAGCGGCTCACGGGTCACAGTGGCGGCGGGTCAATAGAGTACTCGAGTGAGGTCAAAAGCAGCCAGCTCTCGGGGTGAAATAGACGCGACGACGGCCGGCCCCGGTCGTGGCAGCGACTTGAGGCAGAGACGAGCCGACGACGGCGGTTTGTGGAGGAGCGCAGCTGAAGTGGCTCAAGGCCGAGATGGTGGCGGGCGACTCAAGGTCGGGTCGGAGGCCACGGCGGCTAGTGGCAGGGGAAGAGGACAAGGCCAGGGGCCGCGGCATGGTCAGCCCGAGTCTGAGCCTGCCGACTCGAAGGCAAAAACTATAGTAGCGGCTCGGAACGGCGAGGCCGATGATAGCACGGATACCGATGGCAGATTGGAAACATAGGTGAAGGCGGCTTGACAGCCGCGTTGGCTGCAGAGTCTTCGAGGCCGGTTCACAGCGAAAGAGAAAACGAGGTCGAGGCTTTGGTCCATCAGACGTAAGGCTAGTTAATTTCCAAACAGTGTCCGATCCGTCGTCTAATCCAATAACTCGATCGGGACTTTGTCCTTGTACGCTTCGGCCACTTGCACTCATCGGATCCGGTGACTCCTTGCTGAACCAAACGAAAACCTCCGCTTTGGGATCTTTTCAGATGATCTTGTGACCCGAAGTGATCATCGTCACCAACAAAAAATTCTGGTTTGATCTAGTGAAATTGACGTTGAAGGTAGATCCTTCCAGAACTGGCTTTTCTTTATCCAAAACTTGCGAACTTCTTGATTCCTGAAGAAATCCCTTCAAGATCTCATCACCACCGTGCGCAGGCCCCACGGTGGGCGACAGCTGTCGTGGAATTGTCACGGCAGATGTCCTAGTGTGAGGACTTAGTCATGAGGCCGCGCATCTATGTGGTAGCTTGAGAGGGGTTGAACGGAATCGAGAGACGCAACGCAAGACAAGGATTTAGACAGCTTCGGGCCCCGGGAAACATCATCCGGTAATAGCCCTACACAGTGGCGAATCTAGGAGAAAAACGGAGGGTAGGCTCAAACGAAGCCCTCTTCTTCCTTTTTACTTTCTTCCCAACGAGCTGTGCGCGAGTCAAGAACTGAGCTAAGGTCTAATTTTGTGTGGCACAATGCAAGTCTACTAACAAAACAAACGGTTCACAAAAAATTCCATAAAATACAATTATGAGAGCATGAGAAAACACACACAAAACACTTGCTCCCTCCGATTCGTATTAATTGTCGCTGATTTAGTATGAAGCTCTACTAAATCAACGACAATTAATATGGTTCTAAATTTTTAAGGAGCCCTAGACTATGTGAACCAAGAACAATTGTGAATGAATGGATCGAAATCTTCAGCACAAGGTGATAATAGTTATAGTTTCCGATAAGATGGTAGTGTACCATTAAATTGTAGTTGATCCAATAACACGAGGTTGTCAAGGTAGATGGCATCCGCGAATTTTTAAAGCATGAAATCATAGCATAATCAACATGTATTTAAGTTTTGCAAATATCTCATGTCAAACATAGCTGGCCGTCACATCATTAAGCGAATCAACACAATGCAAATTCTAAAAGGAAAAGGCCAAAAAAGGGGATTTCTACTTGGTGCCGCTTGCGCTACACAATCTAGTTGATCTTGTCTTCGGTATACATCGGCAATCAATGTCGGCACCAAGTACACGCATGGACACAGACGTACGACAGCCTGTGCAGGCCGCGCGGCGGGATTGCTGCTGCAACTGCTGATGCTAGCGATTGGGGTTGAGAGGGAGGGCCTAGAGAGGTTTTATTTTTCGTTCAGCCACTCCATTTTTTCTTTTGAGAATTTTCGTTCAGTCACTCTGCTGGGATAATGCAGAAGTCTATCTGAGCTGTACAACAGGCCCACTAAGCTACTAAGGCCGAAAGCCCCATACCGATTCATCCCTGCTCTGCTTTCCTATGAAGCGCCGCCAGGGGGGACAACGCCCACGATGAACAGATCTTCAGTTCTCCGTCCAAATCCACATACATGTATTGAGAAAAAAAATACAACTTTGGAGGGTAGGCTCGAGCCTGTTAAAGCCTGCCCCTTAGATTCACCACTGGCCCTACATGCTGTTTGAGGTTAGATCTCATTATGACCTTCATGGTGTCGCCGGTAAACCGGCTCTTTGTGTCTAGCCCTAAAGAATATGGCGCCTCCAACTTGTGAGAACTTCTCCCTCTTTGGGGAGCCCTGCCCCACCTTATATATGTTGAAGGGGCGGGTTACATGACTAGTCCTAGTACGATTAGGATTACTCTATTACAAGGAGTCCTAGTCTTGCTTTCTTTGTAGGAGAATATTCCTTATGTTTCACTCATAAACCGGCCCACCATAACGTGAACCGGCCTTCTGGGCCTTGGGCCTTGTCATTCGCCCGCCCTGCGCCGGGTTACCAATGAGTCTTACTAACCAGGCAGGTTGCTTGTAAACCGTTTGATCAGGGCGGGTCGCCAGTGAATCACCAAGTGTAAACCGTCAAGTAAACCGCCAAGTCTGGCCGGGTTACGCCGCGGGGTATATCCCCGACACGGGGGCAGGGGCACCCAAAGACACACAAGTTGATCAGTTAATCTCTCCCAACCGTGTGCGGTGCCCTCCTTCACAGAAACACACCTCGGTCATACTGTTGCAGCGCTTAGGCGAAGCCCTGAGACGGTAACTTCATCATCTCCATCACCACGACGTCGTGCTGACAATACTCTCCCGTGAAGCTCTACTGGATCAAGAGCTCGTGGGACGTCATCGAGCTAAATGTGTGCTGAACGCGGAGGTGTCGTACGTTCAGTGCATGATCGGTTGGACCGCGAAGAAGTTCGACTACATCAACCGTGTCACTAGACGCTTCCGCTTTCGGTCTACAAGGGTACGTAGATACACTCTCCCCTCTCGTTGATATGCATCTGGTAGATAGATCTTGCGTGATCGTAGGAATTTTTTTGAAATACTACGTTCCCCAACATGGGCCCTCTCTGGTAGTTATTTGCTATAATAATTAATTTCATATTCCATTAAAAATACTCGTGAAGTTTCAGCTCATTTGGAGTTGTGCAGAATAGGTAGCATGTTGTTGCTTTTTCAGGTCCATATTTCCCACTACCGGTATTCTCCCCCCAGATATAAACCTTGCATATTATATTATGAGATAAAAGGGATTAGAAATTTCTGAAAGGCATTATTGCGAATAAAAACATTATAAATAACAGTAGGAAAGATGATGCAAAATGGACGTATCAGGCCTGAACCTGGTAACTTCCTTGTGTCACCTCCGTTTTGGTACTTCTGGCCATGTTCATGTTGGGAAACGTTGCATGCAATTTCAAAAAATTCCTACGTTCACGCAAGATCTATCTAGGAGATGCATAGCAACGAGAGGGGGAGAGCATCTTCATACCCTTGAAGATCGCTAAGCGTAAGTGTTTATCAACGCGGTTGATGTAGTCGTACACCTTCACGATCCGTCCCGATCAGTACCGAACGTAAGGCACCTCCATGTTCAGCACACGTTCAGCTCGATGACGTCCTCGCCTTCTTGATCCAGCAAGACAGGTGAAGTAGTATATGAGTTCCAGCAGCACAACGGCGTGGTGACGGTTGGTGGTGAAGAATAATCTCTGCAGCGCTTCGCCAAGCAATACAGAAAGTAGACGGAGGAGAAACTAGAGGGACGGGTTGCTGGCACACGGCTTGGTGAATCTTGATGTGTCTTGGGTGCTAACCCTGCCCTTCTATTTCTATGTTGAGCACTGGGGTCGAAACTTGGAGTAAAAGGTTCCTCAAAGTCGGTTTTGCCCAAAAGGCAAGTGTCCTACTCGGACTCCAGGACCAAACGCCACAATCCTTGGCGTCTAGCCCATACGCCATGGGCCTCGGCATCTGGCCCAGGGCCAGACGCCAGGGTCTCCGGCGTTTGTCCCCCTGGCCTCCGCAAAACTCCTTTTGCACCGACTTAATGCCCCGTGGGCCTCACCCCTTGGCCTAATATATATATATATAGGGTGGGTCTATTCTCATAACACCCTTAAGAGTCTTATTCTCCTAACACCGGGGCTTATTCTTCTAACAACCCCCACCTAACCCAGGTTCCTAGCGCGGCAGCGTTCCGAAGACACCAACCCCCTTCCCACCCCGCCTTCTACCTCGACATCGCCCCCGCGGCCGGCAGCAGCCCACAGCCCGTCGGAGCCCCGACCCTGTGCAGCCGGAGCGCCATTCCACCCCCTCCTCCACCTTCTTCCATCTCCGCTGGAGTCCCGCCCCATCCCTGCCTCCTTCCGGCTGCGGCCCGTTGCCCGGAGACACCGGAGGTCCAATCCAATCTCGCACCGGGATTCCGACGCCGCCTCCACCAGCTCGACCCGGCTGCTCCATCATCGCAGAGGTATAGCATACGGCAACCAATCCACAGTCCCATTCCTCGCCACCGTGATCCGAGATCTGCCGGGATGACCGACGGCGGCGACTCCGAAATCTGCAATGAATGCGTCGAGGCGTGCTGGCTAGCCTGCTGCTGCGCCTTCTTCCTGGACGCCATCGGCGGCAAGGCGCTCACCCGCGTCGCCTGCGCCATCGTGGCCTTCGTCGTCCTCGCCGCCGGGGTCACGCTGCTCGCTCGCCACCACATCTACCGCCTGCCCCTCGGCGTCACCGTCGACGATGCGGCGCTCGCCCGCCTCGCCCTCGCCGACCGGAACGCCACGGCCACGGCGCTCGCCTACGACGTCTCGCTCGCCGTCGCCCTGCACAACCATCACTGGCTCCGGCGCGCCGAGCACACGGCGCCGCTTGACGCCGAGCTGCTCTTCACCGGCGCGCGCTTCGCCCGCATCGCTCTGGTCGATGCGGGGGCCTCTGTCCGGGCGGGGAACATGGAGGTATACCACGCCGTCGCGGCGGCCGACAGGGCGGGCGTCGCGCTCGGGAGCGCAGGGGTCGCCGAGTTCGTCAGGGAGAGCACGGCGGGGGTGTTCCAGTTGGACCTAAAGGTTGCCGGGGAGCTCAGGTTCCCACCGGGCCGCCACCTGCAAAGGCTGGACGCGGTCTGCCCGCTGGAGTTGCCTCTGTCAAAATTGTAAAAAAAATGAATGCAGTTCAATTTTCCTTAGAATAGTTTAGAGCTTTTGCAGCTCACTTGTTTTGTTGTGAAAAAATTAAGTGCAGTGCGGTTCCGATTCAGTAGAAGACGAAAAACAAAAAAAAAGTGTGCTTCACTTTGGCAAAGTTTGTTTCTTGTAAAATGTAATTCATTAGTTCATTTTAAGAGTGATGCCGTTCACTTGCCCCCAACATGAAAAATGCAAAAAAAAATAGCGGAATCTCAAAAAAAATTACCAAAACAACACAAAAAAGTAATGCGGTTCACTTGGTGATCAAAAAACAAAAACACATCGGAAAAGCAGCTCACTTCTCAAACATGAAAAAAAATGTTACCAAAACAGCACAAAAAAGTAATGCGGTTCACTTGGTGATCAAAAAATAAAAACACATCGGAAAAGCAGC
>LR738710.1:572127131-572173681 GCA_902687465.1 Secale cereale
AAAAAAATAGCGGAATCTCAAAAAAAATTGTTACCAAAACAGCACAAAAAAGTAATGCGGTTCACTTGGTGATCAAAAAACAAAACACACATCGGAAAGCAGCTCACTTCTCAAACACTTCTCAACGCGCGAAAAAACGGCCGCTGCAGTTCGTAGTCAGCCGCACGATTTTCAAATTTAACTAAAAACCGTAACGAATCTCAAAAACATTTCAACATACGAAAGTTGCGCCTCGTTCGTAGCTTTCCAACGGTATATTACACGCCTTGTTACGACAAACGGTTAAAAAACTAGAGTGAAAACAGTACCGAAAATTTGAAAAAAAATCGAAAAACACAATTCCGCGATTTAGTAAATTCAAAACTGCTCTTAAACCGTAGCGAATTAGAAAAAATAATAGATACGAAAAAGATGCGTGGCGACGATACCTTTCCAACGGTGTATCATATGTTTCGTTCCGACGAGCGGTTTAGAAAAAAACGCCAAAAAACGCTCGCTGCCATTCGTTGTGAGCCGCACGATTTTCGAAACTGCTCTTAAACCGTGCGGAATCTTGAAAAGTGTTCAACATGGGGAATATGCGTCTACTCCATAGCTTTTCAACGGTATATTACACGCATAATTCCGATAAACGGTTAAAAAACTAGAGCAAAAACGGTAACGAAAAAACAACACGTACAGTTTTTTCAACATGAAGTTCGCTGGTCTCTGTGGTGCGGTGCGCTTAGCTGTCCAGTGCAATTTTGCAATGCAGCTCGGAAGTGTTATGAGAATATTATTCTCATAATGTTATGAGAATAGACCGGCTATATATATATATATATATATATAGGGTGGGTCTATTCTCATAACACCCCTTAAGACTTTATTCTCATAACACTAGCATTATTCTCATAACACCCCGGCGCCCACCCCCGAAGCTACAAACTAACCACGCAAACGGATCTGCCGAACTACACGGAAAAAAAAACACCCCCACCTTATCCAGTCGTCAAACCAGCGCATTCCTCTCTTCCCCCATCGCTCCCCACGACCTCCTTCCACCGCCGCCGCACCACCTCCCCACGACCTCCTTCTACCGCCGCCGCACCACCTCCCACGCCGGATCTAGCCCGCCCAACCCCGTCCTTCCATGCCGCCGCACCCCGGCCGCGAGGGCCCCCGACCCCGCTCTGTCCCGACAGGGCCATAGATCCACCACGCGAAGGTCTTCCTCCACGCCCCCCTGCCCCGCGTCGTCCCAACCGCACCCCTGCTTCGGCCCTACCGGCGTCCGTGACCCCTGCCCCACGCCTCCCCGACCATGGCCCCAGCTCCGCCCCGGCTGGCCTCCATGGCCCCAGCTCCGCCCCGGCCGGCCTCCATGGCCCCGCCTGGCGCCGCCCCGACCGCGGCACCAGCTCCGCCCCGGCCGGTCACCACGGCACCGCCCCGGCCGGCGACAACCAGCATCCATGGCCCTCTTGAAGCTGGCGAGATCCGCTCCATGTCGAGCCTGCAACAACGGATCCCAGGCGTGCCCATTCTCCTTCTCATTCTGCTCCATTCGAGGCAAGGATGGGCTCTGCCCCGCTCCGAGAAACGAGGGATTTGGCGGCCACGAGCCTTCCCATGTGGGGGTGGAGTTCGCCGGTGATGGGAGTGCAAATCGGTTGCTTAAGCGTGCAGCTCGACCAGCTCACAAATGTAGTTCGCTGGATGCATTTTTGTGTGATGCCCCTGAGATGTAATTTCTTACGTGTTCTTGTGCAGCCGACGAGGTTCAACAGTAGTTTTCTTTCCCCTGTTGTTCATCTGCCTTCCCCCTTCCCTACTATCATCAACTGAAGATCACTTACGACAAGAACCAGCAACCTAACCTCCTCCCATTCAAGACTGTGCAGTTCGTTTAGTTTTTAGGTTATTGGCTGTAGTTTGTTTTGTGTGAAATATCTGCACTAGCGACCAACATGTTGTTCGCTCGCGACGCCATTCAACCAGTGCATTTTTTCGGCTTCTGTAGTTTGATGCAGTTCCTTTTGTCTTGCTAATTTGTAGGGATGAGAAATTGTACCCGAAATCAGTTTCATGTAGTTCACTACTCTGGACCCTATAGTGCGGAACACGTTAGAAAAAATATGTATAGAAACTTGCAGTACGGTAATGTGAAACACATACAGCAATTTGTTTGAAAAGGTGTTGTTCATATCGCGTCGTGTTGTGATTCATTATTTTCAATATTGCGGTGCACTTTGCTCTAAAAATGGTCCACTACAAAGGACTCTTTAGCACACTGCAGTTAGAACAAAATGCATTTAAAAACACGCAAAAATGCAGTGCACTTTGGTCTTAAAAAAATTCCACTACGAAGGATTTTTCAGTACATATACCATTTCCGGGGAGGTTTGCTCCACTATACAAGCTACATTTAAAAACAAACAAATGCAGTGCACTTTGGTCTAAAAAATTCCATTGCAAAGGACTCTTTGAAGCTCACTTTGCTCTCTCACGAAAGTTGGCCATAAAAAAACCTTTGTGGTTCACTTGGTGATCGAAAAAACAAAAACACATCGGAAAGCAGCTCACTTCTCAAACACTTCTCAACGCACGTAAAAAATTAATTAGTACGAAAAAAGACAAAAGCAAATCATGAAGTTCACTTTTGATAGTGTTCCGCTTTACTTTCGGGAGTGTTGCGGTCCACTTTCCTTCGGAAAAAAAAGTTGGAGAAAAGACAACAAAACTCCTCTGAGAAAAATTTACGTCCAACAAAATAAATCATGAGGTCCGTTTGACTATCTGATGCAGTGCGTTCTTCAGTTTGAAGCAGTGCGCTTTCTGTCCGATGCAGTGCACGCGTCGATTTTCTTGTCGCAAAAAACAGAGTTTCCGCGTTTTTGTAATTTCAAAACTGCTCTTAAACCGTAATGAATTAGAGGGAGTGTTCTACATGAAAAAGTAGCGTCTCGACGATATCTTTCCAACGGTGTATCATTTGGATCGTTTCGACCAAGGTTTTGTAAAAATTTCACGAAAAAACAGCCGCTGCCCTTCGTAGTCAGCCGCACGATTTTCAAATTTAACTAAAAACCGTAAGGAATCTCAAAAACATTTCAACATATGAAAGTAGCGCCTCGTTCGTAGCTTTCCAACGTTATATTACACGCCTTGTTTCGATAAACGGTTAGAAAACTGGAGTGAAAACAGTACCGAAAATTTAAAAAAATTCGAAAAACACAATTCCGCGATTTAGTAATTCAAATCTGCTCTTAAACCGTAGCGAATTAGAAAAAATAATAGATACGAAAAAGATGCGCGCCGACGATACCTTTCCAACGGTGTATCATATGTTTCATTCCGACGAGCGGTTTAGAATAAAATGGAAAAAAACGCTCGCTGCCATTCGTTGTGAGCCGCACAATTTTCGAAACTGCTCTTAAACTATGATTAATTTTGAAAAGTGTTCAACATGGCGAAATTGCGTCTACTCCATAGATTTTCAACGGTATATTACACGCATAATTCCGATAAACAGTTAAAAATCTAGAGCAAAAAAGGTACCAAAAAAACAACACGTACAGTTTTTTCAAACATGAAGTTCGCTGGTCTCTGTGGTGCGGTGCGTATAGCTTTCCAATGCAGTATTACAATGCAGTTCGGAAGTGTTATGAGAATATTATTCTCATAATGTTATGAGAATAGATCGGCTATATATATCAGTCTTTTCCTCCGGACCATTCCGAAGCTCCTCGTAATGTTCGTGATCACATCAGGGACTCCGAACAACATTCGGTCACCATCATACATAACTCATATAATACTCTATCGTCAACGAACGTTAAGCGTGTGGACCCTACGGGTTCGAGAACTATGTAGACATGACTGAGACACTTCTCCTGTCAACAACCAATAGCGGAACCTAGATGCCCATATTGGCTCCTACATATTCTACGAAGATCTTTATCGGCCGAACCGTTATGACAACATACACAATTCTCTTTGTCCCTCGGTATGTTACTTGCCCGAGATTCAGTCATCGGTATGTCTATACCTAGTTCAATCTCGTTACTGGCAAGTCTCTTTACTCGTTCCGTAATACATCATCTCGTGACTAACATAGTAGTCATTTCCTTGCAAGGCTTATTATGATGTGCATTACCGAGTTGGCCCAGAGATACCTCTCCGATACTCGGAGTGTCAAATCCTAATCTCGATTCACGCCAACCCAACAAGACACCTTCGGAAATAGCTGTAGAGCATCTTATAATCACCTAGTTACGTTGTGACATTTGATAGCACACAAGGCATCCCACCGGTATCCGGGAGTTGCATGATCTCATAGTCAAAGGAATATGTATTTGACATACATGAAAGCAGTAGCAATAAACTAAACGATCAATATGCTAAGCTAACTGATGGGTCTTGTCCAGTGTCTCTGTCAAAACTGGCAGATCTCGGGTAGGGGGTCCCGAACTATGCGTCTGAGGATCGATGGTAACAGGAGACTGGAGACATGATGTTTACCCAGGTTCGGGCCCTCTCGATCGAGGTAATACCTTACTTCCTTCTTGATTGATCTTGATGAATATGGGGTAACAAGAGTTGATCTACCTCAAGATGGTAATAGCTAAACCCTAAAAGTCTAGCCTATGTGATTGCTATGATTCTTTTGTCTCTACGGACTAAACCCTCCGGTTTATATATGCACCGGAGGGACCTAGGGTTTGTACACGACCATCTTGCACAGGAAGGAAAGTATAACACCTGAACTCTAAACTTGTTATTTTACACATATGGAGTCCTATCCGGATACGGGAGATAGTATTCATCAATAATCTTCACGACCACCTGAGGACCCCTTAATTCAGTACTCCCTCAGTAGCCCCTGAACCAGTCTTTGATGACGATGTGTTCGTCTCACGTACTATCTTCGGCATTGCAAGGCGGGTTCCTCCTCCCGAATATATTGATGCAATATTCCCTACAAAAAGGCACTATGTTTGGCTCTGCATGGTTAGTACAACCCTTAGCCTCGAAGGCAAGGTATCGAAAAAATGGATACTGTGTCTTTACTGACAACTTTTCAGCGAAGCGTCATGTCTGTCCCTTTAATGTATCGAAACGTTTTCTTGGCTCCAGTTTCGCGTTCCAAGGTATATCCCCATTGGCACGTCTTGTCAAAACAGAGATCGTACCCGCTTATTACATGATCCTTATCAATGTGACATGAGCATCTTAACTGTGCCTTACGCACGACCTCGTTGGGAACCGGCAAGGTTTACAGCTGGAGTGGGGGCGTTTAGCATTCACTGCTTATAAAAGGACTCAAACCTTTCCCTTTAACCCCATGCTCTTCTCAAGCCCTAGCTCTCCAATCTCCCAGCCCAAGCGCCCACATCTCTTGCGCCCTCAATTCTCAACTCCTCCACCACCGCCGCCCTTCCCAGCAATGGCTGGCTTCGGTTCTAAAGGCAAGTGGGAGGCTTCCACGGTCACGAAGAAGACCGTGAAGAGCCTCTAGAGCACGGGCTATCTCGCTGATGATGTAGTGCACCGGGTCCCTGAAAAGGACGAAGTGATTCCCGTCCCTAAGGCGGGTGAGAGGTTTGTCTTCCTCTCGCACTTTATTCGGGGGCTGGGATTTCCTCTCCACCCCTTTGTACGGGGCCTCTTATTTTTCTATGGGCTAGATTTCCATGATCTAGCCCCGAACTCAATTCTCCACATATCCACTTTTATAGTGGTATGTGAGGCGTTCCTCCGTATCCCCCTACACTTCGGCCTATGGCTCAAAACCTTCAATTTGAAGCCAAAGGTGGTCGACGGGTAGCACGCGGAGTGCGGAGGCGCCATGGTGAGCAGGCTCCCCACCGCCACTTGGCCCAAGGGGGCCTTTGTGGGGATGAACAAGGTCTAGCAGCAGGAGTGGTTCTACATCACTGAGCCCTGCGACACCAAGTGGGCGATGGCGTCCGCATTTAGATTTGGACCCTGGAGAGGCTAACCTCTTGGACTGACAATAGTCCGGATTGGGGGTCTCAGGCGGAGGTGCTGGCACTCCAAAGCCACATCTCTGGCATGATTACCAAGGGTACCCTCCTCACAAATGTGATTCAGGTAATGCTCGTCCGTCTCATCCTTCCCTGCCAACGCCGGTACTCCTATCTATGGGAGTTCAATCCGGAAGGGTCCCGGCCCTTGACGCATCTCTTCGGCACTAGGCACGAAGACATCTGGAAGCATCTCTTCAAGGCCCAAAAGGGGTGGCCGGCGGAGACTGAGGACAGGGGCTTCAGTACCGCGCTCACTGGATCAGAGGTATTTAAAATTTCTGCTGAATACATACTCTGTCCATACTTCAATTATAACAGGAGTTAGAGTATTTTCCTTCTATCCAGGCATGGTCGAAAAAGGCAGAGCAGATCAAGTGTCCGGCTCCCCTGCCAGAAGACCCAGAGATGCCTCAGCTGACGCCGATGTTGGTTCCGGCGCCGTACAAGGCACCAGAGAAGAAGGACAAGAAGAAGGGCAAAGAGGTCAAGAGTGATCCCCACCCTAGAGGTCCCGCGAACCCAAGGTCCGGGGAAACTAGCTCCCACCTCTCTCCCGAAGAAGAAGAGGGGGAGGAAGAAGAAGAAGACGACTCTCCCGTCTAGACAAAGGGGAGGAAAAGAGCGGCTCCTGCTAAGCAGGCAAGGCCGCGCCCAGGAAGAAGCTAAATCTTCCAGATAGTTCAGACTGAACGTTCGAGCATAGCTTCCGCGTTCAGCCCAGGATTAAGCCCCTGGCCGAATCGTAAGTACTTAGATGATAACTGCTTATGTTCGGATAATTTTCCTTTTCAACATCTAATATTTATTTTGCCTTTATATAGTCCCCCGCACGACATCCCCGTGGCTTCACTGTCATCGGGGAATTCCCTATCGCCGAGGATGGTGGAGAGCGATAAGCCTCCATGGGGCTCGTCACCCACTCTAGTGGATACTGAGGTATCCTTTCTACAAACTCCCCCTGCTCCAGCAGGTGGGAGTGGGGCAGACGAAAGGGTGCCGAGGTAAATCCCTTGGCTAGTGTCAACGAAGGGGGAGTGTTCCCCATGGTGACCGAAGACGGGGGCCCCAAGCAATTCGGGGCCCCGCCGAACACTGTTCTGGGCCCAGTGCGGCTCCGGAATTGAGAGATCAGCCCCTCGTGATGGGGGAGGGAGCGACTGCTCCCACAGCGCCCGCCGTCAATCCGAAGGCACCGAACACTCTGGAGGGAGCACTGCAAAGTGCTTCCATCGTAGAGGAACACCGCACTCTGATAAGTGCGGTCATGGAGAAAATTCAGTCCGTCAAAGGCGGACTGAACGAAGCTTTCAACAGCCTACTAACATGCTTTGAGGTATGCGATGTAATGTTCTTTAAAGAGAACTTTTTTATTATATATATAGACAGTAGCCCCTGATGCTTTGTTTGATTCTGAACAAAATCAGACGAAGTATCCATGTTATAGCATATGATAGAGCTGAACTGTGTACTTTGTGCTTGAATAGGCTTCTCTAGTTGCAGCATCTGTCCGAGCCGCAGAGGTTTTCGAGTCAAATCGGAAGCTTAAACTAGCTGACGAAGAGCTCGACCGCATCTACAAGCATTTTGATGAAACGCAAGGTATGCGAGTTTGAAGAAATTGACATTTTAACACACTATATGTATGAGCATGAGATTATTTGTATTATATGTTTCTTGTGAAACAGCTGACGCAGCTATGGTTGAAGCCATGAAGGGCGAGCTTGCGATGGCCAAGGAAGAGGCCAGAGCGAGCAAGGAAGCCGCTGATAAAGCAGTTGCCGACCTGAAGGCCGAGAAGGCCGTGCATCAACAACACGAGTCTTGGATGACCGAAGTCGAGGTCGAGCTGCAAGATACCATTCGCAAATGCGAGGCATTGGAGCAGATGACTTCAGAACAAGCATCCGAACTCAGTGGGGGCAGTTAATGCTGCCAAGGAGGCGCGGATGGAGTCGCGCGGTGCTCAAGAAGAGATAAAACAAGTGTGTCAAATAGTAGCTGGTAAGACTTTTCTCTTGTAGAGCATCTTCGGGGGTCAGAGGTATCTTAGGCTGACACGATTGTGGAGTTCTCCATGCGTGTTTGCGGATATTCCGAGGAGCATTGTTGACGCCGCCCAATACTTTTGAGCCCAGGAGGGGAACAACACAGAGAAGTTGTTCTGGTCATAGTTTCTTGCGCCAAATTGTTCGGTGCCCCTCAATGACCAAATGAAGTAACTGATCGAGCTGCACAGCATGGCGGGTACGTCCATGAAGGACTTGATAGTCCGGCTATGGCCCGCTGATCCAATCCAAAGTAGTTACTTCAGATTGGTGAATAAGCTCATCGAAGCGAGTACGCGGGTCGACGCTATTAAGTGTTCGGCCTGCATAGAGGGTGCTCTGATGGCCTTTGCCCACGTGAAGGTGCATTGGGCGAAGATGAAGGCCATGAAGATAGCAACTGCTGGCCCACCAAAGGGCAAGTATCACCGCAAGCCAGAAAGGTACTTTGTCAATGTCCTAGAAGGAGCCCGCCTTGTAGAGGGCCAGTGCTCAAAGGATATAATCTTTGTATGATTGTATTCAGATTGTTAGGACTAAGCCCATGTACCGATATATATAAATTTTGCGATCTTGTATTTTAAGCGACTTTTTTCCTCCTGTGCGGCTGTTTATTTAAATTTTGAAAGTTTCCACTCGTCGGTTTTAGCCCCCATGTAAATATTACAGGGGTGTTTGGTAACGTGCATGAACACTCTTTATCCAACGTCTTGGTCCATATAGGAGGTGTCCGCGGAGCGAACCAGGCAATCAAACTATGCGGCTTTATTGCTTTCACTTAGCCATAGGAGCTTGACTAGTGGGGCTAAGTACTAGCCCCTGGTGCGTGTAGGGCTACCGAGCTATGGTGCCCGTTCTTACGTGGCTAGGCGAAGACCAGCCCCTCGTGTAACACGGAGTGGATCTCTATCGATCGTAGTATAACACTAGGTCACCGAATCGCTTGACCGGCTCTTGCTTCATCATGACAGTCAGTTTTTAACTTTCTCTACTAAGGTACTTGACTGGACAAACCAGAAGTACAATCGCAGTAGTTCTTCATTTACTACCTTAGCCGAACAATGCGGAACGTAAGGTGGCAAACACTGGAGCCGGGCAACCCAACTATAGACCAAAGACATGATTTGGAGCCGATGCATATAATGCAATATCCAGGACGCCAAATAGTTCCCTACAAGTGTTCGGACTTTTTTGGAGGTGTGCCAGGCTGAATACAGCCCCTGGTATGAAATCCAGGTATTAAGGCATATGCAGCGATCTGACTTGGGGGTGGATAACACAGGTGGTAAATATAATATACTCCAAGCGAATTGGAACTAAATTGCTTCTTTTATATCCTGTTTAATACGGCAAGCCGTGAGGTTACAGATAATGCCGATAACACCGTCAGGCATTTTACATGCAAACAAGTAAATGAAAATAAGAGAGAAGCAAAAGGTTCATACAAAGCCTGAATCTAAAAAGAAATCTCAACACGTGGCCCTGCTACACGTCTGCGCCTTTTTCTCCTTGGTAGTATGTCCTTGAGAAGGAGCATTATGATGGCCGACTTTAAAAAAAATAGGATTCTAGAAAAGAGCTTCCTGTGCAGCCGTAAACAATGTAGGTTCTTCTAAGTGAACGTGAAAAAAGAAGATGTATTTTAGAGTCCGAATAGGGTCAAGCCGAACTATGGAATATTTGTATACTGTGTGCCCCGAGCGCTGCCCAAGGTATTTTAAGGGCATAATTGTGTATGCGAGGTACGTATGCTACCACCTTATGGGGCAGTCGGTAGGGGCGTAACAGCTAATCAAGCTCAGGTTCTTCTGAGCTGCCGCATTGTAGTGCGGATCAGACACGTTTAGCCGTGTCTGTGGTCTTGACGATCGATAAACTGTTTGGCCTAAATAAGCCGCTTTGGACCTCGGCCGCTAGGAGCGCAGTGTCTTCCTCCGTACGGAGGGAGCGCTCCATGTTTCCATTGACCGTGATGACGCCGCGTGGTCTAGGCATTTTGAGCTTTAAGTAAGCATAATGCGGTACTGTGTTAAAGCGGGCGAAGGCCGTTCTTCCGAGTAGTGCATGATAGCCACTTCGGAACGGAGCAATGTCAAAGATTAACTCTTCGCTTCAAAAGTTGTCTGGGGAGCCGAATACGACTTCCAATGTTAATGAGCCCGTGCAGCGGGCTTCTACACCTGATATCACTCCTTTAAAGGTAGTGCTGCTGGGCTTAATTCTTGACGGGTCTATCCCCATCTTGCGGACAGTGTCTTGGTATATCAGATTGAGACTGTTGTTGCCGTCCATAAGGACTCGAGTAAGATGATATCCATCAATTACGGGGTCGAGCACTAAGGCCGCCAAACCTCCGTGATGGATACTGCTTGGAGGATCCCTACGATCAAAGGTGATCGGACAAGCCTACCATGGGTTGAACTTGGGGGCGACAGGCTCGACGGCATAGACATGCCGGAGTGCGCGCTCGCGCTCCCTCTTGGGGATATGTGTGATGTATATCATGTTCATGGTTTTTACCTCTGGTGGGAACTTCTTCTGTCCCGCCGTGTTTGGCTGGCGAGGTTCATCCTTGTCTTCGCTTTGAGGTCATTTCCCCTTGTGTTCGGAGTTTAGCTTGCCGGCCTGCTTAAAGACCCAATAGTTACGGTTGGTATGATTTGTAGGTTTCTCAGGGGTGCCAAGGATCTGGCAAGGCATGTCTAGTATTTTTTCCAAGCTAGATGAACTATCTATGTTGCCTTTGAATGGCTCTTCCGTTGACCAGGCCTGGAGCCACTGAATCCGGCGTTTACCGTTGTGTCGTCTGTGCTTCCAGTATTGTTTCGACGCTTGTTTTTATTGCGCAGTGGCTTGCCATTGCCATCCCTGACTTCAGAGGTGTCAGGGTCGCTGGTGTTGTTGAAACTGCGAGCCGGCCAGCTGTCCTCGCCCGCGCAAAAGTGGGTCATGAGTGTAGTTAGGGCTGCCATTCTTCTCAACTTCTCTTGGTCGAGGTGTCTAGTTAGCCATTCGTCCCAGACACTGTGTTTGAATGCCGCTAAGGCCTCGACGTCCGGACAGTCGATAATTTGGTTCTTTTTAGTTAAGAACCGATTCCAAAGCTTACGGGCTGACTCCCCGGGTTGCTGGATTATATGACTTAGATCGTCAGCATCCGGGGGCGGACATAGGTCCCCTGAAAGTTGGCCCAAAAAGCATCCTCAAGTTCTTCCCAGCTTCCAATGGAGTTCTCTGGGAGGCTGTTTAACTAGTGCCGAGCTGGTCTTTCAGCTTGAGAGGTAAGTATTTGATGGGGTGGAGATCATCTCCACGAGCCATGTGGATGTGAAGAATAAAGTCTTCTATCCATACAGCAGGGTCCGTTGTTCCATCATACGCCTCGATGTTTACGGGTTTAAACCCTTCTGGAAATTCATGATCCATCACCTCATCGGTGAAGCACAGAGGGTGTGCGGCACCCCTGTATTTTGCGATATCGTGGCGCAGGTCGGACGGTATTGGTGTTCGGTGTTGGCTCTGAACTGGAATACGGCCGGTTTGTCTGGCTTGATAGCCGTCGTTCCGTGTGTGGGCACGTTCCCTTGATCCGTAGATTGATCTGGTCTGGCCAGCCTTTTTATTCAGGTCCTGATGTAGATCGTACTTATGGCCCTGAGCCGCTGTATCCTTTCATTTACGGTGAGGAGGTACGGGCTTGTGTACGGCATTCCTGGCAGCTTTGTCCCGTCCACGGGGTGCTCGGTTCGGTTTATTGGACTAAACATACTTTGGTGGAATTGGCGCAGGGGCCGTGTCGTCGAATTGGGGCAGCAGCTTGCGTTTGGGATAGCTCTTCATTTGGCCCTTATAGCCGCATCGTTCTTCAGCATCTAGCACTTTGATCCATCTGTCATTGAGTGTATCATGTTCGGCTCTAAGTCGCTGTTGATGCTTCTTCAGGTTCCTTGCGGTGGCAATGAGCTGTTGTTGAAAGTGTTTCTGTTCAAGCGGTTCTTCAGGGACGATGAAATTCTTCGTCTCCCAGGCTGATGTCCTCTTCGGAGATAGGTTGATAATTATTGTCATTTGCATCGCTGTGATCGGCCAGCGGTTCTGGACTGTGTTCTCCATCCTCCCGTTCGTCCTGCTCTACCGCTGGCTCCACGGGGTCATCGGCTTGTTCTGGATCATCATTGTCTTCAGTGATAGAGCTACTCCCTTTCCCTTTACGTGATCAAGATCGACGCTTCTGACGCCGGCGTTTGGGAGGTTCATCGACCGGCTTGTCTTGTTCTGGATTGGTATCGTCGTCACCCTCCTTCTTGTTGTGTGTGTCCACCATGTATACATCATATGTAGAAGTAGCCGTCCATCACCCGGTTGCGGGCGGGTTTGCACTTAGCTCGGCTTCGGCATCGTGGTCCATCCCATCAATGTCTTCGGAAGCGTAATCTAATAGATCGATTAAATCCTCGACCTTGGCTACCAAATGGGTGGTGGGTGGGAAGCAAAATTCCCTGTCCTCGGCCTCCAGTTCAAACTGGGCATAGTTCGGCTGAGAATTCTCTGCCATAGAGAGTGATTTTAGTAAGTCCAGCGCTTCGTCTAAGGGTGAGTGTTGGACATGTGTTCGGACATCTGCGGGGCTGAGTTCGGTGATAACAGTTTGATCAAGCCCGGAAGGCGCGGATCCCGAAGGTTGGGAGCTCGCAATCGGAGGCGAGTCTGGAGCTCCAACGGTGGGGGGAATCCCGCTCAAGGCTGGTTCTGTGTGTGGCTCAAGCGCCGCTAAGTCTGCGGTTTCCGTGGCAGGGTTGATCTTCCCGTCCTTGGATGAAGCGATCTGCTCCGGATCTAAGGCCAGAGTTGTTGCGGGTGTTGTCCCCTGGATGGGGTCCGATGACAGATCTAAGTTGTGTTCATCATGGTGGCAGGGAGTAGCTGCCATGGGTGTGAATCCATCGAAGATCAAATCTTCGCAGATATCAGCAACGTAGTTTAGGCTTCCAAATCTGATCTGATGACCAGGGGTGTAGCTGTCAACCTGCTCGAGGTGGCCTTGAGTGTTGGCACAAAGCACGAAGCCGCCAAACACAAAAGGCTAGCTAGGGAGAGAAATTCCCTTGGCGGTGGCACCATCGTTGATGACGAAGCGAGCCATTAATCCTTCAGGCGACGACACAGTGGAACTCTCAATGAAAGCACCAATGTGTTGGGGAACGTAGCAGAATTCAAAAAAATTCTACGCCTTCACCAAGATCCAACTATGGAGACATCTAGCAACGAGCGAGTATGAGTGCATCTACATACCGTTATGTAGATCGCGAGCGGAAGCTTTCGAAGAAGCGTGGATGAAGTAGTCGTACTCTTCGCGTTCTTCGTCACCGATGATCTAGCGCCGAACGGACGGCACCTCCACGTTCAACACACGTACGGTGCAGCAACGTCACCCCCTTCTTGATCCAGCAAGGGGGGAGGATAAGTCGTCAGAGATCCGGCAGCACGACGGCGTGATGACGGATGCAGTGGAGATCGCAGCAGGGCTTCGCCGGGCGCCCTGCGTTGGAGTATGGAGGTGTGACGGGAGGGGGAGAGGCGCCAGGGCAATGGTGCGGCAGCCCTCTCCCCTCCCACATATATATATAGGGGCCAGGGGGTGCGCCAGGGCCCCGGTAGATCCAATCTGCAGGGGGGGCGGCGGCCAGGGGGGAGTCCTTGCCCCCCAAGGCAAGTGGTGGCCCCCCTCCCCTTAGGGTTTTAACCCTAGGCGCATGGGGAGGTGGGCCACTAGTGGTGCGCCAGCCCAGAGGGGCTGGACACTTCCCCTTGCGGCCTAGGGGCCCCACCGGGATGGGTGGCCCCACCCGGTGGACCCCCGGGGACCCTCCGGTGGTCCCGGGACGCTCCCGGTGACCCCCGGAGATCACCCGATAGCCGAAACTAGACTTCCTATATATCAATCTTTACCTCCGGACCATTCCGGAACTCCTCGTGACATCCGGGATCTCATCCGGGACTCCGAACAACTTTCGGGTTTCCACGTGCATTTATCTCTACGACCCCAGCGTTACCGAACCTTAAGTGTGTAGACCCTACGGGTTCGGGAGACACGTACACATGACCATGACGACTCTCCGGTCAATAACCAACAGCGGGATCTGGATACCCATGTTGGTTCCTACGTGTTCCTCGATGATCTTCATCGGGTGAACCACCGTGTCAAGGATTCACTCAATCCCGTATGTTATTCCCTTTGTCCATCGGTACGTTACTTGCCCGAGATTCGATCGTCGGTATTCCTGATACCTTGTTCAATCTCGTCATGGCAAGTCTCTTTACTCGATCCGTAATCCATCATCCCGTGACTAACTACTTAGTCACATTGAGCTCATTATGATGATGTCTTACCGAGTGAGCCCAGAGGTACCTCTCCGTCATACGGAGTGACAACATTCCAGTCTCGGTTCGTACCAACTCAACAGACACTTTCGGAGATACCCGATGCGTACCTTTATAGTCACCCAGTTACGTTGTGACGGTTGGCACACCCAAAGTACTCCTAAGGCATCCGGGAGTTGTACAACCTCATGGTCTAAGGAATAAATACTTGACACCAAAAAAACTTATGCATTACGAACTATACGATCTCGTGCTATGCTCAGGATTGGGTCTTGTCCATCACATCATTCTCCTAATGATGTGATCCCGTTATCACCGACATCCCATGTCCATGGTCAGGAAACCGTGACCATCTGTTGATCAACGAGCTGGTAACTAGAGGCCTACCAGGGACTCATTGTGGTCTATGTATTCACACATGTATCGCTGTTTCCGTACAATACAATTCAAGCATGAATAACAGACAATTATCATGAACAAGGAGATATAATAATAATGCTTTTATTATTGCCTCTAGGGCATATCTCCAGCAGTCTCCCACTTGCACTAGAGTCAATAATCTAGTTACATTGTGATGAATCGAACACCCATAGAGTTCTGGTGTTGATCATGTTTTGCTCGTGAAAGAGGTTTAGTCAACGGGTCTGCTACATTCAGATCCGTATGCACTTTACAAATATCTATGTCTCCATCCTGAACATAATTCCGGATGGAGTTGAAACGACGCTTGATGTGCTTGGTCTTCTTGTGAAACCTGGGCTCCTTGGTAATAGCAATAGCACCAGTGTTGTCACAGAAGAGAGTCATTGGGCTTGACGCGCTTGGAATGACTCCTAGGTCGGTGATGAACTCCTTCATCCAGACTCCTTCCTGCGCTGCTTCAGAAGCAGCTATGTACTCCGCTTCACATGTAGATGCTGCCACCACGCTCTGTTTGCAACTGCACCAGCTGACTGCCCCTCCATTCAAAATATACACGTATCCGGTTTGAGACTTAGAGTCATCCAGATCTGTGTCGAAACTAGCATCGACGTAACCCTTTACGACGAGCTCTTCGTCACCTCCATAAATAAGAAACATATCCTTAGTCCTTTTCAGGTACTTCAGGATGTTCTTGACCGCTGTCCAGTGTTCCGTACCGGGATCACTTTGGTACCTCCCTACCAAACTTATGGCAAGGTTCACATCAGGTCTGGTACACAGCATGGCATACATGATAGAACCTATGGCCGAGGCATAGGGAATGACACTCATCTTTTCTCTATCTTCTGTCGTGGTCGGCGACTGAGCCTTGCTCAATCTCATACCTTGCAAAACAGGCAAGAATCCTTTCTTTGACTGATCCATATTGAACTTCTTCAATATTTTGTCAAGGTATGTACTTTGTGAAAGACCAATGAGGCGTCTCGATCTATCTCTATAGATTTTGACGCCTAATATGTAAGCAGCTTCTCCAAGGTCCTTCATTGAAAAACTTTTATTCAAGTAGGCCTTTGCATTTTCCAAGAATTCTATATCATTTCCCATCAGCAATATGTCATCCACATATAATATGAGAAATGCCATAGAGCTCCCACTCACTTTCTTGTAAATACAGGCTTCTCCATAAGTCTGTATAAATCCAAACGCTTTGATCACTTCATCAAAGCGAATATTCCAACTCCGAGATGCTTGCACCAGCCCGTAAATCGAGCGCTGGAGCTTGCATACCTTGTTAGCGTTCTCTGGATCGACAAAACCTTCCGGTTGCATCATATACAACTCTTCCTTGAGGAAGCCGTTAAGGAATGATGTTTTGACGTCCATTTGCCATATCTCATAATCATAGAATGCGGCAATAGCTAACATGATTCTGACTGACTTCAGCATCGCTACGGGAGAGAAAGTCTCGTCGTAGTCAATCCCTTGAACTTGTCGATAACCCTTAGCGACAAGCCGAACCTTATAGATGGTCATATTACCATCCGCGTCTGTCTTCTTCTTAAATATCCATTTGTTTTCTATGGCGTGCCTGTCATCAGGCAAGTCCACCAAAGTCCATACTTTGTTTTCATACATGGATTCTATCTCGGATTTCATGGCTCCAAGCCATTTATTGGAATCTGGGCCCGCCATCGCTTCTTCATAGTTCGAAGGTTCACCGTTGTCTAACAACATGATTTCCAGTACAGGGTTGCCGTACCATTCTGGTGCGGAACGTGCCCTTGTGGACCTTCGAAGTTCAGTAGCAACTTGATCTGTTTCTTCATGATCATTATCATCAACTTCCTCCCTTGTCGGTGTAGGCACCTCAGGAACAGTTTCCTGCGCTGCGCTACTTTCCGGTCCAGGAGGGGTGACTATCACCTCATCAAGTTCTACTTTCCTCCCACTCACTTCTTTCGAGAGAAACTCTTTCTCCAGAAAGCATCCATTCTTGGCAACAAAGACTTTGCTTTCGGATCTGTGGTAGAAGGTGTACCCAATTGTTTCCTTTGGGTATCCTATGAAGACGCATTTCTCCGATTTGGGTTCGAGCTTTTCAGGTTGAAGTTTCTTGACATAAGCATCGCAACCCCAAACTTTTAGAAACGACAGCTTCGGTTTCTTGCCAAACCAAAGTTCATACGGAGTCGTCTCAACGGATTTCGACGGAGCCCTATTTAAAGTGAATGCGGCAGTCTCTAAAGCATAACCCCAAAAAGATAGCGGTAAATCGGTGAGGGACATCATAGATCGCACCATGTCCAACAGAGTACGATTTCAACGTTCGGACACACCGTTACGTTGAAGTGTTCTGGGCGGTGTCAATTGTGAAACAATTCCACAACTCCTAAGGTGTGTGCCAAATTCATGACTTAAATATTCACCCCCACGATCCGATCGCAAGAACTTTATTTTTCTGTCACGTTGATTCTCAACCTCATTCTGAAATTCCTTGAACTTTTCAAAGGTCTCAGACTTGTGTTTCATCAAATAGATATACCCGTATCTACTCAAGTCATCCGTGAGGGTGAGAACATAACGGTAGCCTCCGCGAGCCTCAACACTCATTGGACCGCACACATCGGTATGTATGATTTCCAACAAGTTGGTTGCTCGCTCCATTGTTCCGGAGAACGGAGTCTTGGTCATCTTGCCCAAGAGGCATGGTTCGCACGTGTCAAATGATTCATAATCAAGAGACTCTAGAAGTCCATCTGAATGGAGCTTCTTCATACGTTTGACACCAATATGACCAAGGCGGCAATGCCACAAGTATGTGGGACTATCATTATCAACTTTACATCTTTTGGCATCTACACTATGAATATGTGTATCACTACGTTCGAGATTCATCAAAAATAAACCATTGACCAGCGGGGCATGACCATAAAACATATCTCTCAAATAAATAGAACAACCATTATTCTCTGATTTGAAAGAATAGCCATCTCGCATAAGACGAGATCCAGATACAATGTTCATGCTCAAAGCTGGTACTAAATATCAATTATTGAGGTTTAAAACTAATCCCGAGGGTAGATGTAGAGGTAGCGTGCCGACGGCGATCACATCGACCTTGGAACCATTCCCGACGCGCATCGTCACCTCATCCTTCGCCAGTCTCTGTTTATTCTGCAGCTCCTGTTTTGAGTTACAAATATGAGCAACTGCACCGGTATCGAATACCCAGGAGCTACTACGAGTGCTGGTAAGGTACACATCAATAACATGTATATCATATATACCTTTGACGTTGCCGGCCTTCTTGTCTGCTAAGTATTTGGGGCAGTTCCGCTTCCAGTGACCCGTTCCCTTGCAATAAAAGCACTCTGTCTCAGGCTTGGGTCCATACTTTGGCTTCTTCCCGCAACAGGCTTGCCAGGCGCGGCAACTCCCTTGCCGTCCTTCTTGAAGTTCTTCTTACCCTTACCTTTCTTGAACTTAGTGGTTTTATTGACCATCAACACTTGATGTTCTTTCTTGATGTCCACCTCCGCTGATTTCAGCATCGAATACACCTCGGGAATGGACTTCTCCATCCCCTGCATATTGAAGTTCAACACGAAGCTCTTGAAGCTTGGTGGGAGCGACTGGAGGATTCTGTCAATGACCGCTTCATCTAGGAGATTCATTCCCAGCTGAGACAAGCGGTTGTGCAATCCTGAAATCTTGAGGATGTGCTCACTGACAGAACTGTTCTCCTCCATCTTACAGCTGTAGAATGCGTCGGAGACATCATATCTCTCGACTCGGGCATGAGCTTGGAAAACCATTTTCAGCTCTTCGAACATCTCATATGCTCCGTGGTGCTCAAAATGTTTTTGGAGTCCCGACTCTAAGCTGTAAAGCATGCCGCACTGAACCAGGGAGTAATCATCACTACGCGACTGCCAGACGTTCAAAACGTCTTGGGCCGCATCGGGAGCAGGTGCATCACCTAGCGGTGCTACTAGGACATATGATCTCTTGGCAGCTATGAGGATAATCCTCAGGTTACGGACCCAACCCGTATAGTTGCTACCATCGTCTTTCAGCTTGGTTTTCTCTAGGAACGCGTTGAAGTTGAGGGAAACCTGAGCGTGGGCCATTTGATCTACAAGAGATATTGTAAAGAATTTAGACTAAGTTCATGATAATTAAGTTCATCTCAATCAAATTTTAATAAACTCCCACTCAGAATGACATCTCTCTAGTCATCCAAGTGATACACGATCCGAATCGACTAGCCCGTGTCCGATCATCACGTGAGACGGACCAGTCATCAACGATGAACATCTTCATGTTGATCGTATCTTCTATACGACTCGTGTTCGACCTTTCGGTCTTCCGTGTTCCGAGGCCATGTCTGTACATGCTAGGCTCGTCAAGTGAACCCTAAGTGTATCGCGTGTGTAAATCTGTCTTACACCCGTTGTATGCGAACGTTAGAACCTATCACACCCGATCATCACGTGGTGCTTCGGAGCAACGAACTTTAGCAACGGTGCACAGTTAGGGGAAACACAATACTTGAAATTTTAGTGAGAGATCATCTTATTTACTACCGTCGTTCTAAGTAAACAAGATGCATAAACATGATAAACATCACATGCAATCAATTAAAGTGACATGATATGGCCAATATCATCTTGCTCATCATCTTGTCACCGGCTCGACACCATGATCTTCATCATCGTGTCTTGAAGAAGTCGTCACGCCAACTATTACTTCTACTACTATAGCTAACGTTTAGCAATGAAGTAAAGTAATTACATGGCGATATTCAGTGACACGCAGGTCATACAATAATTAAGACAACTCCTATGGCTCCTGCCGGTTGTCAAGTTCATCGACATGCAAGTCGTGATCCCCTATTACAAAAACATGATCAATCTCATACATCACATATATCATTCATCACATCTTCGTTCTTGGCCATACCACGTCACAAAACACATGCTGCAAAAACAAGTTAGACGTCCTCTAATTGTTGTTGCAAGTTTTACGTGGCTTCTATAGGATTTCTAGCAAGAACGTTTCTTACCTACCTAAACCACAACATGATTTGTCAACTTCTATTTACCCTTCATAAGGACCCTTTTCATCGAATCCGATCCGACTAAAGTAGGAGAGACAGACACCCGCCGGCCACCTTATGCATCTAGTGCATGTCTGTCGGTGGAACCAGTCTCACGTAAGCGTACGTGTAAAGTCGGTCCGGGCCGCTTCATCCCACAATACCGCCGAATCAAGATTGACTAGTAACGGTAAGAAAGTTGAACAAAATCAAACGCCCACAACTGTTTTGTGTTCTACTCGTGCAAGATGCTACGCATAAAACCTAGCTCAGATGCCACTGTTGGGGAACGTAGCAGAATTCAAAAAAATTCTACGCCTTCACCAAGATCCAACTATGGAGACATCTAGCAACGAGCGAATATGAGTGCATCTACATACCGTTATGTAGATCGCGGGCGGAAGCTTTCGAAGAAGCGTGGATGAAGTAGTCGTACTCTTCGCGTTCTTCGTCACCAATGATCTAGCGCCGAACGGACGGCACCTCCGCATTCAACACACGTACGGTGCAGCAACATCACCTCCTTCTTGATCCAGCAAGGGGGGAGGAGAAGTCGTCAGAGATCCGGCAGCACGACGGCGTGATGACGGATGCAGTGGAGATCGCAGCAGGGCTTCGCCGGGCGCCCTGCGTTGGAGTATGGAGGTGTGACGGGAGGGGGAGAGGCGCCAGGGCAATGGTGTGGCAGCCCTCTCCCCTCCCACATATATATAGGGGCCAGGGGGGTGCGCCAGGGCCGCTGCAGATCCAATCTACAGGGGGGGGGGGCGGCCAGGGGGGAGTCCTTGCCCCCCAAGGCAAGTGGTGGCCCCCCTCCCCTTAGGGTTTTAACCCTAGGCGCATGGGGAGGTGGGCCACTAGTGGTGCGCCAGCCCAGAGGGGCTGGACACTTCCCCTTGCGGCCTAGGGGCCCCACCGGGATGGGTGGCCCCACCCGGTGGACCCTCCGGTGGTCCCGGGACGCTCCCAGTGACCCCCGGAGATCACCCGATAGCCGAAACTGGACTTCCTATATATCAATCTTTACCTCCGGACCATTCCGGAACTCCTCGTGACGTCCAGGATCGCATCCGGGACTCCGAACAACTTTCGGGTTTCCACGTGCATTTATCTCTACGACCCCAGCGTTACCGAACCTTAAGTGTGTAGACCCTACGGGTTCGGGAGACACGTAGACATGACCGAGACGACTCTCCGGTCAATAACCAACAGTGGGATCTGGATACCCATGTTGGTTCCTACGTGTTCCTCGATGATCTTCATCGTGTGAACCACCGTGTCAAGGATTCACTCAATCCCGTATGCTATTCCCTTTGTCCATCGGTACGTTACTTGCCTGAAATTCGATCGTCGGTATTCCCGATACCTTGTTCAATCTCGTCATGGCAAGTCTCTTTACTCGATCCGTAATCCATCATCCCGTGACTAACTACTTAGTCACATTGAGCTCATTATGATGATGTCTTACCGAGTGGGCCCAGAGGTACCTCTCTGTCATACGGAGTGACAACATTCCAGTCTCGGTTCGTACCAACTCAACAGACACTTTCGGAGATACCCGATGCGTACCTTTATAGCCACCCAGTTACGTTGTGACGGTTGGCACACCCAAAGTACTCCTACGGCATCCGGGAGTTGTACAACCTCATGGTCTAAGGAATAAATACTTGACACCGAAAAGCTTATGCATTACGAACTATACGATCTCGTGCTATGCTCAGGATTGGGTCTTGTCCATCATATCATTCTCCTAATGATGTGATCCCGTTATCACCGACATCCCATGTCCATGGTCAGGAAACCGTGACCATCTGTTGATCAACGAGCTGGTAACTAGAGGCCTACCAGGGACTCATTGTGGTCTATGTATTCACACATGTATCGCTGTTTCCGTACAATACAATTCAAGCATGAATAACAGACAATTATCATGAACAAGGAGATATAATAATAATGCTTTTATTATTGCCTCTAGGGCATATCTCCAACACAATGTCGGTGTAAAGACCGGTAGATCTCGGGTAGGGGGTCCCGAACTATGCGTCTAAGGATCGATGGTAATAGGAGACTGGGGACACGATGTTTACCCAGGTTCGGGCCCTCTCGATCGAGGTAATACCCTACTGCCTGCTTGATTGATCTTGATGAATATGGGGTTACAAGAGTTGATCTACCACGAGATCGTAATGGCTAAACCCTAAAAGTCTAGCCTATGTGATTGCTATGATTCTTCTGTCTCTACGGACTAATCCCTCCGGTTTATATATGCACCGGAGGGACCTAGGGTTTGTACATGACCATCTTGCATAGGAAGGAAAGTATAACACCCGAACTCTAAACTTGCTATTTTGCACATATGGGAGTCCTATCCGGATACGGGAGATAGCCTTCATCAATAATCTTCACGACCCACCAGTCCGGCCCATAACAAGCGATCCGGTCACATGAGAACCCCTTAATCCAGGACTCCCTCATCCATCACATCATTCTCCTAATGATGTCATCCCATTGATCACATGACAACATATGTCTATGGTTAGGAAACTTAACCATCTTTGATTGACGAGCTAGTCTAGTAGAGGCTTACTAGGGACACGGTGTTTTGTCTATGTATTCACACATGTATCAAGTTTCCGGTTAATACAATTCTAGCAATAATAATAACCATTTATCATGATATAAGGATATATAAAATAACAACTTTATTATTGCCTCTAGGGCATATTTCCTTCAGTCTATCACTTGCACTAGAGTCAATAATCTAGTTCACGTCGCCATGTGATTTAACACTGATAGTTCACATCGCCATGTGACCAACACCCAAAGGGTTTACTAGAGTCGATAATCTAGTTCACATCACCATGTGATTAACACCCAAAGAGTACTAAGGTGTGATCATGTTTTGCTTTGTGAGAGAATTTTAGTCAACGGGTCTGTCACAATCAGATCCGTATGTATTTTGTTAATTTCTATGTCTACAATGCTCTGCATGGAGCTACTCCAGATACTTGCTCCCACTATCAGTACGTATCCAGATTGAGACTCAGAGTCATCTGGATCAGTGTCAAAGATTGCATCAACATAACCCTTTACGACGAACTCTTTATCACCTCCATAATCGAGAAACATTTCCTTACTCATCTAAGGATAATTTTGACCGTTGTCCAGTGATCCACTCCTGGATAACTCTTGTACCCCCTTGACATACATGTGGCAAGGCACACATTAAGTCTAGTACACAACATGGCATGATTTATAGTACCTATGGTTGAGGCATAGGGAATGACTTTCATTCTCTCTCTATTTTTTTTGTCGTGGTCGGGCTTTGAGTCTTACTCGACTTCATACCTTACAACTCGGGCAAGAACTCCTTATTTGACTGATCCATTTTGAACTCCTTCAAAATCTTATCAAGGTATGTACTCATCGAAAGTCTTATCAAGCGTCTTGATCTATAGATCTTGATGCCCAATGTGTAAGCAGCTTCACCGAGGTCTTTCTTTGAAAAAACCCTTTCAAACACTCCTTTATGCTTTCCAGAAAAATTCTACATCATTTCCGATCAACAATATGTCATTCACATATACTTATCAGAAATGTTGTAGTGCTCTCACTCACTTTCTTATAAATACAGGCTTCACCATAAGCCTATACAAAACCATATGCTTTGATCAACTTATTAAAGCATATATTCCAACTCCGAGATGCTTGCACAAGTCCATAGATAGATTGCTGGAGTTTGCACACTTTGTTAGCACCTCTAGGATCTACAAAACCTTCTGGTTGCATCATATACAACTCTTCTCTCAGAAATCTATTAAGGAATGCAGTTTTGACATCCATTTGCCAAATTTCATAATCATAAAATGCGGCAATTGCTACCATGATTCGGACAGACTTAAGCATCGCTACGGGTGAGAAATTCTCATCGTAGTCAACTCCATGAACTTGTCGAAAACCTTTCGCAACAAGTCGAGCTTTGTAGACAGTGATATTACCATCACCGTATGTCTTCCTCTTGAAGATCCATTTATTCTCAATGGCTTGCCGATCATCGGGCAAGTCCACCAAAGTCCATACTTTGTTCTCATACATGGATCATATCTCAGATTTCATGGCATCAAGCCATTTTTCATAATCTGGGCTCATCTTAGCTTCTTCATAGTTCAAAGGTTCGCCGTTGTCTAACAACATGACTTCCAGGATAGGGTTACCGTACCACTCTAGCGCGGTATGTGTTCTGGTCGACCTTCGAGGTTCGGTAGTAACTTGATCTGAAGTCTCATGATCATTATCATTAGCTTCTTCTCTAGTTGGTGTAGGCATCACGGGAATGATTTTCTCTGATGATCTACTTTCCAATTCGAGCGAAGGTACAATTACCCCATCAAGTTCAACTTTCCTCCCACTCACTTCTTTCGAGAGAAACTCCTTCTCTAGAAAGGATCCATTCTTAGCAACAAAGATCTTGTCTTCGGATCTGTGGTAGAAGGTGTATCCTATAGTTTCTTTTGGGTATCCTATGAAGACGCACTTCTCACATTTGGGTTCGAGCTTATCAGGCTGAAGCTTTTTCACATAAGCATCACAACCCCAAACTTTAAGAAACGACAACTTTGGTTTCTTCCCAAACCATAGTTCACACGGTGTCGTCTCAATGGATTTAGATGGTGCCCTATTTAACGTGAATGTCACTGTCTCTAATGCATAACCCCGAAATGATAAAGGAAAATCGGTAAGAGACATCATAGAATGCACAATATCCAATAAAGTACGGTTACGACGTTCGGACACACCATTATGTTGTGGTGTTCTAGGTGGTGTGAGTTGTGAAACTATTCCACATTATTTCAAATGAAGACCAAACTCTTAACTCAAATATTCGCCTCCGTGATCGGATCGTAGAAACTTTATTTTCTTGTTACAATGATTCTATACTTCACTCTGAAATTATTTGAACTTTTCAAATGTTTCAGACTTGTGTTTCATTAAGTAGATATACCCATATCTACTCAAATCATCTGTGAAGGTGAGAAAATAACGATACCCGCCGTGTGCTTCAACACTCATCGGACTGCATACATCGGTATGTATAATTTCCAATAACTCATTAGCTCGCTCCATTGTTCCGAAGAACGGAGTTTTAGTCATCTTTCCTATGAGGCATGGTTCGCAAATATCAAATGATTCATAATCAAGTGATTCCAAAAGTCCATCGGCATGGAGTTTCTTCATGCGCTTTACACCAATATGACCTAAACGGCAGTGCCATAGGTATGTCTCATTATTATTATCAACTATGCATCTTTTGGCATCAACATTATGAATATGTGTATTACTATGATCGAGATTCAATAAACCACTAACATTGGGTGTATGACCATAAAAGGTTTTATTCATGTAAATAGAATAACAATTATTCTCTGACTTAAATGAATAACTGTATTGCAATAAACATGATCCTTATCTTGTTCATGCTCAACGCAAACACCAAATAACATTTATTTAGGTTCAACACTAATCCCGAAAGTATAGGGAGTGTGCGATGATGATCATATCAATCTTGAAACCACTTCCAACACACATTGTCACCTCACCCTCAACTAGTCTCCGCTTATTCTGCAACTCTTGTTTCGAGTTACTAATCTTAGCAACCGAACAAGTATTAAATACCCAGGGGCTACTACGAACACTAGTAAGGTACACATCAATAACATGTATATCAAATATACCTTTGTTCACTGACCATTTCCTTCTTATCCGCCAACTATTTGGGGTAGTTCCGCTTCTAGTGACCATTTCCTTTGTAGTAGAAGCACTCAGTTTCAGGCTTGGGTCTAGCTTTGGGCTTCTACTCGGGAGTGGCAACTTGCTTGCCTTTCTTTTGAGGTTCCCTTTCTTTCACTTGCCCTTTTTCTTGAAACTAGTGGTCTTGTTAACCATCAACACTTGATGCTCTTTTTGATTTCTACCTTCGTTGATTTCAGCATCGTGAAGAGCTCGGGAATTGTTTTTGTCATCCCTTGCATATTATAGTTCATCACAAAGTTCTAGTAGCTTGGTGATAGTGGCTAGAGAACTCTTGCAATCACTATCTTATCTGGAAGATTAACTCCCACTTGA
This sequence comes from Secale cereale, assembly GCA_902687465.1. Lineage (NCBI taxonomy): Eukaryota > Viridiplantae > Streptophyta > Magnoliopsida > Poales > Poaceae > Secale > Secale cereale. Next base: position 572,153,234 of record LR738710.1, read on the forward strand.
TTCAAGTGATTGTAGTACCCAGACATTCTGAGCATATGCTCACTAGTTGAGTTGTTCTCCTCCATCTTGTAGGCAAAAGTAGTTGTCATAGGTCTCATACCTCTAGACAGGGGCTTGAGTCTGAAATATCAATTTCAGCTCTTGGAACATCTCATGTGCTATGTGTCATTCAAAACGTTTTTGAAGTCCCGGTTCTAAGCCGTAAAGCATGGCGCACTAAACTATTAAGTAGTCATCATATCGAGCTTTGCCAAACGTTCATAACGGCTGCATCTCCTCCTACAATAGGTCTATCACTTAGCGGTGCATCAAGGACATAATACTTCTGTGCAGCAATGAGGATAATCCTCAGATCACGGACCTAGTCCGCGTCATTGCTACTAACATATTTCAACTAAGTTTTCTCTAGGAACGCATTAAAATTCAAGGGAACGGTAGCACGGGCCATTGATCGACATAGATATGCAAATACTATCAGGAATAAGTTCATGACAAATTAAGTTCAGTTAATCAAATTACTTAAGAACTCCCACTTAGATAGACATCCCTCGAGTCATCTAAATGATCACGTGGTCCAAATCAACTAAACCATGTCTGATCATCACGTGAGATGGAGTAGTCTTCAATGGTGAACATATCTATGTTGATCATATCTACTATATGATTCACGTTCGACCTTTCGGTCTCCAGTGTTCCGAGTCCATGTCTGTACATGATAGCCTCGTCAAGTTTAACCCTAGTATTCCGCATGTGCAAAACTGTCTTGCACCCGTTGTATGTGAATGTAGAGCCTATCACACCCGATCATCACATGGTGTCTTAGCAAGATGAACTGTCGCAACGGTGCATACTCAGGGAGAACACTTATACCTTCAAATTTTAGTAAGGGATCCTCTTATAATGCTACCGCCGTACTAAGTAAAATAAGATCAATAAAAGATAAACATCACATGCAAACAAAATATGTGACATGATATGGCCATCATCATCTTGTGCTTTTGAAATCCCTCTCCAAAGCATCATCATGATCTCCATCGTCACCGGCTTGACACTTTGATCTCCGTCGTAGCCTTGTGGTCGTCTCACCAACTATTGCTAACTCATAGCAATAAAGTAAAGCAATTACATGGTGTTTGCAATTCATACAATAAAGAGGCAATAATAAGACTCCTGCCGGTTGCCGATAATTTACAAAACATGATCATCTCATACAATAACGTATAACTCATCACGTCTTGACCATATCACATCACAACATGCCCTGCAAAAACAAGTTAGACGTCCTCTACTCTGTTGTTACAAGTTTTACGTGGCTGCTACGGGCTTCAAGAAAGAACCGTTCTTACCTACGGCACAAAACCGCAACAGTGTTTTGTCAAGTTTGTTGTTTTAACCTTCTTCAAGGACCGGCCATAGTCAAATTTAATTCAACTAAAGTAGGAGAAACAGACACTCACCAGCCACCTTTATGCAAAACTAGTTGCATGTTTGTCGGTGGAACCGGTCTCATGAAGGTGGTCATGTAAGGCTGGTCCGGGCCGCTTCATCCAACAATACCGCCGAATCAAAATAAGACATTGGTGGTAAGCAGTATGACAATCACTGCCCACAACTCTTTGTGTTCTACTCGTGCATATTATCTACGCATAGACCTAGCTCATGATTCCACTGTTGGGAAACGTAGCATGCAATTTCAAAAATTTCCTACGCTCATGCAAGATCTATCTAGTAGATGCATAGCAACGAGAGGGGGAGAGCATCTTCATACCCTTGAAGATCGCTAAGAGGAAGCGTTTATCAACGCGGTTGATGTAGTCGTACACCTTCACGATCCGTCCCGATCGAGTACTGAATGTATGGCACCTCCGCATTCAGCACATGTTAATCTCGATGACGTCCTCGCCTTCTTGATCCAGCAAGACGGGCGAAGTAGTATATGAGTTCCGGCAGCACGACGGCGTGGTGACGGTTGGTGGTGAAGAATAATCTCTGCAACGCTTCCCCAAGCACTACAGAAACTAGAGGGGCGGGTTGCCGGCACACGTCTTGGTGAATCTTGATGTGTCTTGGGTGCTAGACCTGCCCTTCTATTTATATGTTGAGCCCTGGGGTCAATACTTGGAGTAAAAGCCTCCTCAAAGTCAGTTTTGCCCGAAAAGCAAGAGTCCCACTCAGACTCCAGGACCAAACGACACAATCCTTGTCGTCTGGCCCATAAGCCATGGTCCTCGGTGTCTGGCTCAGGGCCAGACGTCGGGTTCTCTGGCGTTTGGCCCCCTGGCCTCCGCAAAACTCCTTTTGCACCGACTTAATGCCCCGTGGGCCTGACCCCTTGGGCTAACCATATCATCCTATATATCAATACTTTCCTCTGGACCATTCCGGAGCTCCCCGTAATGTCTGTGATCTCATCAGGGACTCCGAACAACATTCGGTCACCATCATACATAACTCATATAATATTATATCGTCAACGAATGTTAAGCGTGCGGACCCTAAGGGTTTGAGAATTATGTAGACATGACCGAGACACTTCTCCAATAAATAACCAATAGCGAAACCTGGATGCCCATATTGGCTCCTACATATTCTACGAAGATCTTTATCGGTCGAACCTTTATGACAACATACACAATTCCCTTTGTCCATCGGTATGTTACTTGCCCGAAATTCGATCGTCGGTATCTCTATACCTAGTTCAATATCATTACCGGCAAGTCTCTTTACTCGTTCCGTAATACATCATCCCATGACTAACATGTTAGTCATTTGCTTGCAATGCTTATTATGATGTGCATTACCGAGAGGGACTAGAGATACCTCTCCGATACTCAGAGTGACAAATCCTAATCTCGATTCATGCCAACCCAACAAGACACCTTCGGAAATACCTGTAGAGCATCTTTATAATCACCCAGTTATGTTGTGACATTTGATAGCACACAAGGCATCCCTCCGGTATCCGGGAGTTGCATGATCTCATAGTCAAAGGAATATGTATTTGATATACATGAAAGTAGTAGCAATAAACTGAACGAGCAATATGCTAAGCTAACGGATGGGTCTTGTACATCACATCATTCTCCTAATGATGTGATCATGTTGATCAAATGACAACATATGTCTATGGTTAGGAAACTTAACCATCTTTGATTAACGAGCTAGTCTAGTATAGGCTTACTAGGGACATGGTGTTTTGTCTATGAATCCACACATGTATCAAGTTTCTAGTTAATACAATTCTAGCATGAATAATAAATATTTATCATGATATAAGGAAATATAAAATAACAACTTTATTATTGCCTCTAGGGCATATTTCCTTTAGTTCACCACCCTGCCGAGGGCATTGACGGTTTGCATATCGTCGCTAGGAAACTGGAAGCACAAATAATTTGCTTGAATCTTTGTCATATAGCACATCCTCCCATGGATTCGATACCCAGGGTCACTCCATGGGTGGTACGGGACTATCTACAATCCAAAATTGGATCATAAAGGTAATCATCATAGCTCAATGCATATTAAAATCTTAGCCCTAGTCTTGATAGAATCTATATGAAATCCATTGTAACCTCCTCATGTGAGGTGACTTGTACATCAATCAAATTCAGAGAAGAGTAGGGTATTACCTTCATGATAAGGATCCGGACCTGAGTAAATGTTTTTTGCGCGATCCCTTTTGTTACCTCCGATCAAGCGGGTCATCCTATCAGAACTACCAACGGTTTTCTGTACCATGAGTTCATGAATTTATGGTCATTTGAGTCTGTATATGCAATGATTAAGTTGATCACAAGCTCTGTGTCTGCTTGCCATGGAGTCAACTCTACTCTCCGAGCTGAAGCTAAATCACTTAACTTTGTTTTTCAAGTGTCTAGTACCATGTAAAATGCAGCTAGCCACCTGGTTCACCGCCAACCCCACTTTAGCCCAGGCCGTTGCTTCTAGAAATCTCTTCTCAAAGCCTGGGCACTTGAAGATTAGGCCTATTCTCACCGATCTATTCGATCTTCCTAGTCCCTACGCCCTGAAGATCTACCATGTCAAAAGGGGACTCAGTTGAGTAGCTAAGGAAAAATATGTATGATTTGCATGACCAGGTTCCTCTGCATAGCCCAACTATCACTATTGTCAGCGTGGAAGAGGTGCTTCAATGGTCCCTTCTCTCCAGGGTTGTTGTAAGCTTAAGACAGATGGTTCCATAGCGCATGATGGCAATGCGGGAGCGAGCATGATTCTTAGTGGTCATATGGGTGGTGTTGTCTTTACCTCCTATCGCTAGTTACTCTTATTTTTGAAAAGGGGCACTTTATTACTTAAAAGATGTAAGCCTTACACCTGGCCTCTGCATAACTATGATGCACACAGCCGAATAATGTCCTCTAACACAAACAAAATATAAAAAGGTGAAATTCAAAGAAACATGTAGAGTCTGTATAACGCATAAAGCAGAGGTGGGCCAATCCTAAGATCAGGATGCCACCCATGTCGGGTAAAAGTATCCCTCGCCATAGCCTCCAATCATGTACACACCCGCGTAAATAGGTCTCAATTCTTCACACATAGCAAAGAGGACCATAAACAAAGAGTCCCGGTACATCTGTAGATAACCTGCATAAGATAAGTACTTTTATCGTTAAAAATCTTATCATTTCTACATAGCCAAAGCGACCAAATAAAGGCAAGCACTCCCACCCTGAGAAGAGATCTAAATTTGTGATCAATTCCATGTAACTAGTTGCCCAATACATTAGCAACACTTCAAGGAGGATACAAGTTCGAAGCTATTTGGATAGGTGGCCATATAGAATGAGCCAATTTGCATTGGAAGAATACATGTTTTATTGTCTCATCATGGTGACAAGAGACATATTGCGGACTTCCATGCCAATTCATCTTAATAAGGTTACCTTAGTAAGAATGTCTCCACGACGAAGATACCATGCAAATATTTTATTCTTAAGGGGTGTCTTCATCTTCCGGACTTTCTTGCTATTATCCACTTTCACATTAGACTGAATTAACACTCTATGCATAGACTTCGCTGAGAATTGTACATTCCCTTGTAGTTCCATCGGAATACATCGGACCCATGTGACAATTGCACCGTGAACAACCACCGGAGCAGGATTTTCCACGATTGGAGTCTGGGTCCAATTAAATACCTTTTGAACGCCACATTTGGCGGAAACGATTCCAATACTGTGGCGATAGTATCACCCTTGTGACACGCAATGTTGTACAGAGCTGGATATTGCTCCTGGTGTGTGGCATTTCCTAGCCACTTATCCTTCCATAATCTAATTTCCGAGACGTCCTTAATCGAGAAGGATCCATGACAGAAGACATATTTGTTCGTAGCCATTAGACCCGCCCAAAAGTGAGAATCCCTGGGCTTCCAGTATACCTAGGATACCGCCTTGGGACCCACATATTTACTGAACAGAGTTTGCCATACACCATCTTCCATTAGTAATTGAAAAAGCAATTTGTCGAGGAGGGCCCTATTCTTAACCTCAAGGCCAAGAATACCCAACCCACTTTGGTCTTCGGGACGGCAAACCAAACTCTATTTAGCCAGTTGATATTTTTTTTCTCCCGCTCTCTCCTTGCCAAAAAAATCTTGACTAGAAATAATCCAATATATGTAAAACTCATTTCAGCATCTGGAAGAAGGAAATCATATATAGTACCATAATACTTAGTACTAAATTTATGAGGACCAATCTTCCTCCTAGAGACAACAGTTTACCATTCCAACTTCTAAGTCTTTTTTGCATGCTCTCCTCAACGTGTTTCCATTCAGCATTGGTGAGTCCCCGGTAATGTATTGATATCCCAAATATGTGACCGATAACTTACCCAACTCACATCCGAACAGGTCAGCATACAAGTGAGTCTCGTCTTGAGCCTCGTCAAAGCAAAACAATTCACTTTTATGAAAATTGATCTTAAGACCCGAGAATTGCTCGAAAGCTGATAAAATTTATTTCAAATTTGCCGCTTTCTTGAGGTCATGATTTTTGAAGACAATTGTATCGTCAGCATATTGAAGTATATAGAGACCACCATCAACTAGATGATTTACTACCCCGTCAATTTGTCTATCAACCTTGGCACGCTCAATCATGACCGCCAACATATCCGCCACTATATTGAATAGCACGGGCAATAATGAGTCACCTTGCCGCAATCCCTTCTTCATTTGGAAATAGTGGCCAACATCATCATTGACCTTAATGGAAACACTAACTCCAAAAATGAAGCTATGGATCATAGCATGCCACTGTACAGAAAATCCTTTCATTATGAGAGTCTGTTGAAGAAAGGGCCATTTGACATTGTCATAAGCTTTTACAAAGTCTATTTTGAGTACCACACCGTTCAACTTTTTCCGATGTAATTTATGAACTGTTTCATGAAGGATAACAAATCCATCTAGGATGTGTCTACCATGCATAAATGTTGTCTGTGAAGGACGACCACATGTTTAGCAACTGAATTCAGTCTAATAGTCGCAACCTTCGTTAATATTTCAAAACTAACATTAGGGAGGCAACTAGGGCTATATTATTGTATCCTTTTAGTCTCATTAACTCTAGGGAATAAAATAATCTCACCGAGGTTTAAGCAAAACAAATCTAATTGGCCAGCATGTAGGTAGCTAACAAACAGTAGGAGATCCGGTTTGATGACTTCCCAGAAGTTCTGGTAGAACTCCGCGGGAAAACCATCCGGACCCGGGGCTGCTAGAAGGTTGTTTTCCTCATCAGAGACCTAGGGGATGTCATCTCTTGGGACTCATCCATCGAGAAGTTTCCTTCCTCCGGGGCTCAGAACAGAGTTTTACAATAATTATTGATATAAGATTTAAGTTGATTATGCCCCTCAATCGTGCCCTTATCCTATTGTACAGAATAAATAAGTCTCTTCCGGCGTCGACTATTGGCGATTTCATAAAAATATCTAGTATTTGAATCACCTTTCACGATAAATTGAGAGTTGGAAATTTAGTTGTGTGCAAAAGTGGAAGGCACTTTCGTGCACCACTGCGTTGATGACTGAGATTGACTGCATGGTGCTCATTAATCTTGTCCAACACTAGAGATAGAAACCTCTCGGTACATGCTTCTTTGGTTGAGGAAATTAAGACTTTAATGAAATCTTGACAAATTTGTACTAGTCATGTTAAATGTAGTCAAAACAGGGCTAGTCATTTTATGGCCAATTATGATAGGCTCATATGTTGCTCAACTGTGGTCAGGTTATGGTCCAGAAAATGTCAAGGACATGTGCCATGCAAATTTTAATCCTTGATATTTTGGGTAACACAAGTTCATCGCAAAATAAATAAATAGAAAGGTAGCAATTAAGTGTGAGTTTGTACAGCAGCAGCAAAATTAAATTCATATGTCTTATTGCAAACTCATTTGGTCTTTCACTCAATCTGAACTAGGTGCACATAGCATGTTAAGCCCCGTTTGGCCCTGTTGTTGTTGTTGTATGCATTGTGGTACCGTACCACGTACCTCGTTGCAAATAATGATTCATACTAATTATCTTTGATTACATATTAATTGTTGTTGATTTAGTAGGTTACCAGCACATATGTACGTGCATTGTAATGGGAGAGATAATTGACATGTTCAATGAAATATCCGTCAGCACGACCCAACAACATTTGAATTGTGCCCGGCCATGGCAGAGAGACGCATACTGAGGTCTAGCAAAAATTCATGTGAGTAGTACATTAGAAAGCATGCTACACATACAATACTTTTTTTTGTACGGCGATTCTGATCTTTGAGAGCCTAATTTTCCTTTTTTTTCATACCAAAGCATTATTTGTAAGTTGAAGGGATGTTTGGTATTTTCACCAAATCGTGAGAAACATCTCAATAAAAGGATTCTATTAAATGCATTTTAGGCCATCTTTGCATACGTTTGAAGATTAATTAAAAAAATCCGAGCGAAACACCCCTAGTTCATTGCATGCAACTCGGCACTCACACATCGCCTCTCACTTACCTGGTTGCATTATTTTTGTTGCACAACAACTGCGCCTCCCATGTCCAACGGTACTAACTCCTTCTCATTATTGCATTGATGAATGCATGCCACACTCTTGGTATTGATACCAGTTTCATTGCGTTATTCTCTCCTTAATATTTTTTTGAATATCGCGTTTTTTATCCTCACCGACCACGCCATTTATTCTCTCCTCTCTTTATTACTCCTATATGCCCATTGAAACCGATCATTCATACTCCCTCCGATCCATATGGGCTCTCCTAATATACTTCATATATATAAAGGTTATATAATAGTTATATTGTGTGTTAGCATTTTCCAAAATACACCATTGCAATTAATTAGGTTAATTGAGGTTATGTCTTAAAAAGAATTTAAAGTGGTTAACATGAACAGATCAACACGGTTGGAAACTACACATTTTCTGATCGAATTACATATACGAGTAATTTTAATCTGAGTTACAGTTGCAAAGTTATAATATGATCATGTTTAACACATTCTTTGTTAATAATAAAAGAACGGATCTAAACAGGCTAAAAACATAGTGAATGTGGAATACTAACCAGCGCCCAGGCGCGCGAGATAGTGCCTACCATAGGTGGGCCGAAAAGAGAAAATGCACTTAATATTTAACCACAGGTTACTTGAATAGAACACCAGAGTCTGTTCTGTAAAAATGCTAACGGTGAACGAGCTCCGTACTTTATTACTCCCTCCGTTCGGAATTACTTGTCTCGTAAATAGATGTATCTAGAACTAAAATACATCTAGATACATCCATCTTTGCGACAAGTAATTCGGAACGGAGGGAGTAGTATGTATAGAATTATAATTATGTAGGGCAGATACAAATAATGATTCTAAATCAAGGGTTGTAGACAAGATGATCGCTTGCTCTTAGTGACAGCTACGCCTCAGCTACTTAAATCAGTGGCAGGTAACATGGCAATCAGGCGTTTTAATTGAAGTTGGGTAGGAATGGCCTTACAAATTTACTGCTCATACATGTTCATCCATCATGCACTGCCCGCCTGTCTGCAGTGCCCTGGCGTCCTATATGCACCCAAAATAAAAATAGAGGGGATTAATTATCTAGGGCTCGCTGTTTTTTAAAGGACTCTGGCATTAAAAGAAACATCGAGCACTACAAAGCACCTCAACAACAAGATAAATTATGACAAAATTCTTGAGGTGCCCTTCGTCTTCAACCTCTAGACCGTGTCGACGGCGTGCCACTGTTGCCGCTCCACCCTGAGCCACCCTGACGTGCTTGGTTGTGGACGGGAAGTCGTTGAACGGTTCTAGAAGACCGCATCCATCCCGGAGACGGAGAAGAAGGAATAACCATCGATGAAGCTCCTAGACGATCCGAAGATCCCCACAACGAGAAGAAATCCACGAAAATCACACCACTTCCACAAGCTTCTCGAGGTCGCCGCAGAGATGGAAGCGAAGCCGGGGAGACTTTATTTAACGAGGCGCCGCCACCATCATCTGAGCACCCGAACAAACATAGACCCTAAAACCAGAAACGATGCCAACCCTAACTACCTGCCGGAGCCAAAGCACCGAGGTCCCCACCCCCAGCCGCCGCCGAAGCGGCTGATGGAGGCAGGACCAGCGGCTTCACTTGTGGAGGGAGAGGCATCGGTTTCTCCTCCTCGTCCGCCTCTCTCATGTGGTTGGGGGAAGAGAACGAGAATACCGACTCATCTAGGCCTCAGTATTTCAACTATTTTACATGCACACATGTTATCTCATGAAAAGTCCATCATAATATGCACGAGATTATTATTCTTTATTAGTTGATTCGTGTTATTTCCATCTATCATAACATGCACATATCCTGCCTTATTGCAATCGTCAAATGTCCACCTCTGCGTGCAACAGAAATATTTTTCACTATATTATTATGTCACTTATATTCGATAAAAAATCTAAACTATATAATAATCAAATATTTGCTCCATTCACTATTATAAGATTATTTTTTGGATACATCAATACAGACTACATACGGACTGAAATGAGTTAACAAACACACTAATACATGTCTATATACATCTTATTCAGAAAATGGTTGAACATCTTATTCAGAAAATGGTTAAACATCTTATAATAGTAGACGAAGAAAGGACAATATATAATGTATGTATTTTGAATTGTAAGTTATTAATTAAAATGTTAATGTTATGTATAAATATTAACAAAAAATTGCAACCGGTTTCCATCTGTTATCATCTACTCCCTCCATTCACAAACATAAGATACTTTAATTGTGAATCGGATGTATATAGATAAGCTTTCAGCGTGTTTGTTCACTCATTTATTTAGGTATGCAAAACATCCTTGCGAACGCAAGCAGTAGTAGTTTTCACTAGTGTACTGTACTTGAAAGTCCATCCCGACCTAGGCCCTGTTTGGATCCCTAGGTTAGAGTTATTTTTGGTTAGTTGGGGCTCAAATAACCCAAAAGTATCCAAACATGATGGGTTAGTTTGGGTTAGTTGGATCTAACCCACCCCAAAAAACTAACCCATACTAGAGGAGCTTATTTGGGTTAGTTCTTCTAGGCCCACTAAAAAAATTAGTAAAAAAAGTTACCTCTCCCACACTAGAGTAGTCAAATGATTGAGAAAAAATATTTATTATCAATCTAACCCTACCATCCAAACAGCTTTTTGATTAGAATTAGTTCAGGGTTAGTTCAGGATTAGAATCTAACTCTAACCTCTTTGAGTATCAAGCATGGCCCTAGCTGTCCTGGCGTCCGAGCATCCGCTGTGACTGCACATGTTCCGCGTACTGTTGCATGTGGTGGATGTGAAATGTGATGTATCTTCGGTTGGTCGCAAGCAGCAATGGACAGGCATGCCCCCACGCCTGTGCGTATCGTTCGTGCAAAACAGTCTTGGCCTTGTCCCGTTCCATTACACGGACACTCACACTCACACAAGCACAGTCAGTATGATTTCAGCGTTTTACCGCCTGCCATCGGCCTTATCGGTTTCAGGAATGGCCCGCACGCACTCACAGGTCACAGCTATTGCCTATCGTGGAATGGCCAACATTGACCATGCTCTTTTCACCGGGGGCGAAACGAGGAGGCGATTTTCACAAGGGGTGCATGCAAATGCAATGCGACGGCGACGAATGAATAGGCTGGACTCTGGAACAAGACAAGAAGCTTTCGGGGTCGCATGGAGCTGGATCGGGTGGGCAGTCAGGAAAGGATGCATCACATGGCCGACCGTGCCGTTCGTGGACAATGCTGCTGCTGCTGCGTACACGGAGGGTATTCGATTCCACGGAATCCCAGCAGCGACAGCGTGGTCACCGTCCGGGGGGTCTGTTGAGCTTGGCAATTTGTATGGTCAAGCAGACCAGGCGATCCACCTGGAACCGGCCTGTCACGATCACGCACGCAAATGACCAGCGTGTATTGCTGGCCGTGCACATGCGGTACCACCAACCATATACCATACCAAAGGAGTCACCGTCACGCTGGTCGCTGCACACGACTCACCTACGTATATACACGAATAAAAAACCCTTCGTCCCAGTCAGGCAGCCGTCCGTGCGTGGTGAGCAACACTCGTGAATTAGAGCAACTCCAACTATCATAGTTTACAAGTTGAATAAAAATTAAATTGTCTCAAATGCATTTAAAAAAAGATACATCTATTGGTTGTCATCATGAGCCCACATATATTTAGAGCATCTCTAGTGACTTGTCTAAATTTGATAGTCTATAACTCTATATCTACATATACGCAATGGTGTAAAAAGATTCTCTTTTAGACAACCTAAGTTTTCCAGCGGATTGTCTATATACATGATGTCTATATTCTTATATATTTCAATAGTATCTTATAGCTATATTTTCTAAAATCTTATGTTGATCATTTCTGAGTTGTTCTCATTTATTTTTTTCATCTGCAAGACATACAAAGAAGAAATAAACCAGCTGCGAAATTATTTTAGGTTCAGCACTAGCAACACCCTATATAATTTACGAGAAATAAACAATAGCACCAGGTTCAGCCGTGATGAGGCGGCGATCCAGGCACCAGCGCCGGCGCGGCAGCCTCCCTGCCGACGTCCTCCAATTGCTCCGAATTGGTGCATGGATGAGATCATGAGCCAGCATTTTTGGTTTGAACATTATGGCTTGGTTGTCCAAATGTGGACGACGGGTAGCTAGTTTGGACATTGTCTAAATTTTAGACGCCGCAATAGACAAGCCACTGAAGACGTTTTTTGGCATGTGGTTGTCTAAATTTGGCATATACCATCATTGGCACAAGCCACTAGAGATGCTCTTAACCAAATCATCTTGCAGCTCAATGTGAGTTTTCCAATCACACATTTGATAATGAAGTTGAGTGAATTATGCAAATATTGACGTTCCTCCATGCTCAGGCATAACATTGTCACCCTGGAACTCAAACCCTTGGTCGTACATACGTTCTAGGTGCGCATCCTCTACAATCATATTGTACATGATCATACAAACAGTCATCATCTCCCACAACTTTTTGATGCTCCAAGTTCTAACAAAATACCGAACGATGTCCCATCGAGATTGTAGAACACCAAAGGCACGCTCCACATCCTCCCTAGCACTCTCTTGCTCTTGTGCAAATCTCCTCCTCTTCTCTCCTACAGGGTTGGAGATTGTCTTCACAATAGTAGTCCACTGAGAATAGATACGGTCAGCTAGGTAATATCATTTGTCATAGTTGTGGCCGTTGATGTTAACATTCACAGGCGGGCAGTTGCCATCGGCAGGCCTTGCGAACACTAAAGAGTGTTGAAGCACATTGATATCATTGTGAGATTCGGCCATACCGAAGAAAGAGTACCAAATCCAGAGATCTTGTGAAGCCACGGCCTCGAGTATGACGGTGCAAGATTTGACGTGGCCCCTATACTGCCCTTGCCAAGCACAAGGGCAGTTCTTCCACTCCCAGTGCATACAATCTATGCTACGAAGCATCCCCGGGAATCCCCTGGTGGCATTCATCGCCAACGTGTGGGTTGTATCTTCAACATTTGACTCTCTCAAGTACTCAGGGTCAAACACCGCAAGCACAACCTTACAGAATTTGTACATGGAGTCTAGGCACATATACTAGTAGAAAACAGGGCTTTGGTTCTGGCCAGGGAGGCCCATTAGTCCCGGTTCACTCACGAACCGGGACCCATGGGGGCATTTGTCCCGGTTCGTGAGGCCAGGAGGCCGGCTGGGCCTCAGTGGCCATTGGTCCCGGTTCGTCTGGCCCCTTTGGTCCTGGCCCACACCCATTGGTCCCGGTTCGTGGCTGGAACCGGGATAGAAGGGGGGCCTTTAGTCCCGATTCAGGTCACGAACCGGGACCAATGAGTTGCCTATATATACCCATCGCCGGCGAGCAGAGCACTCCACACTGCTCTGTTTTTTCTGGCCGGCGAGGGGGGAGAGCTTTGTGGTGCTCTAGCTCACCTCCTATGCACATGAGGTATTCGATGAAATGCCCGAGCCACACTAGTTAAGCTTTCTCCTCTCGAAGCTCGACCTCGAAGCTCCATTATCTGCGAGATTTGTCTAGGTTTAGTGGTCCGTCACGTCCCGTCCCCGTCTTCATCGCCGTCGATCGCCCGCGCTGATCTCGTCGCCGGCACCACCGCGGTGGGCCTCTTGTTCTTTCTATGACTTTCTTACTTTTATTATTGCTTGTTATTATTGCTTTAGATAGATATTTGTCTAATTTTCTTACTTTTATTATTGCTTATTATTATATAATGTGATGGTTTTGGTATCCGCCCACGTCGGCCCTCGTCATGTCTATGATTCAGATGTGGTGTATTATCTTTAATTTATAACTATTTGTTTTAGTGTTTATGACAATTATGTCGACCAACGTGACATAGATGTTTTTGTGTAGGAGGTAGTTGAACCAGAAATTCCAACTGACCCTCTTGTGGAGAGGTGTAAGGGCATATTTCTCCCTAAGTAGTTTTGGTGATTGATGACAATGCATTTGCGGACTAATCGTGTGCTATAAGCTCTTTCAGATATATCTCACCTAGGCACAAGACGATTATGTACCCCTCGGAACCTATGGAAGACGGTGTTTCCTTTTGCTTCTTTTTCGGTGGATTTGAGTAATAGGAAAGCCGTACTATTAAGAGGGGGTCCGCTTCGGAAAGGTTTGGGTGGAATTAACACGTACACGTCTATACTTTCGCACCACCTTTCCTTTGCTTCTCTGGAGCTCCGGCTGTTTTCCTCGTTAGTACAAAAGCATGGCTTCCTACTAATACAACTGCCTGGCAGGCGGTAGTACCGTTCATAGTAAGCGGTAGTACCGCACAGCCACACGGTAGTACCGCCTCAGGGCACGGTAGTACCGCACCGCGCGGTAGTACCGCATCATGAGCACGATAGTACCGTGTAGCTGGCCCTGCATAGTAACTAGTACGGTAGTAGGTGTGGAAGTAATTTTTTACTTCCGCATCCTACGCGGTAGTACCGCTTGGGTCAAGCGGTAGTACCGTGTCGTGTTTTTGCTACTACCATATTTCTGCAGATGTAGCTACGAATGTATTTTATTTCATCCGCGCTTGTCCTCGGCCTGCTTATCTCTGCCTTGCGGTAGTACCGCAAGGACGAGCGGTAGTACCGCTTAGGCAGTACTACCGCCTGTGTGTCAATGCAACAGAGCTAAGTCTGGGCTAGTACTGCACCAGCGGTAGTACCGCACCCAGAGCGGTAGTACCGCTGGCCGAGCGGTAGTACCGTAACTTACGTGCGGTAGTACCGCGCTTTGCGGGCAGAAATGTGGGATAACGGTTGGATTTGTTCTCCCACTATATATAGGGAGTCTTCTTCTCCAAGAAGACTCACCTCTTCCTCCCCAAAGCTCCATTGTTGCTCAAAGCTCCATTTCCGCCCGATCTCTCTCCCTAGCCAATCAAACTTGTTGATTTCCTCGGGATCGCTTGAGAAGGCTTCGATCTACACTTCCACCAAGAGATATTTGATTCCACCCACTAATCCTTGCGGATCTTGTTACTCTTGGGTGTTTGAGCACCCTAGACGGTTGAGGTCACCTCGGAGCCATATTCCATTATGGTGAAGCTTCGTGGTGTCATTGGGAGCCTCCAATTCGGTTGTGGAGATAGCCCCAACCTTGTTTGTAAAGGTTCGGTTGCCGCCTTCAAGGGCACCACTAGTGGAATCACGGCACCTCGCATTGTGTGACGGCGTGAGGATAATACGGTGGCCCTAGTGGCTTCTTAGGGAGCATTGTGCCTCCACACCGCTCCAACGGAGACGTACTTCCCCTCAAAGGGAAGGAACTTCGGTAACACATCCTCGTCTTCACCGGTTCCACTTGTGGTTATTTGTTCCCTTTACTTGTGCAATCTTTACTTGTTTATCTTATATAGCTTGCTTGTGAGGTTGTTATCTTTGCTTCCTATAAGTTGTCATTATAGTAGCATATCTAGACAACTTACTTTGTTGCTTAATTTAAATTGGTTAAGAAAAGTTAAAAATTGTTAGTTGCCTATTGACCCCCCTCCCCCTCTAGTCAACCATATCGATCCTTTCAAGAGGTTAAATTTAGTTGAAAAGGAAAACATTTACTTGAAGAAAAAATTGGAAAAAATGGAGGAGGAGAAGATGGAATTGGAGTTGCATGTTGCGGAGGTCATCGATGATCACAAGATCAAGATGGACCCTATTGTCAAGAGGTTAAATTTACTTGAAGAAGAAAACAATTACTTGAAGGAAAAACTAAAAAAATTGAGGAGGAGAAGATGATATTGGAGTTGCATGTTGCAGATGTCGTCGATGATCACAAGATCTAGATGGGTGCCATGCGCTTGAAGATTAGAAAGATTAGAAAATATGCCATTCATACCAAGCCTTGGTACCATTATGCCGTTGGATCAATTGTTACCTTGGTTGCGATTATGATCGCATTTGTTGTTGCGTTGAAATGTTCTACATAGTTTTAATGTATGGTTTAATTAGATGCTCTTGAGAGCTATGTACGTACTTTGAATTTAATGTGATGATGAACTTATATTAATTTGATCACTTATCTATCCATGATGTTCTATAATGGTTTTTGACACACTTAAATATATATAAATACAAGCAGATGAACCGGTAATGGATGTACGGTGACAAACACACCTCTGAGTACATTAATGGCGTGCATAATTTTCTCGAAGTGGCTGAGGCAAACAAGCAAAATGGTTTTATGTGATGTCCATGCACTAGCTGTGGGAATACAAGGTCTTACTCTGACTAGAAAACCCTTCAGACCCACCTGCTTTATAAGGGTTTCATGCCACACTATAATGTTTGGACCAAGAACGGAGAAATAGGGGTTATAATGGAAGACATCGAAGAAGAAGAGGACAATGACAACTATGTGCCCCGGAATACGGTGATGCTGCAACGAGGGAAGCTGCTGAAGGTCAAGAGGAACCAGACGATGTTGTGCCCGATGATGATCTCCGTCGGGTCATTGTTGATGCAAGGAGACAGTGCGAAAGTGAAAAGGAGAAGTTGAAGTTCAGTCGCATGTTAGAGGATCACAAAAAAGGGTTGTACCCCAATTGCGAAGATGGCAACACAAAGCTCGGTACCGTACTAGAATTGCTGCAGTGGAAAGAAGAAAATGGTGTGCCTGACAAAGGATTTGAGAAGCTACTGAAAATATTGAAGAAGAAGCTTCCAAAGGATAACGAATTGCCCGACAGTACGTACGTAGCAAAGAAGGTCGTATGCCCTCTAGGATTGGAGGTGCATAAGATACATGCATGCCCTAATGACTGCATCCTCTACCGCGATGCGTACGAGGATTTGAACGCATTCCCGGTATGTGGTGCATTGCGGTATAAGATCGGACGAGATGACCCTGGTGATGTTGACGGCGAGCGCCCAAGGAAGCGGGTTCATGCGAAGGTGATGTGGTATGATCCTATAATACCACGGTTGAAACGTCTGTTCAGAAACAAAGAGCATGCCAAGTTGATGCGATGGCACGTAGAGGACCGTAAGAAAGACGGGAAGTTGAGAGCACCCGCTGACGGGTCGCAGTGGAGAAAAATCGAGAGAACGTATAGGGAGGAGTTTGCAGGTGATGCAAGGAATGTATGGTTTGGTTTAAGCGCGGATGGCATTAATTCTTTTGGGGAGCAGAGCAGCAATCACAGCACCTGGCCCGTGACTCTATGTATCTATAACCTTCCTCCTTGGTTGTGCATGAAGCGGAAGTTCATTATGTGCCAATACTAATCAAGGCCCTAAGCAACCCGGCAACGACATTGATGTGTACCTAAGGCCATTAGTTGAAGAACTTTTACAGCTGTGGAATGGACAAGGTGTACGTGTGTGCGATGAGGCCAACCATGAGGAATTTGACCTACATGCATTGTAACTTTTCACGACAAACAAACAAGGGATACCACGCATGCACGCACTGTTTAGATGACACCGAAAGTATATACCTGGACAAATGCAGGAAGAATGTGTACCTGGGGCATCGTAGATTTCTTCCGACCAACCATCAATGTTGAAAGAAAGGCAAGCATTTCAAAGGCGAGGCAGATCACCGGAAGAATCCCGCCATGCGTACAGGTGATCACGTACTTGCTATGGTCAATGATTTACAGGTAATCTTTGGAAAGGGTCCCGGCGGACTATCTGTTCTGAATGACGCTGAGGGACGCACACCCATGTGGAAGAAGAAATCTATATTTTGGGACCTACCCTACTGGAAAGACTTAGAGGTCTGCTCTTCAATCGACGTGATGCACGTGATGAAGAACCTTTGTGTGAACCTGCTAGGCTTCTTGGGCGTGTATGGGAAGACAAAAGATACACCGGAGGCACGGGAGGACCTGCAACGTTTGCACGAAAAAGACGGCATGGCTCCAAAGCAGTATGAAGGTCCTGCCAACTACACTCTTACCAAAGAAGAGAAGGAAATCTACTTTGCATGCCTGCTCAGTATGAGGGTCTCATTTGGATTCTCGCCGAATATAAAGGGAATAATAAATATGACAGTGAAAAAGTTCCAGAACCTAAAGTCTCATGACTGCCACGTGATTATGACGTAACTGCTTCTGGTTGCATTGAGGGGGCTTCTACCGGAAAACTTCTGATTAGCCATTGTGAAGCTATGTGCATTCCTCAATGCAATCTCTCAGAAGGTGATCGATCTAGAAATCATACCAAGGCTAAGGAGTGATGTGGCACAATGTCTTGTCAGTTTCGAGCTAGTGTTCCCACCATCCTTCTTCAATATCATGACGCAGGTCCAAGTTCATCTAGTCGACGAGATTGTCATTCCGGGCCCCGTATTTCTACACAATATGTTCCCCTTTGAGAGGTTCATGGGAGTCCTAAAGAAATATGTCTGTAACCGCGCTAGGCCAGAAGGAAGTATCTCCATGGGCCATCAAACAGAGGATGTCATTGGGTTTTGTGTTGACTTCATTCCTAGCCTTAAGAAGATTGGTCTCCCTACATCGCGGTATGAGGGGAGACAGACTGGAAAAGGCACGCTTGGAGGGGACTTAATAATATGCAGGGATGGGCATTATTGGTTTGAAGCACACCACATAGTTCTACAAAGCACTACCTTGGTGACCCCGTATGTCGATGAACACAAGAACAGTCTGCGCTCCAAACGCCCGGATCAGTGTGACGACTGGATTACATGTGAACACATCAAGACTTTCGGCAGTTGGTTGGTGATGACCCACAAGTGTAGGGGATCTATCGTAGTCCTTTCGATAAATAAGAGTGTCGAACCCAACGAGGAGCAGAAGGAAATGATAGGCAATTTTCTGTAAGGTATTTTCTGCAAGCACTAAAATTATAGGTAACAGATAGTTTTGTGATAAGATAATTGGTAGCAAGTGACAAAAGGTAAAACTAAATAAGGTGCAGCAGGGTGGCCCAATCCTTTTTGTAGCAAAGGACAAGCCTGAACAAACTCTTATATGAAGGAAAGCGCTCCCGAGGACACATGGGAATTATCGTCAAGCTAGCTTTCATCACGATCATCTGATTCGCGTTCGGTACTTTGATAATTTGGTATGTGGGTGGACCCGTGCTTGGGTGCTGTCCTTACTTGGACAAGCCTCCCACTTATGATTAACCTCTAATGCAAGCATCCGCAACTACAAAAGAAGTATTAAGGTAAACCTAACCATAGCATGAAACAAGTGGATCCAAATCAGCCCCATACGAAGCAACGCATAAACTAGGGTTTAAGCTTCTATCACCCATCATCTACTTATTACTTCCCAATGCCTTCCTCTAGGCCCAAATAATGGTGAAGTGTCATGTAGTCGACGTTCACATGACACCACTAGAGGAGAGACAACATACATCTCCTCAAAATATCGAAAGAATACCAAATTCACATGACTACTAATAGCAAGACTTCTCCCATGTCCTCAGGAACAAAAGTAACTACTCACAAGACATAATATTGTTCATGATTAGAGGGGTATTAATATGCATAATGGATCTGAACATATGATCTTCCACCAAATAAACCAACTAGCATCAACTACAAGGAGTAATCAACACTACTAGCAACCCACAGGTACCAATATTAGGTTTGGGTACAAAGATTGGATACAAGAGATGAACTAGGGTTTGAGAGGAGATGGTGCTGGTGAAGATGTTGATGAAGATAGCCCTCCCCAAGATGGGAGAGTTCTTGATGACAGCGGTGATGATTTCCCCCTCCCGGAGGGAAGTATCCCCGGCAGAACAGCTCTGCCGGAGCCCTAGATTGGTTTCCGCCAAGGTTCCGCCTCGAGACGGCGGCGTCTGGTCTCGAAAGCTTCCTTATGATTTTTCCAGGTCAAAACACCTCATATAGGAGAAGATGGGCATCAGGGGGCCCACGAGGCAGGGGGCGCGCCCCCCACCCTCGTGGATAGCTGGTGGCCCCCCTGGTGATCTTCTTTCGCCAAATATTTTTTATATTTTCTGAAACGGTGTCCTCTGAAGTTTCGGGGCTTTTTGAGTTGTGCAGAATAGGTTTCCAGAGTTTGCGTCTTTTCCAGCCCAGAATTCCAGCTGCCGGCATTCTCTCTCTTCATGTAAACCTTGTAAAATAAAAGAGGAAAGGCATAAGTATTGTGACATAACGTGTAATAACATCCCATAAAGCCATAAATATCAACATATAAGCATGATGCAAAATGGACGTATCAACTCCCCAAGCTTAGACCTCGCTTGTCCTCAAGCGAAAGCCGATATCGAAAAATATGTCCACATGTTTAGAGATAGAGGTGTCGATAAAAATAAAATACTGACATGAGGGCATCATGATCATTCTCATAACAGAAACACACACACACACACACACACACACACACACACAC
>LR738710.1:572173722-572244973 GCA_902687465.1 Secale cereale
ATATATATATATATATATATATATATATATATATATATATATATATATATATATATTGTCATATGATTCTTATGCTAAAGTAACAATTCATTCACAATATCAAGCATGAATCAGAAACTTCATTGAAAACCAACAAACTATGATCTCGGTCATTGAAGCAATTGCAATTTATCGTAACATCGGAAAGAGTCAACATAAGAGCTTTTCAGCAAGCCTACATACTCAACTATCATATAGTCTTTCACAATTGCTCACACTCACGCAATACTTATGGTTATGGAGTTTTAATCGGACACAGAGAAAGATATGGGCTTATGGTGTTGCCTCCCAACCTTTTACCTCAAGGGTAATGTCAACAGTAATAGACCATGAAAACTTACATCCAAGTGGGTATATATGTCAGGATCTTTCCAACACAATGTGCTTGCCAAAGGATAAAATGCAAAAAGGAAAGGTGAATTTCACCTTGACTCTTATAAGGCAAGAATAGTAGATAGGCCCTTCGCAGACGGAAGCAGAGGTTGTCACGTGTTTTTATGGTTGGATGCACAAAGTCTTAGCACAGAAGGACATCACTTTATATTGCCACTTGTGATAAGGACCTTTATTATGTAGTCCGTCGCTTTTATTACTTCCATATCGCAAGATCGTATAAAGCTTATTTCCTCCACACTAATAAATCATACATATTTTAGCGATTTTGCAACATGAAAACTTACTTGGAAGGATCTTTCTCAATCCATAGGTAGGTATGGTGGACTCTCATGGCAAAACTGGGTTTAAGGATGTATGGAAGCACAAGTAGTATCTCTACTTAGTGCGAGGAGTTTTGGCTAGCATGAGGGGGGAAGGCAAGCTCAACATGTTGGATGATCCATGACTATATACTTTATTTTAGATATAAGAAAACATAACCCATTATGTTGTCTTCCTTGTCCAACATAAACTCTTTAGCATGTCATATTTTAATGAGTGTTCACAATCATAAAAGATGTCCAAGATAGTGTATTTGTATGTGAAGCCTCTCTTTCTTTATTACTTCCTATTAATTGCAACGATGACCAAAACTATGTTTGTCAACTCCCAACAACTTCTATTCATCATACTCTTTATATGTGAGGTCATTACTTTCCATAAGATCAATATGATCTCTTTGACACTTTTCATATTTTCTTTTATTCTACCATGACCATAGTGAGGAAACCAAGCCCTTGACTCAACACTAATCTTTATTATATAGCTCACGGACTCGATTACAAAGGGTAAAGATCATAAGGCAAAAGCTCACAACTAGATCATGCTAACTTTATTCTACTAGATCAAGATACTACCAAAAGGATCGAACTAAGGAAAACGGTAAAGATAGGAGTGATGGTGATACGATACCGGGGTCACTCCCCCAAGCTTGGCAGTTGCCAAGGGCAGTGCCCATACCCATATGATTATGTCCCCTTCTTCGGAGATGGTGATGATGGAGTTGTTGATAATGTAGGCTTGTTGTCCACCTTCCAAGGCATGGGCTCACCATCGTAGAAGGA
The DNA here is from genome assembly GCA_902687465.1 of Secale cereale. NCBI lineage: Eukaryota > Viridiplantae > Streptophyta > Magnoliopsida > Poales > Poaceae > Secale > Secale cereale. The sequence continues at coordinate 572,175,261 of LR738710.1, forward strand.
TGATCGAGTCTCCGGGATACTCAAATCTGCAGCCAAACTCATCTTCTTGAATCTATATTCATACTCACAGTTTTGGTTTTGCAGGTCATAGATCTGGGCTTGGAGGTGTTCGATTTTCTCTTGAAGATTGGAGATAGCTTCCCGGAAGATCCTTGAGTCCAGCTTGAGGTTGTTGGCGAGCTCCAAGATCATCATGTGGTTGGTGTTGAGTCCTTGTTCCACCATACCTTGGCACTTGAAAACTTGCTGCTCCATTGCTTCGAGTCTTGTCTCCACGCTTCTGGTCCTCCTTGGCCCCTCAACATCACGGATGTGCAGCACCCACTCATGCAACTCCATGGTTTGAGGGTGATGCAGCACCTCCGCAAGGTAGGGGTTGATGACCTTCTCGAAGAACTTGTCCTTGGGGGTGTTGGAGGACGCCATGATGATCCAGATCTGTCAAAAACAGCATCTCGAAACGAAAACAGAGGATTTTTGCGTGATACAGAGGTCAAAACCTTCGGGAGTATATATAATGAATTTTCACCGACCACAAGGAGTAACATATAAGAAATCGGAATCCGGGAGGCACACAGGGTACCCACGAGGCAGGGGGCACGCTCAGAGAAGGGGGCGCGCCCTCCACCCTCGTGGACGCCTCCTGTCTCTTCCGGACTGCCACTTAATTTTCTATTTTTCTAAATATTCCAAAACGGTGAAAATTGCCTTTAGAACTGTTTTGGAGTCGGTTTACTTACCGTACCATGTACCTCTTCCTTTTCGGAGTCTGAATCGTTCTGGAAAGTGTCCCCTATGTATTCCTCCAGGGTTACGGTTTCAATAACATTGGTTTCAACATTTATAGGATTTCCTGAGATATAATGTTTGATTCTTTGACCGTTCACCACCTTCGGATTTGTGCCTTCGAAGTTGTTGATTTTTATGGCACCGGAACGATAGACCTCCTCGATAGCGTAAGGTCCTTCCCACTTAGAGAGAAGTTTTCCTGCAAAAAATCATAAACGAGAGTTGTATAGCAATACATAATCACCTACGTTAAACTCATGCATTTGTATCCTTTTGTCATGCCATCTTTTAACCTTTTCTTTAAATAGCTTGGCATTCTCATAGGCCTGGGTCCTCCATTCATCAAGAGAGCTAATGTCAAATAGCTTCTTCTCACCGGCAAGTTTGAAATCATAATTGAGCTCTTTAATAGCCCAATATGCCTTATGTTCTAGTTCAAGAGGTAAGTGACAAGCCTTTCCATAAACCATCTTATATGGAGACATACCCATAGGATTTTTGTATGCGGTTCTATAGGCGCATAATGCATCATCAAGTTTCTTGGACCAATTCTTTCTAGACCTATTAACTGTCTTTTGCAAAATTAATTTCAACTCTCTATTACTTAGTTCTACTTGACCACTAGTCTGTGGGTGATAAGGGGATGCAATTCTATGGCTGACATCATACTTTGCAAGCATTTTACAGAAAGCGCCATGAATAAAGTGTGAACTACCATCAGTCATTAGGTATCTAGGGACTCCAAACCTTGGGAAAATAACTTCTTTAAGCATCTTAATAGAGGTGTTATGATCGGCACTACTAGTGGGAATAGCTTCTACCCACTTCGTAACGTAATCAATAGCAACTAAAATATGTGTATACCCATTAGAGGCAGGAAACGGCCCCATATAGTCAAAGCCCCAAACATCAAATGGTTCAATAACAAGTGAATAATTCACAGGCATTTCTTGACATCTACTAATATTACCAATTCTTTGACATTCATCACAGGATAAGACAAACTTATGGGCATCCTTGAAGAGAGTAGGCCAATAAAAACCAGATTGCAATACCTTATGTGCAGTTCTATCTCCAGCATGGTGTCCTCCATAAGCTTTGGAGTGGCACTTGCGTAGGATCTATTCCTGTTCATGCTTAGGTACACAACGTCTAATAATAGCATCTACTCCTTCTTTATAAAGATGTGGGTCATCCCAGAAGTAATGTCTCAAATCAAAGAAGAACTTTTTCTTTTGCTGGTATGTGAAGCTAGGAGGTATAAATTTAGCAACAATATAATTAGCATAATCAGCATACCATGGAGCAATACAAGAAGTATTTATGATAGCTAGTTGTTCATAAGGAAACCTATCATCAATAGGTTGTGGGTCATCAAGTATATTCTCTAACCTAGACAAGTTATCTGCAACGGGGTTCTCAGCTCCCTTTCTATCAATAATATGCAAGTCAAATTCTTGCAGCAAGAGAACCCATCTAATAAGTCTAGGCTTAGCATCTTTCTTTTCCATAAGGTATTTGATAGCAGCATCATCAGTGTGAATAGTTACTTTAGAATCAACAATATAATGCCTAAACTTATCACAAGCAAATACAACTGCTAGAAATACCTTATCAGTAGTAGCATAATTTCTCTGGGCACTATCTAGGGTTTTACTAGCATATTCGATAACATTCAATTTCGTATCAACTCTTTGTCCTAGAACATCACCTACAGCATAATCACTAGCATCGCACATAATCTCAAAAGGTAAATTCCAGTCAGGAGGCTGGACAATAGGTGCAGAGATCAATGCTTTCTTAAGTATTTCAAATGCTTCTAGACAATCATCATCAAAGACAAAAGGAATATCTTTTTGTAAGAGATTAGTCAGAGGCCTGGAGATTTTGGAGAAGTCCTTAATGAATCTCCTATAAAACCCAGCATGACCAAGGAAACTTCGTATACCTTTGATGTCCTTGGGGCACGGCATCTTTTCAATAGCATCAACTTTAGCCTTGTCTACTTCAATACCTCTTTCAGAAATTTTATGTCCCAAGACAATGCCTTCATTAATCATAAAGTTGCACTTCTCCGAATTCAAGACAAGATTAGTGTCTTCACATCTCCGCAAAACTCGATCAAGGTTTCTTAAGCAATCATCAAAAGAAGTTCCGTAAACGGAGAAATCATCCATGAAAACCTCAACAATCTTTTCACAAAAATCAGAGAATATAGCCATCATGCATCTTTGAAAGGTAGCAGGTGCATTACATAAACCAAAAGGCATACGTCTATAAGCAAAGGTACCCAAAGGACGAGTAAAAGTGGTCTTTTCTTGATCCCCTTTTGACACATGTATTTGAGAGAAACTAGAATAACCATCTAGAAAGCAAAAATGAGTATGTTTGGATAACCTTTCTAGCATTTGATCAATAAATGGCAAGGGGTAATGATCTTTCTTAGTAGCTTTATTTAATTTGTGGAAATCAATTACCATCCTGTAACATGTAAAAATTCTTTGCGGGATCAGTTCATCTTTATCATTAGGAACAACAATCATACCTCCCTTCGTAGGGACACAATGGACAGTACTTACCCACTGGCTATCAGCAACTGGATAAATAATACCTGCCTCTAGAACTTTAGAATTTCTCCTTACCACTTCTTTCATCTTAGGATTTAACCGGCATTGATGATCAATAACCGGTTTAGCGTTTTCTTCCAGTTTTATCTTGTGTTGGCATAAAGTGGGACTGATGCCCTTAAGATCATCCAGAGTATGTCCAATAGCAGCACGGTGCTTCTTCAGAGTTTTCAATAATTTTTCCTCTTCCTGCTCTGAAAGGTTAGCACTAATAATAACAGGATATATCTTCTTTTCATCAAGATAAACATACTTAAGATTATTAGGTAAAGGTTTAAGTTCAAACACGGGATCACCCTTAGGTGGAGGAGGATCCCCTAGGATTTCAACAGGCAAGTTGTTTTTCAATAAGTCTCCCTGATTAAAGAATATTTCATCTATTTCCCTTCTCTCATTCATATGCATATCATTTTCATGGTCTAGCAAATATTGTTCTAAAGGATCATTAGGAGGCACATCAATAGAAGCAAGACCAATAATTTCATCCTTACAAGGTAATTCTTTATCGAGGGGTTGTCTACGACATTTAGCAAAGTTAAAATCATGAGACATATCCCCTAAACCAACAGTAACAATATCTTTTACATAGTCTATCTTAGCATTAACAGTATTCAAGAAGGGTCTGCCAACTATAATGGGACAAAAGTCATCTTGTGGGGAACTAAGAATAAGGAAATCAGCAGAGTATTTAACTTTCCCACACAAAACTTCAACATCTCTAACAATCCCAACTGGTGAAATAGTGTCTCTATTAGCGAGCTTAATAGTAACATCAATCCCTTCTAACTCAACAGGTGCAATGTCATGCATAATTTCTTGATATAAGGTATGAGGGATAATACTCGCACTAGCACCCACATCACATAAATCATGATGGCAATGATCTCCTATTTTAACAGAGATAACAGGCAAGCCTACGATAGGTCTATGTTTATTCCTAGCATCGGGTTTGGCTATTCTAGCAGATTCCTCTTGAAGGTAAATAACATGTCCATCTAAATCCTCAACCAAGAGATCTTTAACCATAGCAACACTAGGTTCAACTTTAATTTGCTCAGAGGGTGTAGGTGTTCTAGTATTACTCTTACGAACTACAGTTGAAGCTTTAGCATGATCCTTTATTCTAACAGGGAAAGGTGGTTTCTCAATATAAGCGGTAGGAACAATAGGATCAACATTATAAGTGATAGTCTTTTCTTCAACTTTAACAGGTTCAACTACTTTTACTTCAATGGGAGGTTGGTATTTAAACCACTTCTCCTTGGGAAGATCAACATGAGTAGCAAATGATTCACAGAAAGAGGCTACTATCTCAGAGTCAAGTCCATATTTGGTGCTAAACTCATGGAAAACATCGGTACCCATAAAAGCTTTAACATAATCAAACTTAGGGGTCATACCTGACTCCTTACCTTCGTTGATATCCCAATCTTCAGAGTTGCGTTTAATTCTTTCCAATAAATCCCATTTGAATTCAGTCTTCATCAAAAAAGAGCCAGAACAAGAAGTATCGAGCATGGAGCGATTATCGAGAGAAAGCCGAGCATAAAAATTTTGAATGATCATTTCTCTTGAAAGCTCATGATTGGGGCATGAATATAAAATTGACTTAAGCCTCCCCCAAGCTTGAGCGATGCTTTCTCCTTCGCGAGGCCAAAAATTATAGATATAATTACGATCACGATGAACCTAGTGCATAGGGTAGAACTTCTGATGAAATTCCAACTTCAGACGATTATAGTTCCATGATCCAATATCATCACATAGCCTAAACCATGCCAATGCATATCCCTTCAAAGATAAAGGGAAGACCTTCTTCTTGATAACATCCTCGGGCATACCCGCAAGCTTAAATAATCCAAAAACTTCATCCACATAGATTAGGTGTAAATCGGGATGCAGTGTTCCGTCTCCTGTAAAGGGATTATCTAGCAGTTTCTCTATCATACGCGAAGGAATTTCAAAGCAAACATTTTCAGTAGGTGTAGTCGGTTGAGGAGCAACTCTTTGCTCTTCTGGTCGGGGTGAATATACTCCGAACAAGCCCCTCAAAGGATTATGAGCCATAGTAACAAGTGATAGTAAATTTCAGCACACTATATAAATTTTTCCTTACCAAAGGCGCTTCACTCCCCGGCAACGGCGCCAGAAAAGAGTCTTGATGACCCACAAGTGTAGGTGATCTATCGTAGTCCTTTTGATAAGTAAGAGTGTCGAACCCAACGAGGAGTAGAAGGAAATGATAGGCAGTTTTCAGTAAGGTATTTTCTGCAAGCACTGAAATTATAGGTAACAGATAGTTTTGTGATAAGATAATTGGTAGCAAGTGACAAAAGGTAAAAGTAAATAAGGTGCATCAAGGTGGCCCAATCCTTTTTGTAGCAAAGTACAAGCCTGAACAAACTATTATATGAAGGAAAGCGCTCCCGAGGACACATGGGAATTATCGTCAAGCTAGCTTTCATCATGATCATCTGATTCGCGTTCGGTACTTTGATAATTTGGTATGTGGGTGGACCCGTGCTTGGGTGCTGTCCTTACTTGGACAAGCCTCCCACTTATGATTAACCTCTAATGCAAGCATCCGCAACTACAAAAGAAGTATTAAGGTAAACCTAACCATAGCATGAAACAAGTGGATCCAAATCAACCCCTTACGAAGCAACGCATAAACTAGGGTTTAATCTTATGTCACTCTAGCAACCCATCAGCTACTTATTACTTCCCAATGCCTTCCTCTAGGCCCAAATAATGGTGAAGTGTCATGTAGTCGACGTTCACATGACACCACTAGAGGAGAGACAACATACATCTCATCAAAATATCAAACGAATACCAAATTCACATGACTACTAATATCAAGACTTCTCCCATGTCCTCAGGAACAAAAGTAACTACTCACAATACATAATAATGTTCATGATCAGAGGGGTATTAATATGCATAATGGATCTGAACATATGATCTTCCACCAAATAAACCAACTAGCATCAACTACAAGGAGTAATCAACACTACTAGCAACCCACAGGTACCAATCTGAGGTTTGGGTACAAAGATTGGATACAAGAGATGAACTAGGGTTTGAGAGGAGATGGTGCTGGTGAAGATGTTGATGAATATAGCCCTCCCCAAGATGGGAGAGTTGTTGGTGATGACGGTAGTGACAATTTCCCCCTCCTGGAGGGAAGTATCCCCGGCAGAAAAGCTCCGCCAGAGCCCTAGATTGGTTCCGCCAAGGTTCCGCCTCGAGATGGCGGCATCTGGTCCCGAAAGCCTCTTTATGATTTTTTCCAGGTCAAAACACTTCATATAGGAGAAGATGGGCATCGGGGCCATCGGGAGGCCCACGAGGCAGGGGGGCGCGCCCAGAGAGGGGGGCGCGCCCCCACCCTTGTGGACAGCTAGTGGCCCCCCTGGTGATCTTCTTTCGCCAGATATTTTTATATTTTCTGAAACGGTGTCCTGTGAAGTTTCGGGGCTTTTTGAGTTGTGCAGAATATGTTTCCAGAGTTTGCTTCTTTTCCAGCCCAGAATTCCAGCTGCTGGCATTCTCCCTCTTCATGTAGACCTTGTAAAATAAGAGAGAAAAGGCATAAGTATTGTGACATAACATGTAATAACATCCCATAAAGCAATAAATATTAACATATAAGCATGATGCAAAATGGACGTATTAGTTGGAAACACGTCTCAGAGGTGACAACACTATTTGTGATGGGCTATACTCGTTGCCCAGGGGACCATCTTCAACGGTATTGACTTACAAACGATACGAGATAAATGGGAATACATTTTACACGATCGCCCAAGATCAAAAGAGCACCAACCAAAACAGCGGTGTCCGCTTTGATGCAGCAACCAAGAAGGGAAAGGACACATATTATGGTTACATAGTTGACATATGGGAACATGACTACATACATGATTTTAAGGTCCCTTTGTTTAACTGCAAATGGGTCAATTTGTCAGGAGGCGGGGTACAGGTAGACCCAGATTACGAAATGACAACAGTGGATCTGAACAATCTTGGGTATATAGACGAACCATTCGTCCTAGCCAATGATGTGGCACATGTTTTCTATGTGAAGGACATGTCTACAAAAAACAGAAAAAGAAAAGATAAGGAAGCGAACACATCATACGATGAGCCAAAGCGCCACATAGTTCTTTCAGGAAAAAGAGACACCGTGGGAGTGGAGGGCAAGACAGACATTTCCGAAGATTATGAAAAGTTTGATGAAAATCCACCCTTCAAAGTCAAGGCTGACCCAAGCACCCTGATAAACGATGAATATTATCCATGGTTACGGCGCAATAAGCAAAGGACACAAGCGAAGAAAAAGTGAAGACTTTCTCTCCACAACTATTATGATGTTGCCTTTGACCTAGAATATCACTGCAGTTACATGTGAAGAAATGAAATCCCTTTGTAACAGACAAGTTTCCGTATGAAATGAAATGCTTTTCATTTTCAGGGTCAGATAGCTCATAAACATCAGTAAATGCATGAAAAATAACAAATGAAGTCAGAAAGGGTTGAAAATTGATGATGTGGCTTTAAATGGTGCATTTTGAACACACAAAAAGTCTGGAGTTCAAATAAGTTCAAAAAATGAAATCCCTTTTCAGAGTTTATTTGAAATGATTTTCAATTTCAGGGTCATATAGCGCAAAAAGAATGAACTAATAGCAAAAAGAATGAACTTAAAATAATCAATTAAAATATTCTGTTATGATCAACTAAAACAAAACTACAATATTCTTCAATAGCAAAAAGAATCAACTAAAAAGCTTTTATAAAACTCTAATGGCAAAAGGAATCAACTAAAAAGCTTTTATAAACCTCTAGTGTTTTTTAAACTAAAATTATATAAAATTTAAGCAACTAAAATTATCAAAGTATTTTCTGTTCAAAACATTAATGGCAAAAAGAATTTTCATAAAGAATTTTTTTAGAAACTTTAATAGCAAGCTAAAATAACAAAATCTGTTATTGATTAAAACAGACAATGAAAATAACCTAAAAGTTACCAAATTTAATATAATGATAAAACACAATAATATTAAATAGCAAGAAAAAGAATCACTCAAAAATCTAGTTTATTGTAAATTTATTCACAAACTAGTGATTCACACAAATTTAAAAGAATTCAAATTTAAACTATTCAAATTTGAAAATTAATGGCACTAACAAAAAGCCTATAATTCGTGTGACCTAACATCAAAAAAATCACTAGAAAAGTGCAAAAAATAAATAAACCAAGAAAATAAAGCAAAAAAGAAAACAAAAAATAGAAGAAAAAATGCCACCTACTGGGCCACCACGACCTGATACTACTAGAAACCCAGCTAGTTGGGCTAGGATTCAGGCCCGCAGAAGGCCCAGCAAGTCCACAGGCAAAGTAGTGTGAGATTAGGCCCGTAGGCGTGCAGTTCAGAGCAGTTCGAGTGAGAAGGCGGGACAGCGCTTATAAACAGGTGCGGCCACTCCTCAGCTAGCGAGGTGGGACTAAACATCCCACCGTACCGCGGCTTTGGCAGGTGCAGGCCATTGGGCCCGGTTGGTGCCACGAACCGGGACCAATGCAAACCTTTGGTCCCGGTTCGTGACACCAACCGGGACCAATGCCCACCTTCAGTCCCGGTTGGTGCAACCAATCGGGACCAAGGCCCCTGCTTCCCGCCCTTTGAGCTGCTAAAAAGATACCTTTGGTCCTGGTTGGTGGCACCAACCGGGACTAAAGGGGGGCATTGGTACCGGTTCGTGCCACGAACCGGGACCAATGGCTTTGCTATATAAGCAAACACTTAGCATTTTTCATTTTCATCTCTGAAGTTCCCCGCCCCGACGCCGCCGCCATGCTAGCTACGCGCTGCCCGAGCTCCATTGGACATGATTCGATTCGACGTTGAATAATAAATAATTTCCCTATGTTTTTTACCATAAGTATTCATTTGATATTGATCCCTATGGATTGAAAAAGACGCTATACTGGATCTACACATACTTACTGACTATATCCATAACTGGCTTGTTTTTGGTAATCGGCAAAGATTACCATAGCCCCGTCGACGCCATTGCTGCCCTCGTTGCGGCGCCCTGCCCCGTCGCCGCCCGTGCCCCGCGCCGCCCCGACGCCGTCGCCGCGCGCCACCCCGCGCCGTCACCGTCCCGACACCGTCGCCGTCACCTCCCCGCACCGCCCCGACGCCATCGCCGCCCCGCGTCGCCCCGACGCCATCCCCGCCCCGCGCCACCGCTGCGCCGACGCCGTCGTCACGCCGCCCCACTGTTCGGTGGCCTTCCGACGATGTTTTTTTCATATATGTGATGATGTTGACATGTTTTTTTCGTATGATGTTTTTTGTGCATATGATGCTTTTTCATATGATATTTTTTTCATATGATATTTTTTTCATATATGTATTAAATTTTTTATTTAGGTTGTTAATTAGTAGATATCGATTTTAGGTTAGTGCATTTTAGGTTAGTGGAGAGGAAAAAGTAAAATAAGGAAAAGGAAGAAAAGAGGAAGAAAGAAGAAGGAAGAAGAAGAAAAAGAAGGAGAGGAAAAAGGAAAATAAGTATAGGAAGAAGGAGAAGAAGAAGGAGAAGAAGAGGAGAGGAAGAAGAGGAGAAATAAATAAGAAGAGGAAGAAAGAAGAAAAAAAGAGGAGAAGAAGAAAGGAATAGAGGAGAAGAAGAAAAAATAGAATTCTATTTTTTCTTCTTCTCCTCTATTCCTTTCATCTTCTCCTCTTTTTTTTCTTTTTTTTCTTCTTCTCCTCTATTCCTTTCATCTTCTCCTCTTTTTTTTCTTTTTTTTTCTTCTTCTCCTCTATTCCTTCTTCTTCTCCTCCTTTTCTTCTTCTTCTTCTTCTTTTTTTATCGGGTAGAGGGTCGAGGGTCGCCGAGGGTCGAGGGTCAAGGGTCAAGGGTCGCCGAGGGGTCGAGGGTCGAGGGTACGAGGGACCTCGAGGGGCCAAGGGTTCGAGGGTCGAGGGTCGTCTAGGGGTCGAGGGTCGAGGATCCCCGAGGGGTCGAGAGTTTGCCGGGTGTCAATGTATTGACGAAATCCATTCCTTCATCATTTGCCGGAAGTAACCGGGGCATGTTGGTACGAAGTTCTGCAAAGTTATTCTGGAACGGAGTCCCTGATAGGATAATCTGTCTTTTGGTATGAATTTCAGGAAAGGCCTTCCAAATAGCGATATTCGGAAGGCTCTTGCTGAACTTTGTACCAAAAAGCGAATTATCCTATCTAGGACTCCGTTCCAAAATAACTTTGGAGAGCTTCGTACCATCACTCGCCTGTTACTTTCGCCTAATGATGAAGACATGATTTTGTTGAATCCTTTGACACTAGACAAATATGACATGAGGGGGTCGAGGGTCGGGAACTAGGGTAAAGGGTCGTGGATCGCCGAGCGGTCGAGGGTCGAGGGTCGTCCAGGGGTCGAGAGGTTGCCTACTGTCAAAGTATTGAAGAAATCCATGCCTTCATCATTTGCCAGAAGTAACCAGGGAATGATGGTATGAAGCTCTTCAAAGTTATTATGGAACGGAGCCCCGGGTAGGATAATCCGCCTTTTCGTACGAATTTCAGCAAAGGCCTTCCAGATAGCGATATTCGTAAGGCTCTTGCTGAACTTTGTACCAAAAAGCGAATTATCCTATCCGGGACTCTGTTCCAAAATAACTTTGGAGACCTTCGTACCATCATGCGCCTGTTACTTTCACCTAATGATGAAGACATGGTTTTATTGAATCCTTTGACACTAGACAAACGTGACATGAGGGGGTCGAGGGTCGGGAACTAGGGTAGAGGGTCGTGGATCACCGAGCGATCGTGGGTCGAGGGTCTTCCAGGGGTCGAGAGGTTGCCTACTGTCAAAGTATTGAAGAAATCCATGCCTTCCTCATTTTCCAGAAGTAACCGGGGCATGATGGTACGAAGCTCTTCAAAGTTATTCTGGAACGGAGTCCCAGATAGGATAATCTGCCTTTTCATACGAATTTCAGCAAAGGCCTTCCAGATAGCATATTCGGAAGGCTCTTACTGAACTTTGTACCAAAAAGTGAATTATCCTATCTCGGACTCCGTTCCAGAACAACTTTGAAGAGCTTCGTACCATCGTCATGCGCCTATTACTTTCGCCTAATGATGAAGACATGGTTTTGTTGAATACTTTGACACTAGACAAACATGACATGAGGGGGTAGAGGGTCGTGGATTACCGAGCGTTCGTAAGAGAGGCGTTGCCGAGGCCACCCCAAACCGTAGAGAAGCGTCGAGGCCACTAATATGGTTCCTTGTTGTGATTAGCTAGCTAGGTCTACGTTTGCCACTAATATATCCATCTGTCATGTTTGTATAATAATTCGAGACGAGGAAGCATAACAGGTGTTGGGGGACATAATCGCAGCCGGAGCTGATGTCGAGTTGTATCTCAACGACTACGATGGTCTGGAAGGACAGGGTGAAGAAGCAGGTTACGGTGATACAATGGAGGAGGAAACACATGATTATGATGGCTCCGGTGACCGAATACCGGTGGAACAAGGACACCGTGATGACGGCTCCGGTGATCGAACGGTGTCCGACCAAGTATATATAAATTAATTAAGCATGTGCTGACTATAGCTAATTGATGCATTGATTGTTTTGGTATGTACACATATGAACTCTCTTCTTTCTTCTTTTCTAGCCCTCCGGATCGAGCCAAAGTTCGGTAAGGAGAAGAGGCCCGAAGAAAAGGTTGCGCCAGGATGAAAAGTTCATCATCGAAGAAATCGCGCGCGATGGCCCACCGATTAAACCCATCAAGGCTAAGGATGCATTTTCTGCTCAATGCGGGGTTCTTGTTAGGGACATGATCCCGATCAGCATCCACCTATGGTACAAGCCTCAGAACGAAGACCCTCAGGTGTCTTATGTCAACGATATGCAGAAAAATGATCTTTGGACCACGCTGAAAGCCAATTTCACCCTATCGCCAGAGGAGGATCCGGAGAAGCCACCAGTTATAGATCCATTGGTCAAGGAGGCCGCTCTTAAGAAGATGGGGGAAACATTCAGGAGGTGGAAGAATGAGATGAAAGCAAAGTTTGTCGACAAAGACAAGACTCCTGAATTCACCAGCCGGTTTGAGAAGATCAGGGATCACTGAGACGCATTTGTGGCCGAAAAGAAATCGGAAAAGAGTAAGAAGATGTCAGCGACAAACAAGATAAATGCTGCAAAGAAGAAGCATCACCATTGCACAGGGTCAGGTGGCTACCTCAAAGCCCGACCATTGTGGGACAAGGCCGAGAATGACCTGCTTGCTAAAGGGGTCGTTCCACAGACATTACACTGGCCAGACCGTTCAAGGACTTGGTTCTTCGGGGTTTGGGGGAACCTTGGACCCTGAAACAGGGAAGTGCATTTGGACGGACGAGCAACTGCAAATACCCATCACGAAGCTTCAGCGGTGTATCAAAGCAGCGCAGGAAGGGATGTTCATTCCCAGCAAAGAGAACGACGAGCTCACAATGGCCCTCGGGAATCCTGAGCACCCTGGACGGACATGCGACACGCCAGGCTCCGTTTCGTGGAAGGCTGGGTTTCCCGACAAAGGAGGTTACAAATGCCGGGAGAGGAGGAAGAAAGAGGATCAGACCCAACTACAGGCAGTGCACGCAACGGTAAAAGCGCTAGAGGACGAACGAGAAGTAGTTCGCAGCAAGCGACCTGCCGAAGCTACCCCCGAAGCTACCCCGCCATCTCAGCGGAGAAGCATCATGGCTTCCACCGAGCTGCCTCTGGAGCCTGTCTTCACGGCTCCTGCTAGCTACCCTATGGATGCTATCACGGAGTCTCAACATTGCCACCTTATGACGCAATGGCAGCTATTCAAAGTCAAGGCGGGTGCCGGCTCTGTTTTACCTCCTGAACCCGGTGCAACTTTTCACTGTCATCCGATTCTAGAAGGATATGCCAGGGTGATGGTGGATCAAATAATGGAGGGGTTTGAGGAGCTCGAGCTTGACCACCCTACCGGTGAAGGGGAGACTCGGTTGGGTTCTTCTCTGAAGACTCCATGCCTATGGCGGAAGGACCTCATCAACCTTTCGAACTGGACGTCTCCGCCTCCTCCGGCGAGTCAGTGCACTCCGCCTCCTCCTCCGGCAAGGGATCAGGGCACTCCGCCTCCTTCTCCGGGTGCTCAGGCGCGTGGTGGCACTCCGCCTCCATCTCCGGCTGCTTCGGCGCGTCCGAGCAGCCCGCCTCCTCCTCCGCCTCGTCAGCAAGGCGGGAAGAGAGCCACCGCCGCTCCGGCTGCTCCGACACGTGGTAGCACTCCGCCTCGTTCTCTGCCTCGTAAGCAACAAAAGAAGGCAGCCACAGCCGCTCCGACTGCCCCGGCGTCTTGCAGTACAACCAGAGGCAGGAGGCAATACAAATACGGTCCATCTCTCAAGCCTTTATAGAAGTTAGCATATGAGAGGAACGACAAGGAAAACACGGAGATCTGTAAAGCCGAAGTGAAGGACTTTTTTGCAAAGAAACCTCCACCTCCAAAGGAGAAGATAGGTCCGGTGAGAGTGAAGCGCACTATTGATTCCCTGAAGAAACCACCACCGTCTCCGCCGAAAACCAACTATGAGCGCATTATTGAAAAGTCATATGTCGAAGCGGAGCAGCCAGGAAGTACTTGCAGTGATCGAAGGTTAGCAAAACGAAAAAGTGGGAAAAAAGTTCCCCAGCTCGGCGAACAAGAGAACCAATCGTGCCCCCGCTCAAGGTGCCTAGCGACATCGTTGCTAATCATCCGGGGATGGTGCCCGGTATCAATTTTGTAGATTACCTGGCCGATGATGTAGTGTTTGATATGTTAGAGGTGGAGGAACACAAATACTGGTACGAGAAGCCTCTCGTCAAAGATGTCACTACTCTAACCACGATGATGCGAAGATTCCATGAGTGGTACATGGATACCTACAGAGACTCTGGTGGGAAGGATACTTTGATGTTGAAAGTTAAAGAAGAGCACGACCTCGTTGGACTTGAGGTGTTGTCTGTTCCATTTAAGGAGTTCTTCCAGTTTTTCAATCAAATGGCCCTCGATAAAACAACGGTCACTTGCTACTGTGTGTAAGTATTACTTCTGTCATTAAGTCTCTATATATATCTAGCTCGGCTCTTTCATTGCATGTATATATAATTATCCTCACTATATTATGCTGATTGAAGATCGTCGAATGCAGAAAAGCTAATATCTATGATATTGGGTTCATTAACACAAATCTCATAGATGAATATCAGGTTACATTTCATGCCAAAGAAGCCGAGGCCAACTTGCTACGGTCGTTGGTAATAAATCAAACAAAGATAAAATACTCTTTCCTTACAACTTCATGTGAGTGTTACTGTCTTGTGCATATTCGGTTTCCCTTAATTATTACTTGAGGTTATAGTAATTAATGTAATTGATAAGTTATATGCATGTGTGCGCAGGTTCCACTATATTCTCCTAGAGATTAAGCTTGAGCAGGGACTAGTAATCGTCTTAGACTCGAGATGAAAAGATCCCGAGGACTATGCGGACATGTCTAAAATGCTTAACAAGTAAGTTCAATTGATCATTACCGCACCATATCGACAACTTTGTTAATTTCCTGATATAAAGTAATTGTTTTCTTTGTCTCGCAGGGTTTGGAAAGCATTCACCCAAAAAGTTCCGGCACTGCTGCGGGATCTGCGATGGATTTACCCAAAAGTAAGTACTACTAGCTAGCTAGTTCCGCGCATCTCCCATTGACTCTAGCTATACTTTCATCAGTGCCATTTATAATGCTTCATTATCAGTTTGATTGACCTCTATTTCTCGTAAAGTGCTTGTGGCAGGAACCGAGGAATAATTACTGTGGATACTACGCGTGCGAGTTCATCTACAACGCGACGGCCAAGAATAGGCGGGGCTACTCTAAAAGACAACTTGATGTGCATAAGAAAAATATTCACAATTTTATTTTATTACCATCATTTCTGTTGAGTTTCATTCATATATATGTATTGACCCCCTTCTTCAAATTAGATGTGGCAGATGCGAAATGAACTCCTACCACAAGATCGCATGCGAGCAATTCAAGAGGAATTGGTGGGATTCTTTCTTGACCACGTCATCAATAAAGCTGGAGAATACCATGTGGAAGTTGAGTAAATATGTTAGAGTATTGTAAGAGATCTTACACATTGTGTGTGTGTGTGTCTATATATATATATATATATATATATATATATATATATATATATATATATATATATATATATATATATATATATATATATATAGGAAAATGGTTGTGTACTCTTGGGAGTACGTACTCCCGCTCCTCATATACCATATAGATGAATCTTTTATACCTCTTTATTATTTTTCATATACTTCATTAGTAATTATTAGATACCCAAAAATGATTTTTATGAAAAAATTCATGCGAGTCTACATATTTTAAATGTTTACGTATATACTGATGTGTTTGTATGTGAAAAAGGTATATTACAAAAAGTACGTCGTAGATGATATTTTTTCAACTATTGGGGTATCTTAAAATATTTAATGAAGTATATTGAGAATGATAAAGAGGTATAATCAATGCGTATATAAAGTATATTGAGGATGGGAGTACATACTCCCAGGAGTACATAACTTGTTGTTCGACCAATCTCTGAGAGAAGGAGAGAGGTCAATCATCACTTCTCTCTGTATATGTGACGATCTTCTATAATTAATGGTTTCCTTCATTTGCTTAATTACTAGCTAGCATGTCAAGTCCTCTCAATCTATATGTATAGTATGTAGCGTCGACCAAGCACGAAGAAAAGAGAAGACACTTCTCTCTATTAGCTAGCTAACACAATATATGAAACCCCTAAATTAACCCTACAAAACCCCCTCCCCCCTTTCGAAAAAAAACAAAAACCCTAGCCCCTGAACTGCTGACGCGTGGAAGCTTATTTGTCCCGGTTGGTGCTACCAACCGGGACAAAAGGCCCCCCTACCTGGGCAAGCCGCATTGGCCACGTGGAGCCCATCTGTCCCGGTTGATATAAGAACCGGGACTAAAGGTCTAGGGCATTTGTATCGACCGTTTAGTCCCGGTTCCCCAACCCGGACAAATGGCCCTTATGAACTGTGACAAATGGCCCTTATTCTACCAGTGTTAGACTCGCTCATACGGGCGTACTCATCACTGAGATCAACCGGAACTCCGTATGCAAGCATATGGATAGGTGCAGTGCATTTCTGATAAGAGGAGAAGCCAATCTTTTGAAGGGCATCCTCTTTGCACTCGAAATGCTTATCGTATCCAACCATCCCTCCTGAATACGGTAGTAAACATGCCTAGCCATACGTAAACGGCACCGGAATTTGTGATATTTCAAGAGCAAGTTGGGTGTCTCAAAGTAGTCTTTCCAAAGAAGGGAATGGCTGCTCTCTTGGTTGCGATTCAACGCTGGAGTGTGCCCCGGGATCGAGCCCCGGAACAACACCATTGCCTACTAAGATGGTCATGGATGACCAACACAATAGCCACCATCTCCTCGTCATCCGATGAAGAATCCTCTGAGGCACAAAGGAAATTGTGGAAAAAGAACTCGTCGGCGGAGTCCATTTGTACCTTGTGGGAAAACCGTGGAACAGCTTGCGGGCGTCATTGAAGAAGCTGGCCGGCGAAGAAACGCGCGCTACCCTGGACCAGGTAGCTGGCCTAGCGGCGTCAGACGTGCGTGGCGGTGTTGTCGAAGGAGCTGGCCAGGGGCGCATTGGTGCTTGTGGCGGCGTCGAGGGGGAGCTAAGGTGGCCCGACGGCGAGGCGGTGGTGTCGGTGATTTGGGAAGGTGGCGTGATGCGGGAAAGGTATGTGGGTACGGACTGCTGGCGAGGGTGCATGAACTAGGCGGCGACGATGATAGGGTGGGGCGGCCGGGGGCTTGCTGTCGATGGGAGGAGGAGAATGGTGTATGTACCACCCACTAGCGGGTCAGGGGAGGAGTAGGCGGGCGTGCGCGCATCCGCCTCGTGTCCACGCCGACATAAATGAGGCTCAAATTTGGGCCAGAAAGGGGTCGCCCGGCGGACAAAAATCGGACGTGCGTTTGTTTGGGTCTGCGCGTTGGGCTGACTTTTGTGCCCATTTTAATTCAAACGGACACATGCGGACGAAGCGAGTCGGCGTGTTAGAGTTGCTCTCATATATACCGCTCTCGTACGTGCTACATATATGCACCACATAGCATGAATATAGATGTGTTGCATTAATTTCTTTTATACATAGTATTAGTCTTCTCACGATTCTCTACACTAGTCACCGCCATCCTTTCTATCCGCCATCGCTGCCGCCGCCACCACTGCTTTCGTAGCCGCTATCATTGTCGCTAGTCTCATGTAGCCGCCACCGCCATCTCTCTCTCTCTCCCTTCTTCCCTCCCTCCCTCCCTCCACACCCATCTACCCAAACCATAAACCCCATGTCGTTGCCGCTACCACCCTCTGTAGCCGTCGCGGCATCCACGTCCTTCTCTACGCCGCCGCCGCTACCCCCTGTCGCCGCCGTGGCTTTTCTTCCTCCAGTCGCCGCCACTACCTCCTTCGTACTCACCGCCCCACCCATCTATCCAAACCCTAACCCGACTGTCGGATTTAGGGATCCGCAAAACCCAAGAAGTTCGAACACATGGGCGTGAACGAAGATCTCTCCCACTCGCGTCTACCTAGCGTCTCGCTCTCGTCTAGGTGAAGGGATTCAAGCAAACGACAGATAGTGTACGCAAGAGTTTACCCAGGTTCGGGCCACCGTGTGGTGTAAGACCCTACTTCCTACTTTGGTGGATTAGCCTCAGGAGGGCTGGAATATGAGCTAGTACAGTGGTTCCTGAGCTCGGGAGGCAAACTCAGGAGGGTCAGGAGGCAAGTGTTCTTGCTCCTTTGCGTGGAGGCAGAGCTTATGGACCTGCTCTACTTGGCTAGGCTTGGTTCGACTTGTTTCGACTTGTGCCTCCATAGTGGGGGTTCTAGCTACTTATATAGGTGGCTAGGGTCCTCTTCCCCCGAAATGTTTAGGCGGGAAGGGATCCAACAATGGCCATTTTTGAGCGGGAACACAAGGACGTTCCTATCCTGACAAAAGCGATCTTCGCCTGCAAAAGGATCAGGCGGTGACACGGTGGTGGGCTCGACGGTGACATCCTCCTTGTCGTCCTTGCGGTCTTCGGTCTTGTTGCACCAAAGGGGAAACCTTTGCCCCTCTCCTTGGGAACCTGTGGCTGCGCTGTCCCCTTTGCACCGAAATGGCAACTTCGCCGCTGGTGGACGCTGGCACCCGCTGGCACGGTGCATCACTGCTGACATCACTGCCTCCTCTTGAGGCAGGCTCGGCCTTGGATTCTCCGCCCCTCCGGAGCACCTTGCTGAGGCCGCTCCTGAGGAGGTCTTGACGTCGTTCTCCTCGTGAGGCTTAGCTCCCTCGCGAGGGTCTTGGGCAGCTGGTTGATCAGCTGGGCCGTACCAGGCCACTTGTAGGAGCGCGTCGTGGCCCGTAGACAGGCAAGTCTGGGTACCCTGGTTCCCAGGACGCCGACAGTAGCCCCCGGGCCGATGGCGCACGCGAAGTTAGCTTCGGGGCGAAGCCTTAGTCGAGGACGAAGCGTCGCGGGCCCCAAAAAGGTTGCAGGCCAGGCTGGCGCGTGATGGTTGGATGGGACGCGGGCGACCCCGCTCCCCACTCTGTCTCGGCAACCGTGCGTCTTGACAAAAGGGGTCGTCTCCGCTGGGGGAGTTATCGCTCCCCTTCCTTCCTGCTCGAATTTCTCCCCCTTAGGCCTTGTGCCTTCCTGAATCGCCTGCGTCCTTCGGCTCCTTCAGCCATGGCAAAGAAGAACAAGGGTGCTGCGCCGGCGTCTGGATCTGCTTCTTCCCTTGAGGCGGCGCTCGAGGAGTCCTCCATCACCAAGGAGGAGGACTACTCAGAGGTCCAACCTTTCTTGTCGAGCGTCCACAACAAGCACGGCCCGACATGGATCTGGGCCGGATCCACCATGACGCGGACCCTGCTGAAGTCATGCTACCCCTTCTTCCTCCACAGCATCCCCGTGGGGCTCGTGCCACCTTTCTCCGAGTTCTTCTACGCCATCCTCGAACATTACCAGTGCACGCTCTCCACATCCAGCCTCACTCCATCTTCGTCCCGTCGCTCTTCGCCTTACTGTGAGGCGCTCGTGGGGGTGAGGCCGACCGTCGCCCTCTTCCGCCATTTCTTATCCATGCACCGGTACGATGATGGCCCGTGCTCGAGCTGCGTCTCCTTCGTCTTCCAGCGCCAGGGCTGTCGGTTGATGACGGCCGGGAAGAAGATAGAGTCCCACCGGAAGAGTTGGGTCTATCTGGATGCCCAACGCGTCCACCCTCTGTTGGCACTGCCTACTGCCCGTCCAGCGAAGCGTGCCGGCTGGAGCTACGCGAAGCTCACCGACCCCCTTGCCGGGCCTGTCCTGGCAAGTATTGAGGCCGACCTGAGCTCGAGGCTCAAAGGGAGCCAAATCATGAAGGAGTTCGTGAGGCAGCATCTGGCGCTGCTGCAGGCACATTCGCGCCCCATGTGAGAGCTGATGGGCGACGACAATAGGCTCCGGCTGCACTCAGGGGTGCTGGCCGAGGACGATCTGGACTTCACCTCGGGAACCCTCCTCGGGATGGTGCTGGAGGACCTCCCCGGGTCCCACCTGCCGTTGTACAGCCACCGTGACAAGGCCGAGCTGTTGAAGGCCGTGTCGGGTTTTTGTGCGCCCGTGGGCGCTCCGCCCATGTTCGACGTGTCTTTTGGTGCTGACGATGAGAGCGACGAGGGAGGCTCAGAGGAGACCCTGGACGACGAGGGGGACTCCTCTAAGGTGTTCGCTGGAGTAATGACGTCAGGCGCAGGTGCCGCCGGACGGTCCCAGGCGGCCACTCCACGTCGATCCGGACGCACTGCGTCCGGGGGAAGCAATGTGGCGACCCCACCGAGGAGTACCGTGCCAGCGAATCTGGCGACCGCGGCCGCGCCCAGGACTGTGGCCTCGCGCCTTGCTAAGATCCGGGCTACCGGCACGCCCATAGCGCCAGTGGCTGCTGCTGACCTGCTCGCGAAGAGAAGGGCGCGCCTCGCCTCCGATGAGTAAGTGCGCAATATCTCGCCCATCCTTAGTTGTCGTGTCCTTGATGTGCTTCTCCTAACGCAGCAGCTTGGGAGGTGTGATGAAGAAGGCGAAGCGGGAGGTCACATCGTGATGCCCTGCCCCTCCTGCTGCTGATGCGACCTCAGGGAAGGATGCCACGACGTTGGGTGCCTCGGTCGACCAGGCCACCGAGCATGTGATGCTGGTGTCGCTCGAGGGCGTCTCCGCCTCCTGCGAGGTCACGGTGGCTTCTGCTCCGTCTGCTCTGGCGAGGGGGGCCGGAGCCCCCGAGCCCCTGGTCGAGCAGTCGGTCTTGTTGGTGCCCGTGCGCTAGCCGGCGCAGCCTGGTCTTGAGACCTTGGAGGCTGTCTCCGCCGCACTAGGTCGGCTCCATGTCGAACTGCAAGATGGCGATGGCCACCTGGTGGAAGGGCGCCTGGGGCTGATCCGCGGGTGGCTCCTAGCAGACGAGTCTGCGCGGACCTCCTGGGACCAGGCCTCGGTGGTCGCTGCCAAGGGTCGAGAGGAAGCTATGGTGGCCATGTGGGCTCACGACGCCGCGCGAGCCAACGCCGCGTCCTTCGAGAAGCGCTGCCTCAAGGCGGAGAGCGAGCTGGGGGCCCTCCGCGAGGAAGGCACTGGGCGCGCCCTAGAGCTCAAGAGGTTGGAGAAGGAGCTCGAGGCGCAGAAGGCTGAGATGTCCCGGCTGCAACAGGAGTAGCTTGCTGACCGTGCGACCCTGGAGAAGCTAAAGGTTGAAGCTGAGCAGGCCAAAGCGACCCAAGCCGCTCGCGACAAGGAGGATGTCCTTGCGGCCTCAGCAGTGGTGAGTTTCGAGGCCCTTGCCGCCTTCGACCTTGAGGCCCGCAAGGCGCTGCAGGCTGCCTACGGGGAGGGGTTCAAGGAACCGCTGGCCACCCCGGAGGGAGGCCCCGCCGGGCTCCTCGCTGCGCTTGTGAAGTCCCTGCGCGAGGTTGCGGCCGCAATTGGCCAGTTAGCCGACGTTGAGAGCCGCACGCTCCTTACCTTGGTTCTGACGCAGGTGTGCAGCCACCTAAGTCTTCGTGACCCTACCCTTGACCTGGCCTCGCTGTCCGAGCCCGTGACCGAAGTCATGAAGGGCACGGCTTCCGAGGCCCTGGGGGCGAAGGTCACGGCGTTGGTGGAGGCGTTCCTCCAGGCCACTGCTACAGCAGCCGAGGAGGTGGAGACCAGCGATGATGCACTTGGTAATGCCTGATCTGTTCCTGTCTAGAGAGAGAAGTAGGAGTGCCTCGGGGAGGCGTAAGAACTTTGTTTGGATTTGAAAAACTTGGCATTATTGTAATAGCTAGATGATTTCCATGCTTGCTTCCTTTCATGTTTGCTTAGGTGCTCTGCGTCGGCAGGGCCCAACCCCGCGCATACCTCGATCGTCATTGAGCCCTCCGGATGACTGGGGTTACCTTTATAACTAGACTCAAGGGATGAGGGGCTACGTGGCTAGTGAGGCCCCTAGGTCACGATGCCCAGGGGTCCCCCTTGACGTTCAAGCAATCCCGTTTGCGTTCTGCGTCGGCAGGGCCCAACCCCGCGCATACCTCGATCGCCATTGAGCCCTCCGGGTGACCGGGGTTATCGTCATAACTAAACTCAAGGGATGAGGGGCTACGTGGCTAGTTAGGCCCCTGGGTCGCGATGCCCAAGGGTCCCCTTTGACGTACGAACGGCTCTCATGAAGGAGAACAAGCACCATACCTTGCCCACGAGCCTTCGCCTAGGATGGGGGCGCGAGAAGACCAGGTGTCTGGGCACCTGGTAGGGTGGCGTCTGCCACGCGTGACTTGAGCATAGCCCTGATACGTCTCCAACGTATCTATAATTTATTATTGTTCCATCCATGCTATTATTTATGAAGTCTTGGATGTTTAATGGGCTTTACCATTCACTTTTATATCATTTTTGGGACTAACCTTCTAACCCAAGGGCCCAGTCCAGATTGCTGTTTTTTGCCTATTTCAGGGTTTTGCAGAAAAGGAATATCAAACGGAGTCCAAACGGAATGAAACCTTCGTGAGAGATATTTTTGGAGGAAATCACGCACGAAAGACTTCGGAGCCAAGCCAGGGGACAGAGGGGCCACCCTCGAGGGTGGGGGGCGCGCCCCCCTTCCCAAGGCGCGCCCCCTGCCTCGAGGGCAACCCGTGTGTCCCCCGGTGCCCCCCTTCTTCCTATATATACCTACGTACCCCAGAAACTCCATACGCAGAGAGAAAACCCTAATTCCACCGCCGTAGCTGCTGTTCCCGTGGAGATCCCATCTTGGAGCCTGTTCCGGGAGGGTGATCCATCACGGAGGCCTTCATCATCATCGCCCTCACCATGAGTTGTGAGTAGTTTACCACAGACCTTCGGGTCCATAGCTAGTATCTAGATGGATTCTTCTCTCTCTCTGGATCTCAATACAAAGTTCTCCTCGGTCTTCGAGGAGATCTATTCGATGTAATCTCTTTTTGCGGTGTGTTTGTCGAGATCCGATGAATTGTGAGTTTATGATCAAGGTCATCTATGAAAGATATTTGGTTCTTCTCTGAACTTTTTATGTGTGCTCATAATATCCTTGCAAGTGTCTTTGAATTATTGGTTTGGTTTGGCCTACTAGATCTATAGTTCTTGCAATGGGAGAAGTGTTTGGCTTTGGGTTCAATCTTGCGGTGTCCTTTCCCAGTGACAGTAGGGGCAGCAAGGCACGTATTGTATTGGTGCCATCGAGGATAAAAAGATAGGGTTTTAATCATATTGCTTGAGTTTATCCCTCTACATCATGTCATCTTTCTTAAGGCGTTACTCTGTTCGTATGAACTCAATACACTAGATGCATGCTGGATAGCGGTCGATGTGTGGAGTAATAGTAGTAGATGCAGAATCGTTTCGGTCTACTTGTCTCGGACGTGATGCCTATATACAATGATCATGCCTAGATAGTCTCATAATTATTCGCTTTTCTATCAGTTGCTCGACAGTAATTTGTTTACCCGCCGTAGAATACCGCTATCATGAGAGATGCCACTAGAGAAAACTATGGCCCCCGGGTCTATCTTTATCATATTACTTTCGCGTCAACTAGCCAATTTCTGGCCGTTGTTTATTTGCTTTCTTTACTTTCTGTTTCTATATCGAAAATACCAAAAATACTATCTTATCATCTCTATCAGATCTCACTATCGTAAGTTACCGTAATGGGATTGACAACCCCTTATCGCATTGGCTGCGAAGTTCTTATTTGTTTGTGCAGGTGCGAGGGACTGGCGCATGGTCTCCTACTGGATTGATACCTTGGTTCTCAAAAACTGAGGGAAATACTTACGCTACTGTGCTGCATCTCCCTTTCCTCTTCGAGGGAATACAACGCAAGCTCAAGAGGTAGCAAGCCCCCGTGCTTAGCCCCCCTCGTGACACCCATCCAAGGAGAAGCTGTGAGCTTTGTTAGCTGAAAAGCTCCCTGAGGTTGGTGCGATCACTGGGGGCCGCCCTCAGTTGTTTATAACTAGCGCAGAGCATAGAGCTACCACACTTGCGCGGAGTGTGGGCATAACCGCGCCTCGGTCGTAGCGGCCAGCATGGAGCTTGGTGCTTCCACTGGTTCGTGGGCATAACCGCTCCTCGGTTGGATCTTCCAGCGCGGAGCTTGGTACTTCCACTGGACCGTGGGAGGGAGCCTCCAACTGGGAGAGACTCCGGGGCATGTACAGCCCCGTCCTGACACTAGGCTTGCACGGTAGGACAGCCAAGGTGTATATGGGCCCTCCTCAGGACGAGCTGAATGACTCTAAGGAAGTTCTCGTGAGCTTACGCATCACTCATGAGACCCTACCCTGAGGCGGGTTGCGCCTGAGTCTTTTTCTGCAAAATGTGAAAAGAGAGGTGTAGTGTCGACCTGCGCCGAGTGCATCTCTAGAGGGTATCGCATGAGAAGGCCGCAGCACTAGCAACCGCATGAGGTGACGTCACGGGAATGGCTCGCGAGACAAAGCTCAGCCACTAGATTTGTCGACGCTGCAGGGACGGACCCAAGCACAGACGTCGTGCCGAGTCTTCTCATGCAACGATCAAAAGAAAAACAATCGGCGCGCGGTTCCCACGTGTGCGAGGCACCTGCCACGGGCCCCTACTTACCCATCCATGATTAGCCCATGCGAGAACAAGGCACCAAGGACCACGGGAGGTGACGTCACGGGAATGGATCACGAGACAGAGCTCAGCCCTTGGGTTTAGCGACGCCGCAGGGACGGACTCGAGCACAGACGCCGTGCCAGTCCTTAATCATGGGGCGGTCGTGAGTGGGCTCACAAGGGCTCATGACCTTAGTGGCGGTGAGGACGCCAAGCATGTAGATAATGTGAATGGAAAGAAACAACTAGCCTTGATCATGCGAAAAGGGAGACAAGGGAACAGTCGCCAGCATTCTGAGGATGATGCAGCCCGAGAGGCGCCCTCGATTGGATACCTGAAGCGTCACCTGATACTTGTCGAAGAAGAGTTGGGGTAGCTGAAGAAGCGAGCCATGCGGGTCGCTCCTGAGGATCGTCGGGCTCCTGAGGCCCAGGGGCTCTGAAGGCTCTCAGTGGTCGCGTGGGTCTGGTTCTCGCTCCGTCCGGACCGCCTGCCACTGAGCCTCCCGAGCCCCCAAGGCCTGCTGCACGTGATGCTGGAACGCGGTAGCTGCATTGCGGAAGCCGAAGAGTGTGCGGACGTAGCTGCAGGGGAGGGCCCCCCTCCGGCCGACCGCCGTCGGCCAGAAGGGCTCCTGAGAGGTGGCTCGGTTGAGACCCACGATGTCGACGCAGACGCGGAAGCGGTTGCTCGGGCTGCGAGTAGGTGAACTTGGGGTTGTGCGGTTACGCCCACCGCGGATGAGTCTTGTGTACTGAAGTTCCTCGGCAACTTGGTTGATGAAGTCCCGAGCCCCCAGCGCTGAACGGTTCACGCTGGGCTCACAAAAACGCGCGTCAAGACACGCTTGCAGGTGGTGCCCGAACACCTCCCTCGAGACACCGATCAGTCCGGAGACACTCCAGAGGAGAGCCCCCGAGCCCGTCACGAGAGGGGCGTCGAGTGCGCCCCCCTATGCGAGGGTGGAGGGCGCCTTGTGAGCAGGCGCAAGTCCTGAGGCCAGGCCGTCAGGAGCCCCTGCGTCCTGAGGTCCGTTGACGGGTAGGTTCTTCTTCTTCTTGGGGGCGGTCTGCAAGGCGAGGACGGCTCCATCCTCATCGGAGCATTCGACCGCCGCGGTCTGGTAGGCGCGCTCCAGGGAACACACCGCTTCCTTCTTGTCGGAGGCGATCGTGATGACTCCGCCGCTCCCAGGCATCTTGAGGACGTTGTAGCCGTGATGGGTCGCCGCCATGAACTTGGCGAGGGCAGGATACCCAAGGATGGCATTGTACGGGAGGTGGATGTTGGCGACGTCGAAGTCGATGAGCTCGGTGTGGTAGTTGTCGCGGTCATCGAATGTGACGGGGAGGCGGACCTGCCCCATCGGGAGTGTGAAGCCATCTGTGACTCCGTAGAATGGCTTGGTCGGGTGGAGCTGATCGTAGGGAACCTAGAGCGTCTCGAAGGTCTAGACAGAGAGGACGTTGAGTCCTGCTCCTCCGTTGATGAGGGTCTTGGTCACGAGGACGTTGCTGATGGTCGGGGTGCAGAGCATCGGGAGGGCACCTGGGGCCGCAGTGCACTTGAGCTGGTCCTTGGGGTCGAAGGCGATGACTTGCTTGGTCCACCTGAGGTTGCACGCGGCGTCAGGCCTGGGAAGCGCCGCGTTCACCTCACGGGTAAACTGCTTGAAGATGCGATGGGAAGCCGGGGCATGGGCTCCTCCCAAGATGCATGCAACTGCACGCGGCTCCTAGAAGCCCCCTACTCCGTCTCCCTGGCGGTCGTCGTCGTTCCTTCTTGGCGGTGGTGGCAGCGGAGGCAGGCCTCCATTGCCCTGAGGGCGACCCTTACAAGGTTGGTCGCGCCAGGGGGCGTCACGAGGCTGCTCCTGCCAGTGGTCCTCACGAGGCTGTTCGCGCCACCCCTGGCGCGAGTTCCTGCCGTCCCAACGTCCTCCTCCTCGGCCTCCTCCACGACCGTAGCCGCAGTTGTCGCGCTCAGGGCGCTGCCCGACGCGCCCGCCGCGCATCGCCCTGAGCTCCTGGCAGTCATTAGTGTTGTGGATGTGGACGTTGTGGAAGACGCAGTATGGTCGGTTGTCTCTGGGGAGGTCATCGTAGCTGCAACCACGCTTCACTTCTAGCTCCACAGCCAGCACGGCGGGTACCTTGTGCTTTGATTCTTTGGCCTTGGTCTTCCTGTCGTCCGCCTCCGCCTCAGGCAGCTCCTGGAGGGAGAGGCATCCTTCCTCCTCCCTGGCGCACTTTGCCGCGAGCTTGAACATCTCGAGGGCTGGGCACAGGTCCTCATGAATGGCGAGCTCCTCCCTCATCATGAAGTCGCGGACGCCGTCGGAGAACACCGAGATGATGGCCTCGTCCGAGACCCTAGGGATCCGGAGGCGCATGGTGTTGAAGCGTTGGATGTACTTTTGCAGGGACTCTCCCGGCTGCTGCCTCACGTGGCGCAGATCAGCAGCTGTCGGGGCTCGGTCGCGGGTGCCTTGGAAGTTGGCGACGAAACGGTTGCGAAGCTCTTCCCAGGAGGAGATGGATCCCACGGGGAGGTTCAGGATCCAGGAGCGTGCACCATCTTTGAGAGCCATGGGAAACCAGTTCGCCATGACCTGCTCGGTGCCGTTGGACGCCTCGATGCTCAGCTCGTAGAGTTGGAGGAACTCCGTGGGGTCGGTGGTGCCGTCGTAGCGCGGAGGCATGTCTGGCTTGAACTTGCCAGGCCAGACGAGGCGCCGTAGCTCAGGAGCTAGGGCGCGACACCCAGCCACGCTCATGATCGCAGGCGCCCCCTGCGCCTGCGGTGCTGGTTCTTGGGGTGCTGGCGCCACCACCTCCTGTGGCGTGCAGTCTCAGCGCTACGGGCCAGGGGGCCGCGAGCCCCTGCATGGGGATGCGGAATCACCTGGCAGCTCTCCTCGTCGCGGGCATGGGCTCTGCGGGGTTGCCCGCGTCGAGGAGCCTCGCGTCAGACCTCCTGGCCCGCGCAGTGGAGTGGAGGCGGAGCCGGGACCCCGTGGCCTTCGTTCCCCGCCGGGGGCGACGGAGGATGTGAGGAGTGCGTTGGTGCAGGTGCTTCTCCAGCGGTGTTGACGAGCTCGGTGATGCAGTGGAGCCACTCGTTGTAGAGGTCATCTGCCGGGCGGTAGCGCAAGAGCCCCCGCACCATCAGCAGCGCAGGCTGCTGGTAGACCGGCCCGCAGCGGACCAGCGAGGATGACGCCGCTACTGGCGAGGGTGAAGGCGTTGCCGTGCGGCCATCTCGCCGCACGGACGGTGGCAGCGACGAGTCCTGCTGCTCGTGGACGGCCGGGTCGGTGGCGGCGTTGGCGACCGGCGAGTTGGGGCGGAGCGGTGCACCGTTGCCCGCGAGCGCCATTTGAACGACGTTCGTAGCACGGCGGGCGGCGCGGGCTCGGCGTGTGTCCACCATGGCTGTGGAGCGGAGTCGACGACGAGAACGCGACGAGGTCATCGAAGAGGCGAGATTTCGACATGCCCCCTACCTGGCGCGCCAAATGTCGGATTTAGGGCTCCACAAAACCCAAGAAGTTCAAACACAGGGTCGTGAACGAAGATCTCCCCCACTCGCGTCTAACTAGTGTCTCGCTCTCGTCTAGGTGAAGGGATTCAAGCAAACGACAGATAGTGTACGCAAGAGTTTACCCAGGTTCGGGCCACCGTGTGGTGTAAGACCCTACTTCCTGCTTTGGTGGATTAGCCTCAGGAGGGCTGGAATATGAGCTAGTAAAGTGGTTCCTGAGCTCGGGAGGCAAGCTCGGGAGGGTCAGGAGGCAAGTGTTCTTGCTCCTTTGCGTGGAGGCAGAGCTTATGGACCTGCTCTACTTGGCTAGGCTTGGTTCGACTTGTTTCGACTTGTCCCTCCATAGTGGGGGTTCTAGCTACTTATATAGGTGGCCAGGGTCCTCTTCCGTCAAAATTTTTAGGCGGGAAGGGATCCCACAACGGCCATTTTTTAGCGGGAACACAAGGACGTTCATATCCTGACAAAAGCGGCCTTCGCCAGCAAAAGGATCAGGCGGTGACACGATGGTGGGATCGACGGTGACATCTTCCTTGTCGTCCTGGCGGTCTTCGGTCTTGTTGCACTAAAGGGGAAACCTTTGCCCCACTCCTTTGAAACCCGCGGCTGTGCTGTCCCCTTTGCACCGAAATGGCAACTGCGCCGCTGGCGGACGCTAGCACCCGCTGGCGTGGTGCGTCACAGCTGACATCACTGCCTCCTCCTAAGGCAGGCTCGGCCTTGAATTCTCCGCCCCTCCGGAGCACCTTGCTGAGGCCGCTCCTCAGGAGGTCTTGACGTCGTTCTCCTCGCGAGGCTTAACTCCCTCGCGAGGGTCTTGGGCAGCTGGTTGATCAGCTGGGCCGTACCAGGCCGCTTGTAGGAGCGTGTCGCGGCCTGCAAACAGGCAAGTCTGGGTACCCTGGTTCCCAGGACGTCGACACCGACACAACACCAATGCTCCCATTTCCCACCATGCACTACATTGTCTCCCCCGCCTCAACCCTTGCTGGCACCCACACCCACCCATTTGCCAATCCCCCTTGTTCACTCGCCGCCCTCGCCAATGATATTTTGATCGGGGCCTCTTCTTCATCGACGCCACCTCCGTCGCGCTACCCGGAGCCCCCAGACCCCCCGGCGGCCACAGACCGCAGTCGACAACACCATTAGGGGGGCTTCACGGCCCACAGCGCATCATCACCCCGACCGTCCCCATCCGACCCAACAACCACCCCATCGTGGAGTTGTAGGTACAACTCTTGGATAGGGGGTCTTCCACGCCCCTTATGCCGTGTCGCGCGCTGACTGCTGGTCTCCATGGCTCCTATCCAACAAGCCCCCATGCTTTCCTCGCGGTGCCGCAGGCGCTGCCATACGGTGCACCCATCGGATCTGTCGGCCACACCTCAATTCCGCCGGCACACTTGGCTCCATCTCTATGGAATCCCACGCTGCTAACGACGCTCTAGACCACACCACCTTCGAGCTCGTCTGGTGCCGGTGGTGACTGGTTCATGGACACCCGTGCGGCCGTTCACATGGCATCCAGCCCTAGTAACTTGTTGTCTTCCTACCCCACTACCACCACTTCCCTGATCATCATGGGTGATAGTTCCTCTCACCCTATCACACATGTCGGCTTCGTTCTATTCCTTCTAACTCCATGCCCTCATCCCTAAATAATGTTGTCGTTTCACCCGATCTTATTAAAAAATCAGTCTCCGTCCAGTCTTTTACTCATCCTGTAAATGCGGAATTTGACGAACTTGGTTTCTCCATTAAGGATGCTCACACTCAGATAGTTCTACACTGATGCGACAGTCCAGACAATCTATACCCCGTCCAACCACCATCATCTTCCATTGTTGGACCGTTCACTCTCTCCTCCATGGTTGATCTTTGGCACGCGCACCTTGGCCATCTGAGCTTCGCCGCACTTCGTACAATCATGCAAGGATTTTCTTTCTCTTGTGATAAAACAAACAGTCATACTTGTCATGCTTTTCGTGTCGGCAAGCACGTTCGTCTTCCATTTAGTTCGTCTTCCACAGTTGCGTCTTTTCGTTTCAGTTAATTCATAGTGAGGTATGGACCTCACCTATTCAAAGTAATTCCGGTTATCTTTATTATCATGTGATCCTGGATAATTATTCACATTTTGTGCGGACGGTTCCTCTCCGTCGAAAATTTGATGTTCCGTCTACACTAACCACATTTTTTCCTTATGCATGTAAACAATTTGGTGTTGAAGATATGCCCTAGAGGCAATCATGTATGATGATATTTCCTACATGTTTAAGAATAAAGATAGTCATTGGACATTATCAATGATGTATATCAGCAAGTACGTGACTTGTTTGTGGGACTATGAATTGTATTATGACTGTCCTAAAAGGTCCCTAGTCAAAAGGGATGCGTGGATGCGCAACCGACTAGACTAGCATATGACACGGTAGATGGCTCGGTCTCACTAGCCATGGAGCATTAGATGCTAACAGGATAATACGAGCTATCTGGTCGGATCCAAGTCGAGATAAGGTCCGAGTCGGAGAGACCCAACTATGAGACGCGGTGATACGTCATATGTGAGTCTCTAGTACAACATACTTACTATGTCCAAAGACCTGACCTGGCGCATGTACTCTGGATGGTGACAAACCTGCATTGGGCCGACCAAACACTACTCCGTGACTGCGTAGTTACAAAGGTAGGTTTCAGGCATGTCTAGACCCATGGTGTGAGACATGGTCGAGCAAGATGGGATTTGCCCCTCAGATCAGGAGAGATATACTCTGGGCCCCTCGTGTGGTCCGACCAAGATAGGCATGGCCATGCGACAAGGATTATGAGATAATCCAGTTTGTGGTCGGTATCACTGGAACGAGAAAGAGGTCGGGCTAGCACAAGGATGACAGACTCTCATTGAGCTCGACAACATATATCTTGTGGCAAAGGTAATAGAAGTGTAACATGTTGTACAGGTTCGCCAACCAGCTTCATTGGCTACTTGGTGGTTAGCACACCTTGCTAGAGTATGCTACCAGCCGAGCAGGTCGGAGGTGATCCAACCTGCGACTAAGCCGACTTGAACCTAACGGGTCGCATGCATAAGGGAACGAACATGTGAGGCTCGGTCCGACTCCACGAGTCAGATGAGATCCTACTCGGACTTGGATCTAGGCCGAATAGACTTTGGGCTTTAGGATCCATGCGAGGCCCAAGTGTTGAGCCCGCAACGGATGCCTATATATAGTGGGGGTGTGATACACTCATTTGGTTGATCGCTTTCGTGCCGTCACTAGGGATTTGCATGTGTTGCAACTAGCCACCTCCACTCGCCTCCGGTTGTGTGATCAGACCTAGCAGTGCACCGCATGATGTTCCTCCTAGACGCGGAGATACCGTTAGAGGCGGTGCACTTGCGCCACTACGGAGAACCTGTTCGAGGGATTCGATCGACTATGTGGGAGATCTACGAGGAGGAGACGAGTCCGGAAATGCGCTGCCCCAATGCTACTTCTCGAGCTTGCGTTGTATTCCCTCGAAGAGGAAAGGGTGATGCAGCAGAGTAGCATAAGTATTTCCCTCGGTTTTTGAGAACCAAGGTATCAATCCAGTAGGAGACCACATGCGAGTCCCTCGCACCTGCACAAACAAATAAGAACCTCACAGCCAACGCGATAAGGGGTTGTCAATCCCTTCATGGTCACTTACGAGAGTTAGATCCGGTAGATAGGATAGGATAATATTTTTGGTATTTTTGATATAAGAACAGAAACTAAAGAAAGCAAATAAGCAACGGCAACAGAAATTGAAGGGAAACTAATATGATAAAGATAGACCCGGGGGCCATAGGTTTCACTAGTGGCTTCTCTCATGATAGCATAATTCTACGGTGGGTGAACAAATTACTGTCGAGCAATTGATAGAAAACCGCATAGTTATGAGAATATCTAGGCATGATCATTATATATAGGCATCACGTCCATAACAAGTAGACCGAAACGATTCTGCATCTACTATTACTCCACACATCGACCGCTATACAGCATGCATCTAGAGTATTAAGTTCATAAGAACAGAGTAACGCCTTAAGCAAGATGACATGATGTAGAGGGATAAACTCAAGTAATATGATATAAACCCCATCCTTTTATCCTCAATGGCAACAATACAATACGTGCCTTGCTGCCCCTACTGTCACTGGGAAAGGACACCGCAAGATTGAACCCAAAGCCAGGAACTTCTCCCATTGCAAGAACTATAGATCTAGTAGGGTAAACCAAACC
Source organism: Secale cereale (assembly GCA_902687465.1). Taxonomy (NCBI): domain Eukaryota; kingdom Viridiplantae; phylum Streptophyta; class Magnoliopsida; order Poales; family Poaceae; genus Secale; species Secale cereale. Next base: position 572,207,849 of record LR738710.1, read on the forward strand.
AATAATTCGAAGAGACTTGCAAGGATATTATGATCATACATAAAAGATTTCAGAAAAGAATCAAATATTGTTCATAGATAATCTTGATCATAAACCCACAATTCATCGGATCTTGACAAACACACCGCAAAAAGATCACATCAAATAGATCTCCTCGAAGATCGAGGAGAACTTTGTATTGAGATCCAAAGAGAGAGAAGAAGCCATCTAGCTAATAACTATGGACCCGAAGGTCTACGGTAAACTACTCACAACTCATCGGTGAGGCTATGGTGTTGATGTAGAAGCACTCCGTGATCGATCCCCCCTCCAGCGGAGCTCCAGAACAGGCCCCAAGATGGGATCTCACGGGTACAGAAGGTTACGGCGGTGGAATTAGGGTTTCGTCTGGTGCCTCGATGTTTTCAGGGTACAAGGATATATATAGGAGGAAGAGGGGCACCGGGGGAGCCAGAGAGGGCCCACGAGGGTGGGGGCGCGCCTGCCCCCTAGGCACGCCCTGCCCCCTCGTGTCCGCCTCTCTCGTTCCCTCGTGTGTACTCCAAGTCTTCTTTGTAGATACGGTTCCAAAAATAACTCCCCCGAAGGTTTCATTCCATTTGGACTCCATTTGACATTCCTTTTCTGTGAAACACTGAAATAGGCAACAAAAAAACAGCAATTTGCAATGGGCCTTGGGTTAGTAGGTCAGTCCCAAAAATAATATAAAAGTGTATAATAAAGCCCATTAAACATCCAAAATAGAATATATAATAGCATGGAACAATAAAAAATTATAGATACGTTGGAGACGTATCAAGCATCCCCAAGCTTAATTCTTGCTCATCCTCGAGTAGGTAAATGATAAAAACAGAATTTTTGATGTGGAATGCTAACCAACATAATTCTCAATGTAATTTTCTTTATTGTGGCATGAATGTTCAGATCTGAAGGATTCAAGACAAAAGTCTATATTAACATAAGAATAATAATACTTCAAGCATACTAACAAAGCAATCATGTCCTCTCAAAATAACATGGCCAAAGAAAGTTCATCCTTACAAAATCATATAGTTTGGTTATGCTCCATCTTCATCACACAAAATATTCCAATCATGTACAACCCCGGTTTCAGCCAAGCACTTGTTTCATACTTAAATTTTTTTCAAACTCTTTCAACTTTCACGCAATATATGAGCGTGAGCCATGGATATAGCACTATGTGGAATAGAGTGGTGGTTGTGGAGAAGACAAAAGAGGAAGATGGTCTCACATCAACTAGGCGTATCAATGGGCTATGGAGATGCCCACCAATAGATATCAATGTGAGTGAGTAGGGATTGCCATGCAACGGATGCACTAGAGCTAAAAATGTATGAAATCTCAACAAAACAAACTAAGTGGGTGTGCATCCAACTTGCTTGCTCACGAAGACCTAGGGCATTTGATGAAGCCCATCATTGGAATATACAAGCCAAGTTCTATAATGAAAATTCCCACTAGTATATGAAAGTGACAAAACAAGAGACTCTCTATCATGAAGATCATGGTGCTACTTTGAAGCACAAGTGTGCAAAAAGATAGTAGCATTGTCCCTTTTCTTTTTTCTTTTTTCCCTTTTTTATTTTTCCTTTTTTGGGCCTTTCTTTTATTCTTTGGCATTTCCTTCTCTTTTTTTTCTTTTTTTTTCTTTTTCCTTTTTTTTCTTTGGGACAATGCTCTAATAATGATGATCATCACACTTATATTGATTTACAACTCAATATTAGAACAAAGTATGACTCTATATGAATGCCTCCGGTGGTGTACCGGGATGTGCAATGAATCAAGAGTGACATGTATGAAAAATTATGCATGGTGGCCTAGCCACAAATACGATGTCAACTACATGATCATGCATGGCAATATGACAATGATGAAGCATGTCATATGAGAGGAACGGTGAAAAGTTGCATGGCAATATATCTCGGAATGGCTATGGAAATGCCATGATAGGTAGGTATGGTGGCTTTTTTGAATAAGGTATATGGTGGGTGTATGGTACCGGCGAAAGTTGCGCGGTACAAGAGAGGCTAGCAATGGTGGAAGGGTGGGAGTGCGTATAATCCATGGACTCAACATTAGTCATAAAGAACTCACATACTTATTGCAAAAATCTACAAGTCATCAAAAGAAAGTACTACACGCATGCTCCTAGGGGTAGGGTTGGTAGGAGTTAACCAACGCGCGATCCCGACCTCTACACAAAGGATGACACTCAATGAAATACTTCATGCTTCAAATTTGTCACACAACGGTCACCATACGTGGATGCTACGGGACTTGCAAACCTCAACACAAGAATTTCCCAAATTCACAACTACTCTACTAGGATGACTCTAATACCACCATCCTCATATCTCAAAACAATCATCAAGTATCAAACTTCTCATAATATTCAATGCACTTTATATGAAAGTTTTTACTATACTCATCTTGGATGCCTATCATATTAGGACTAGTTTTATAACCAAAGCACATTACCATGCTGTTCTAAGAGACTCTCAAATAGATATAAGTGAAGCATGAGAGATCAATAATTTCTAAAAAATAAAACCACCACCATGCTCTAAAAGATATAAGTGAAGCACTAGAGCAAAACTATCTAGCTCAAAAGATATAAGTGAAGCACATAGAGTATTCTAACAAATTCTAAATCATATTTATCTCTCTCAAAAGGTGTGTCCAGCAAGGATGATTGTGGGAAACTAAAAAGCAAAGACTCAAATCATACATGATGCTCCAAGCAAAACACATATCATGTGGTGAATAAAAATATAGTCCCGAGTAAAGTTACCCATAGACGAAGACGAAAGAGGGGATGCCTTCCCGGGGCATCACCAAGCTTAGGCTTTTGGTTATACTTGAATTTTACCTTGGGTTGCCTTGGGCATCCCCAAGCTTAGGCTCTTGACACTCTTTGTTCCATAGTCCATCAAAGCCATACTCAAAACTTGAAACTTCACAACACAAAACTTAGCCAATAATCTCGTGAGCTCCGTTAGTATAAGAAAACAAACCACCACTCAAAGGTACTGTAATGAACTCATTATTTGTTTATATTGGTGTTAAACCTACTGTATTCCAACTTCTCTATGATTTATACCCCCTGATACTACTCATAGATTCATCAAAATAAGCAAACAACACACGAAAAACAGAATCTGTCAAAAACAAAGCAGTCTGTACTATTCTGTAACTTTCGAATACTTCTCTAAAAAAATTGAAATAAATTGGTGGACATGAGGAATTTTTTTATTAATCATCTGCAAAAATAATCAAATCAAAAGCAATCTCAAGTAAAAAATGGTAGCTAATCTCGTGAGCGCTAAAGTTTCTGTTTTTTACGGCATGATCGCATAAACTTCACACAAGTCTTCCCAAAGGTTCTACTTGGCACAAACACTAATTAAAACACAAAACCACATCTAAACAGAAGCTAGATGCAATATTTATTCCTAAACAGAAGTAAAAGCAAAGAAAATAAATTTGGGTTGCCTCCCAATAAGCTCTTTCTTTATAGCCATTAAGATAGGCTTGAGAGTTCAATGATGCTCACATCAAAGATAAGAATTGAAGCACAAAGAGAGCATCATATAGCATGTGAAAATCACATCGAAGTATAACATAATTCCTATGCATAGGCATTTTATAGGAAAATGAATCAAGACAAGCAATATCTAGCATATGCAAGGAAGAAAAAGAAAACAAGATCAATCTCAACATGAAGAGGGGTAATTTAGTAACATGAAGATTTCTACAACCATATTTTACTCTATCATAATAATTGCGTGTAGGAACATAAGCAAATTCAACAATATAGCTATCACACAACATATTCTCTACATGATCCATACGCATGCAAAGTTGACACTTTTCCAAAATTGTGGGATTATCATTAAATAAAGTCATGACCTCTCCAATCCCACTTTCAATATTATAGCAAATATTATTATCAATCTCATAATCATCATGGGGTTTAAATAAATTTTCAATATCATAAGAAGAATCAGCCCAATCATGATCATTGCAACAAGTAGTGGACATAGCAAAACTAGCATCCCCAAGCTTAGGGTTTTGCATATCATTAACACAATTGACATTAGTAGAATTTACAATAGTATCACTGCAATCATGCTTTTCAATCAAGGAGCTATCGTGAATGACGTCATAAATTTCTTCTTTCAACACTTCATCACAAATTTTAGATTCATGAATTTCAAGCAAAACCTCATAAAGATAATCTAGTGCACTCAATTCACCAGCAATTGGTTCATCGTAATTGGATCTCATAAAAATATTAGCAAGTGGATGAGGATCCATAATTTAGCAAGCGAAGATGCAAGCTAATAGAGGGCACATGGCAACACAAGCAAACAAAAAGGCGAATGGAAAAGGGCAAATAAAACGGCAAAGGTGAAGTGGGGGAGAGGAACACGAGAGGCAAATAATGTAATGCAAGGGATAAGAGTTTGTGTTGGGTACTTGGTATATGACTTTTGTTGGGGAACGAAGCAGAAATCAAAAAACAAATCTATACATCACCAAGATCAATCTATGGAGTCATCTAGCAACGAGGGAGAGGGGAGTGCATCTACATACCCTTGTAGATCGCGAGCGGAAGCGTTCAAGAGAACGGGGATGATGGAGTCGTACTCGTCGTGATCCAAATCACCGATGTGTTGGAAATATGCCCTAGAGGCAATAATAGAAGTATTATTATTATATTTCCTTGTTCATGATAATTGTTTGTTATTCATGCTTGAATTGTATTGTACGGAAACAGCAATACATGTGTGAATATATAGACCACAATGAGTCCCTGGTAAGCCTCTAGTTACCAGCTCGTTGATCAACAGATGGTCACGGTTTCCTGACCATGGACATAGGATGTCAGTGATAATGGGATCACATCATTAGGAGAATGATGTGATGGACAAGACCCAATCCTGAGCATAGCACGAGATCTTATAGTTCGTAATGCATAAGCTTTTCGGTGTCAAGTATTTATTCCTTAGGCCATGAGGTTGTGCAACTCCCGGATGCCGTAGGAATACTTTGGGTGTGCCAAACGTCACAACGTAACTGGGTGGCTATAAAGGTACGCAACGGGTATCTCCGGAAGTGTCTGTTGAGTTGGTACGAACCGAGACTGGGATGTTGTCACTCCGTATGACGGAGAGGTACCTCTGGGCCCACTCGGTAAGACATCATCATAATGAGCTCAAGGTGACTATGGAGTTAGTCACGGGATGATGGATTATGGATCGAGTAAAGAGACTTGCCATGACGAGATTGAACAAGGTATCGGGAATACCGACGATCGAATCTCGGGCAAGTACCGTACCGATGGACAAAGGGAATAACATACGGGATTGAGTGAATCCTTGACACAGTGGTTCATCCGATGAAGATCATGGAGGAACATGTGGGAACCAACATGGTTATCCAGATCCCGTTGTTGGTTATTGACCGGAGAGTGGTCTCGGTCATGTCTACGTGTCTCCCGAACCCGTAGGGTCTACACACTTAAGGTTCGGTGACGCTAGGGTCGTAGAGATACATGCACGTGGAAACTCGAAAGTTGTTCGGAGTCCCGGATGAGATCCCGGACGTGACGAGGAGTTCTGGAACGGTCCGAAGGTAAAGAATGATATATAGGAAGTCCAGTGTCGGCCATCGGGTGAACTTCGGGGGTCACCGGGAGTGTCCCGGGACCACCGGAGGGGTCCCGGGGGTCCACCGGGTGGGGCCACCCATCCGGGTGGGTCCCCTAGGCCGCAAGGTGGAAGGGGCCAGCCCCTGGTGGGCTGGCGCACCACTTGGGCCCCCCATCCATGCGCCTAGGGTTGAAACCCTAGGGGAGGGGGCGCCCCCTATGCCTTGGGGGGCAAGTTTCCCCCCTAGGTCGCCGCCCCCCCCCCCTTGCAGATGGGATCTGCCAGGGCCGGCGCCCCTCCCTGGCCCCTATATATAGTGGGGGGAGAGGGCAGCCGCACCCCAAGCCTCTGGCGCCTCTCCCCCCTCCCGTCACACCTCCAACTCCTCCGCAGGGTGCCGACGAAGCCCTGCAGGATTTGCCGCTGCATCCACCACCACTCCATCGTGCTGCTGGATCTCCGACGACCTCTCCTCCCCCCTTGCTGGATCAAGAAGGAGGTGACGTTGCTGTACCGGACGTGTGTTAAACGCCGAGGTGCCGTCCGTTCAGCGCTAGATCATCGGTGATGAAGAACGCGAAGAGTACGACTACTTCATCCACGCTTCTTCGAACGCTTCCGCTCGCGATCTACAAAAGGGTATGTAGATGCACTCTAATATGCTCGTTGCTAGATGTCTCCTTAGATTGATCTTGGTGAAAGCGTAGAATTTTTTTGAATTCTGCTACGTTCCCCAACAGTGGCGTCTGAGCTAGGTCTTTTGCGTAGCATCTTGCACGAGTAGAACACAAAGCAGTTGTGGGCGTTGAGTTTGCTCAATTTTCTTACCGTTACTAGTCTAATCTTGATTCGGCGGTATTGTGGGATGAAGCGGCCCGGACCGACCTTACACGTACGCTTACGTGAGACTGGTTCCACCGACAGACATGCACTAGATGCATAAGGTGGCTGGCGGGTGTCTGTCTCTCTCACTTTAGTCGGATCGGATTCGATGAACAGGGTCCTTATGAAGGGTAAATAGAAATTGACAAATTACGTTGTGGTTTTGGCGTAGGTAAGAAACGTTCTTGCTAGAAACCCTGTAGAAGCCACGTAAAACTTGCAACAACAATTAGAGGTCGTCTAACTTGTTTTTGCAGCATGTGCTATGTGATATGGTATGGCCAAGAAGATGTGATGAATGATATATGTGATGTATGAGATTGATCATGTTCTTGTAATAGGGAATCACGACTTGCATGTCAATGAACTTGACAACTGGCAGGAGCCATAGGAGTTGTCTTAATTATTGTATGACATGCGTGTCACTGAATAACGCCATGTAATTACTTTACTTTATTGCTAAACGTTAGCCATAGTAGTAGAAGTAATGGTTGGCGTGACGACTTCATGAAGACACAATGATGGAGATCATGATGATGGAGATCATGGTGTCGAGCCGGTGACAAAGATGATCATGGTGCCCCGAAGATGGAGATCGAAGGAGCAAGATGATATTGGCCATATCATGTCACTTTAAATTGATTGCATGTGATGTTTATCATGTTTATGCATCTTGTTTACTTAGAACGACGGTAGTAAATAAGATGATCTCTCAAAAAAAATTCAAGAATTGTGTTCCCCCTAACTGTGCACCGTTGCTAAGGATCGTTGTTCCGAAGCACCACGTGATGATCGGGTGTGATAGGTTCTAACGTTCGCATACAACGGGTGTAAGCCAGATTTACACAAGCAATACACTTAGGGTTCACTTGACGAGCCTAGCATGTACAGACATGGCCTCGGAACACGGAAGACCGAAAGGTCGAAGATGAGTCGTATAGAAGATACGATCAACATGAAGATGTTCACCGTTGATGACTAGTCCGTCTCACGTGATGATCGGACACGGGCTAGTCGATTCGGATCATGTATCACTTAGATGACTAGAGAGATATCAATCTGAGTGGGAGTTCATTAAAATTTGATTAACATGAACTTAATTATCATGGACTTAGTCTAAATTCTTTACAATATGTCTTGTAGATCAAATGGCCCATGCTCATGTCACCCTCAACTTCAACGCGTTCCTAGATAAATCCAAGCTGAAAGACGATGGTAGCAACTATACAGACTGGGTCCGTAACCTGAGGATCATCCTCATAGCTGCCAAGAAAACTTATGTCCTAGATGCACCGCTAGGTGACGCTCCCGCCCCGGCAAACCAAGAAGTTATGAACGCTTGGCAGTCGCGTTGTGATGATTACTCCCTGGTTCAGTGCGGCATGCTTTATAGCTTAGAATCGGGGCTCCAAAAGCGTTTTGAGCACCACGGGGCATATGAGATGTTCCAAGAGCTGAAAATGGTTTTCCAAGCTCATGCCTGAGTCGAGAGATATGACGTCTCTGACGCATTCTACAGCTGTAAGATGGAGGAAAACAGTTCTGTCAGTGAGCACATCCTCAAGATTTCTTGGTTGCACAACCGCTTTTCTCAGTTGGGAATGAATCTCCCAGACGAAGCGGTCGTTGACAGAATCCTCCAGTCGCTCCCACCAAGCTACAAGAGCTTCATGTTGAACTTCAATATGCAGGGGATGGACAAGTCCATTCCCGAGGTATATTCAATGCTGAAATCAGCGGAGGTGGATATCAAGAAAGAACATCAAGTGTTGATAGTCAATAAAACCACTAAGTTCAAGAAGGACAAGGGTAAGAAGAACTTCAAGAAGGACGGCAAGGGAGTTGCCGCGCCCGGTAAGCCTGTTGCCGGGAAGAAGCCAAAGTATGGACCCAAGCCTGAGACAGAGTGCTTTTATTGCAAGGGAACGGGTCACTGGAAGCGAAACTGCCCCAAATACTTAGCGGACAAGAAGGCCGGCAACGTCAAAGGTATATGTGATATACATGTTATTGATGTGTACCTTACCAGCGCTCGTAGTAGCTCCTGGTTATTCGATACCGGTGCAGTTGCTCATATTTGTAACTCTAAGCAGGAGTTGCGGAATAAGCGAAGACTCGCGAAGGACGAGGTGACGATGCGCGTCGGGAATGGTTCCAAGGTCGATGTGATCGCCGTCGGTACGCTGCCTCTACATCTACCCTCGGGATTAGTTTTAAACCTTAATAATTGTTATTTAGTACCAGCTTTGAGCATGAACATTGTATCTGGATCTCGTCTTATGCGAGATGGCTACTCATTTAAATCTGAGAATAATGGTTGTTCTATTTATTTGAGAGATATGTTTTATGGTCATGCCCCGCTGGTCAATGGTTTATTTTTGATGAATCTCGATCGTGATGATACACGTATTCATAGTGTGAATGCCAAAAGATGTAAAGTTGATAATGATAGTCCCACATACTTGTGGCATTGCCGCCTTGGTCATATTGGTGTCAAAAGTATGAAGAAGCTTCATGTTGATGGACTTCTGGAGTCTCTTGATTATGAATCATTTGACACGTGCAAACCATGCCTCTTGGGAAAGATGACCAAGACTCCGTTCTCCGGAACAATGGAGCGAGCAACCAACTTATTGGAAATCATACATACCGATGTGTGCGGTCCAATGAGTGTTGAGGCTCGCGGAGGCTATCGTTATGTTCTCACCCTCACAGATGACTTAAGTAGATATGGGTATATCTACTTGATGAAGCACAAGTCTGAGACCTTTGAAAAGTTCAAAGAATTTCAGAATGAGGTTGAGAATCAACGAGACAAGAAAATAAAGTTCTTACGATCGGATCGTGGGGGTGAATATTTGAGTCATGAATTTGGCACGCACCTTAGGAACTGTGGAATTGTTTCACAATTGACACCGCCCGGAACACCTCAGCGTAACGGTGTGTCCGAACATCGAAATCATACTCTGTTGGACATGGTGCGATCTATGATGTCTCTCACCTACCGCTATCTTTTTGGGGTTATGCTTTAGAGACTGCCGCATTCACTTTAAATAGGGCTCCGTCGAAATCCGTTGAGACGACACCGTATGAACTTTGGTTTGGCAAGAAACCGAAGCTGTCGTTTCTGAAAGTTTGGGGTTGCGATGCTTATGTCAAGAAACTTCAACCTGAAAAGCTCGAACCCAAATCGGAAAAATGCATCTTCATAGGATACCCAAAAGAAACGATTGGGTACACCTTCTACCACAGATCCGAAGGCAAAGACTTTGTTGCCAAGAATGGATCTTTTCTGGAGAAAGAGTTTCTCTCGAAAGAAGTGAGTGGGAGGAAAGTAGAACTTGATGAGGTGACAGTCGCCCCTCCCGAACCGGAAACTAGCGCAGCGCAGGAAATAGTTCCTGAGGTGCCTGCACCGACAAGGGAGGAAGTTAATGATGATGATCATGAAGAACTAGATCAAGTTACTACTGAACTTCGAAGGTCCACAAGGGCACATTCCGCACCAGAGTGGTACGGCAACCCTGTCATGGAAATCATGTTGTTAGACAACTGTGAACCTTCGAACTATGAAGAAGCGATGGCGGGCCCGGATTCCAATAAATGGCTTGGAGTCATGAAATCCGAGATAGAATCCATGTATGAAAACAAAGAATGGACTTTGGTGGACTTGCCTGATGATAGGCACGCCATAGAAAATAAATGGATATTTAAGAAGAAGACAGACGCGGATGGTAATGTGACCATCTATAAGGCTCGGCTTGTCGCTAAGGGTTATCGAAAAGTTCAAGGGATTGACTACGACGAGAGTTTCTCTCCCGTAGCGATGCTGAAGTCAGTCAGAATCATGTTAGCTATTGCCGCATTCTATGATTATGAGATATGGCCAATGGACGTCAAAACGGCATTCCTTAATGGCTTCCTCAAGGAAGAGTTGTATATGATGCAGCCGGAAGGTTTTGTCGATCCAGAGAATGCTAACAAGGTATGCAAGCTCCAACGCTCGATTTACGGGCTGGTGAAAGCATCTCGGAGTTGGAATATTCGCTTTAATGATGTGATCAAAGCGTTTGGATTTATACAGACTTATGGAGAAGCCAGTATCTACAAGAAAGTGAGTGGTAGCTCTGTAGCATTTGTCATATTATATGTGGATGACATATTGCTGATGGGAAATGATATAGAATTCTTGGAAAGTGTAAAGGCCTACTTGAATAAGAGTTTTTCAATGAAGGACCTTGGAGAAGCAGCTTACATATTAGGCATCAAAATCTATAGAGATAGATCAAGACGCCTCATTGCTCTTTCACAAAGTACATACCTTGACAAGATATTGAAGGAGTTCAATATGGATCAGTCCAAGAAGGGGTTCTTGCCTGTTTTGCAAGGTATGAGATTGAGCAAGGCTCTGTCGCCGACCACGGCAAAAGATAGAGAAAAGATGAGTGTCATTCCCTATGCCTCGGCCATAGGTTCTATCATGTATGCCATGCTGTGTACCAGACCTGATGTGAACCTTGCCATAAGTTTGGTAGGGAGGTACCAAAGTGATCCCGGTATGGAACACTGGACAGCGGTCAAGAACATCCTAAAGTACCTGAAGAGGACTAGGGATATGTTTCTCGTTTATGGAGGTGACGAAGAGCTCGTCGTAAAGGGTTACGTCGATGCTAGCTTCGACACTGATCTGGATGACTCGAAGTCACAAAACGGATACGTGTATATTTTGAATGGTGGAGCAGTCAGCTGGTGCAGTTGCAAGCAGAGCGTCGTGGCGCATTCTACATGTGAAGCGGAGTACATAGCTGCTTGCGAAGCAGCACAGGAAGGAGTCTGGATGAAGGAGTTCATCACCGACCTAGGAGTCATTCCAAGCGCGTCAAGCCCGATGACTCTCTTCTGTGACAACACTGGTGCTATTGCCATTACCAAGGAGCACAGGTTTCACAAGAAGACCAAACACATCAAGCGCCGTTTCAACTCCATCCGGAATTATGTTCAAGATGGAGACATAGATATTTGTAAAGTGCATACGGATCTGAATGTTGCAGACCCGTTGGCTAAACCTCTTCCACGGGCAAAACATGATCAACACCAGAACTCTATGGGTGTTCGATTCATCACAATGTAACTAGATTATTGACTCTAGTGCAAGTGGGAGACTGTTGGAAATATGCCCTAGAGGCAATAATAAAAGTATTATTATTATATTTCCTTGTTCATGATAATTGTCTGTTATTCATGCTTGAATTGTATTGTACGGAAACAGCGATACATGTGTGAATATATAGACCACAATGAGTCCCTGGTAAGCCTCTAGTTACCAGCTCGTTGATCAACGGATGGTCACGGTTTCCTGACCATGGACATAGGATGTCAGTGATAACGGGATCACATCATTAGGAGAATGATGTGATGGACAAGGCCCAATCCTGAGCATAGCACGAGATCGTATAGTTCGTAATGCATAAGCTTTTTGGTGTCAAGTATTTATTCCTCAGACCATGAGGTTGTGCAACTCCCGGATGCCGTAGGAATACTTTGGGTGTGCCAAACGTCACAACGTAACTGGGTGGCTATAAAGGTACGCAACGTGTATCTCTGAAAGTGTCTCTTGAGTTGGTACGAACCGAGACTGGGATGTTGTCACTCCGTATGACGGAGAGGTACCTCTGGGCCCACTCGGTAAGACATCATCATAATGAGCTCAAGGTGACTAAGGAGTTAGTCACGGGATGATGGATTACGGATCGAGTAAAGAGACTTGCCATGACGAGATTGAACAAGGTATCGGGAATACCGACGATCGAATCTCGGGCAAGTACCGTACCGATGGACAAAGGGAATAACATACGGGATTGAGTGAATCCTTGACACAGTGGTTCATCCGATGAAGATCATCGAGGAACACGTGGGAACCAACATGGGTATCCAGATCGCGATGTTGGTTATTGACCGGAGAGTGGTCTCGGTCATTTCTACGTGTCTCCCGAACCCGTAGGGTCTACACACTTAAGGTTCAGTGTCGCTAGGGTCGTAGAGATACATGCACGTGGAAACCCGAAAGTTGTTCGGAGTCCCGGATGAGATCCCAAACGTGACGAGGAGTTCTGGAATGGTCCGGAGGTAAAGAATGATATATAGGAAGTCCAGTTTCGGCCATCGGGTGAACTCCGGGGGTCACCGGGAGTGTACCGGGACCACCGGAGGGGTCCCGGGGGTCCACCGGGTGGGGCCACCCATCCCGGTGGGTCCCCTAGGCCACAAGGTGGAAGGGGCCAGCCCCTGGTGGGCTGGCGCACCACTTGGGCCCCCCCTCCATGCGCCTAGGGTTGAAACCCTAGGGGAGGGGGGCCCCCCCTATGCCTTGGGGGGCAAGTTTTTCCCCTAGGCCGCCCCCCCCCCCTTGCAGATGGGATCTGCCAGGGCCGGCGCCCCCTGGCCCCTATATATAGTGGGGGGGAGAGGGCAGCCGCACCCCAAGCCTCTGGCGCCTCTCCCCCCTCCCGTCACACCTCCAACTCCTCCGCAGGGCGCCGGCGAAGCCCTGCAGGATTTCCCGCTGCATCCACCACCACGCCGTCGTGCTGCTGGATCTCCGACGACCTCTCCTCCCCCCTTGGTGGATCAAGAAGGAGGTGACATTGCTGTACCGGACGTGTGTTGAACGCGGAGGTGTCGTCCGTTCGGCGCTAGATCATCGATGACGAAGAACGCGAAGAGTACGACTACTTCATCCACGCTTCTTCGAACGCTTCCGCTCGCGATCTACAAAAGGGTATGTAGATGCACTCTAATATTCTCGTTGCTAGATGTCTCCTTAGATTGATCTTGGTGAAAGCGTAGAATTTTTTTGAATTCTGCTACGTTCCCCAACACGATGATCCTAGCGCCGTACGGACAGCACCTCCGCGTTCAACACACGTACGGAGCGGGGACGTCTCCTCCTTCTTGATCCAGCAAGGGGGAGGAGAGGTTGATGGAGATCCGGCAGCATGACGGCGTGGTGCTGGAAGCAGCGGGATTCCAGCAGGGCTTCGCCAAGCGCAACTGGAGGAGGAGGGGTGTCACGAGAGGGAGAGGGAGGCGCCAGGGCTTAGGGTGTAGCTGCCCTCCCTCCCCCCTCACTATATATAGGGGTCCTGGGGGGCGCCGGCCCTAGGAGATCTAATCTCCAAGGGGGGCGGCGGCCAGGGGGGGACTTGCCCCCCAAGCTAGATGGGGAGCCCCCCACCCCTAGGGTTGCCGACCCTAAGCGCAGGGGGAGGCCCAAGGGGGCGCACCAGCCCACCAGGGGCTGGTTCCCTTCCCCTTTCAGCCCATGGGGCCCTCCAGGATAGGTGGCCCCACCCGGTGGACCCCCGGGACCCTTCCGGTGGTCCCGGTACAATGCCGGTGACCCCCGAAACCTTCCCGGTGGCCGAAACTGGACTTCCTATATACAATTCTTTACCTCCGGACCATTCCGGAACTCCTCGTGACTTCAGGGATCTTATCCGGGACTCCGAACAACTTTTGGGTTACCGCATACTTATATCTCTACAACCCTAGCGTCACCGAACCTTAAGTGTGTAGACCCTACGGGTTCGGGAGACACGTAGACATGACCGAGACGACTCTCCGTCCAATAACCAACAGCGGGATCTGGATACCCATGTTAGTTCCCACATGCTCCTCGATGATCTCATCGGATGAACCACGATGTCAAGGATTCAATCAACCCCGTATACGATTCCCTTTGTCCATCGGTATAGCACTTGCCCGAGATTCGATCATCGGTATACCGATACCTTGTTCAATCTCGTCATGGCAAGTCTCTTTACTCATTCCGTAACACATCATCCCGTGACCAACCCCTTAGTCACATTGAGCTCATTATGATGATGCCTTACCGAGTGGGCCCAGAGATACCTCTCCATCATACGGAGTGACAAATCCAAGTCTTGGTTCGTGCCAACCCAACAGATGCTTTCGGAGATACCCGTAGTGTACCTTTATAGCCACCCAGTTACGTTGTGATGTTTGGCACACCCAAAGTATTCCTATGGTATCCAGGAGTTGCACAACCTCATGGTCTAAGGAAAAGATACTTGACATTGGAAAAGCTTTAGCATACGAACTACACGATCTTGTGCTAGGCTTAGGATTGGGTCTTGTCCATCACATCAGTCTCCTAATGATGTGATCCCGTTATCAATGACATCCAATGTCCATGGTCAGGAAACCGTAACCATCTGTTGATCAACGAGCTAGTAACTAGAGGTTTACTAGGAACACGTTGTGGTCTATTTATTCACACATGTATCACTGTTTCCGGATAATACAATTCAAGCATGAACAATAGACAATTATCATGAACAAGGAAATATAATAATAACCATTTTATTATTGCCTCTAGGGCATATTTCCAACAATCTCCCACTTGCACTAGAATCAATAATCTAGTTACATTGTGATGAATCGAACACCCATAGAGTTCTGGTGTTGATCATGTTTTGCTCGTGGAAGAGGTTTAGTCAACGGATCTGCGACATTCAGATCCGTATGCACTTTACAAATATCTATGTCTCCATCTTGAATATAATTCCGGATGGAGTTGAAACGGCACTTGATGTGCTTGGTCTTCTTGTGAAACCTGGGCTCCTTGGCAATGGCAATAGCTCCAGTGTTGTCACAGAAGAGAGTCATCGGGCCCAACGCGCTCGGAATAACTCCTAGGTCGGTGATGAACTCCTTCATCCAGAATCCTTCCTGCGTTGCTTCGGAAGCAGCTATGTACTCCGCTTCACATGTAGATGCCGCCACGTCGCTTTGCTTGCAACTGCACCAGCTCACTGCCCCACCATTCATAATATATACGTATCCGGTTTGTGACTTGGAGTCATCCAGATCTGTGTCGAAGCTAGCATCGACGTAACCCTTTACGACGAGCTCTTCATCACCTCCATAAACGAGAAACATATCCTTAGTCCTTTTCAGGTACTTCAGGATGTTCTTGACCGCTGTCCAGTGCTCCATACCGGGATCACTTTGGTACCTCCCTACCAAACTTATGGCAAGGTTCACATCAGGTCTGGTACACAGCATGGCATACATAATAGAACCTATGGCTGAGGCATAGGGGATGACACTCATCTTTTCTCTATATTATGTTGTGGTCGGGCATTGAGCCGTGCTCAATAACATACCTTGCAATACAGGCAAGAACCCTTTCTTGGACTGATCCATATTGAACTTCTTCAATATCTTGTCAAGGTATGTACTTTGTGAAATACCAATGAGGCGTCTCAATCTATCTCTATAGATCTTGATGCCTAATATGTAAGCAGCTTCTCCAAGGTCCTTCATTGAAAAACACTTATTCAAGTAGGCCTTTATGCTCTCCAAGAGTTCTACATCATTTCCCATCAGCAATATATCATCCACATATAATATCAGAAATGCTACAGAGCTCCCACTCACTTTCTTGTAAATACAGGCTTCTCCCCAAGTCTATATAAACCCATACGCTTTGATCACCTCATCAAAGTGAATGTTCCAACTCCGAGATGCTTGCACCAGCCCATAGATTGAGCGCTAGAGCTTGCATACCTTGTTAGCATTCTCAGGATCGACAAAACCTTTCGGCTGCATCATATACAGTTCTTCCTTGAGGAAGCCATTAAGGAATGCCGTTTTGACGTCCATTTGCCGTATCTCATAATCATAGAATGCGGCAATTGCTAACATGATTCGGACGGACTTCAGCATCGCTACAGGAGAGAAAGTCTCGTCGTAGTCAATTCCTTGAACTTGTCGATAACCTTTAGCGACCTATCGAGCCTTATAGATGGTCACATTACCATCCGCGTCAGTCTTCTTCTTAAAGATCCATTTATTTTCTATGGCGTGCCGATCATCGGGTAAGTCCACCAAAGTCTATACTTTGTTATCATACATGGATCCTATATCGAATTTCATGGCTTCAAGCCATTTGTTGGAATCCGGGCCCGCCATCGCTTCTTCATAGTTCGAAGGTTCACCGTTGTCTAACAACATGATTTCCAGGACAGGGTTGCCGTACCACTCTAGCGCGGAACATGTCCTTATGGACCTACGAAGTTCAGCAGTAACTTGATCTGAAGCTTCATGATCATTATCATTAACTTCCTCCCTAGTCGGTGTAGGCACCACAGGAACATCTTCCTGCGCTACGCTACTTCCCGGTTCGGAAGGGGTGACTGTCACCTCATCAAGTTCCACTTTCCTCCCACTCACTTCTTTCAAGAGAAACTCTTTCTCCAGAAAGGATCCATTCTTGGCAACGAAGACCTTGTGTAATGCCCAGGATGGGATTATACCTCCTACGTGTCGAGGCACGACTTAAAGGTATAAGCCCATCCTAGAATGATCTCAAGTTTGGTATCTTTGCACGACTCATGTAAAAGAGGGATTAAATTGCAAAAGAAGATAGTTGGCTTACACTCGCCACTTCACACAATACATTACATAAGCAAAACATCATTCAAAACATCACAACCCGACTGCGGGCGAAGATCCAAAAGAAAGATACCAAAACAACAAAACGCCACAGGTCAGGATAGAATCCTAGTAGAAACCACTACTGATCGTCGGAACGTCACAAGCATACGGTCAAACTCTTCATCGAGCTCCTGGTGAAGTACTGATCCATCTCCTGCTTCAAAACTCGGCTGAACCTGCATCTGGTGTGGTGAAGTAACTATGAGCCACAGAGGACTCAGCAATCCCGTTCCTGGGTAACATGACTATTTAAGCCTTGGGTGAGGAAAGGCTGAAGAAAAGAACAAGAGGTGAAGGAACAACAAGAGTCTGCAGCAGCAACTAGCACTAACTTACGTAAAAGAGAGCGAGAAGAGAAGTGCCTCGGTCGAGACATGATCACGAAGTGATCCTAGCTACAACACGTCAAACATAACCCCACCGTGTTCAACTCCCGAATCCCTATTCGGAAATTGACAGTCACGGTACACACGCTGGTAGTGTATTGAAACATTGTGTCAAGTTATCTACAACCGGATATTAACAAGCTCCCATCTGCCACATAACCGCGGGCACGGCTTTCGAAAGTTCAAACCCTGCAGGGGTGTTCCAAATTGACCCATTACAAGCCCACGATCCGCGGAGTCGCAACTCCATAGGTGGGAAGACCCGAGTATTCTCGGAATCCCGTGCTCAAGTTAAACCGAACTAAGGTAAGGCTAATCCAGCAAATCCTCCCGGCGTGTCGACACCCTGATAGGTAGCCGCGCGTATCTAGTCTCAGGACACGACCGGATGGGCGATGCTACAGGTTTTTATCAGACCTTGAGTTTCCTCGAGGTGGCCCCGCAGGACCCCCGTTTCGGACCAACACTCATGTGGAGCACTGGCCCGGGGTTATTGAATTAAGAATAAAAGAGGGTTTGCAAGACCCTATGCAAGTTTTATTAGTTATTAGGCGAATAGTACCAAATGTTGGGACTTGCCGGAAAAGACTTAGCACTTAGCGGTTTATCAAGGGGGTCCCATACACCCCAACCGTGTTAGGAACGCATAATCAAGGAACATAAAACCGGTTTATACGGTTCCTAACGGCATGAGTGGAACAAAACACCAAGCAAAAGGCTTAGCCTTCCACCCTTGCCAATATATAGGTGATTTCATTTTAAGCATTTATATAGTGTGATATAACCCAACCAAACTTCAACATGAAGCAAGCATCTTCGATCTTCACCTACAACTAGCAGCGCTATAAGAAGGGCTAAGCGAAGCGTACTTAGCCAAGCAACGGTTTGCATAGGTAGGTTGGTTAAACATGGTGGTGGTTACAAGTAGGAGGCTGACACGAAAACATGGGCATCGAGGCAAAACTATAGATCGAGACTACTAGCAATAGGCAAAGATAGTAATGGTATCCGGGTTCGGTCATCTTGCCTGGAATTCCACAAAGGAGAAGAACGGATCCATGAAGTAGACGGAGCAACAAGTCGAGCGAATCCTCACAACTCCGGAACGAAACCGAAGCTAACAAGAGAAGCAACCGGAAAGAAGCAAAACAACACTGTAAACACACAAGCATAAACATGGCATACGATGCACAAACAAGTATGATGCATGACCGGTTTAAATATGCATGGCATGGCAAAGTGCTCAAACAAGACTACAAGTTAAGTGGAGCTCAATATGCAACGAGTTGCATATTGACGAAACACCACATTTAAATATTTAGTTGACTCTCGTTAACTTACAAGACAAGGTTAGATGTTTTAACATGGCAAGAGGTGAAACAATAATAAAACTACACTATTTAGACATTTTAAATGAGGCCGGAAAATAACAACAACATATCCGGAAAATCCCCATGAGCATGTTTAGTAATTATGAGCAAACAACAAACACACATTATAACATATTAATGTTGTTAACATGATGCGGATGACATGCTCAAGTTTATGCAATTTAGTTAAACATTAACATGAAGAGATAAGAAGCATTTGTCACCGTGGTGGAATGGAAAGATGCCACGGCAACGATCCGAAAATGATGCGACGCAACATCTCGGTACCGGTAACTCGTTGAGGGACCGATGCGAAAGCAAAGGCGGAGTGATCGAGTCAAACGAGATGAAAGGTGGGGCGATCCCGTTACCGGGTTCCCATTAGTCGATGACGAGGCAACCGAGGAACATGACAAAAGGGACGAAACGGACACGGTGCACAAGGGGAACATTTCATACAACACAAGCAAGCATCACACGGGTCATCGGCACGTCTCGGGGTTATACCTTCAGAACAAACGTTCTCGGAGCGGTTCGAGATCGTAGAGGGACGTAGGCGTTCACGTTCGGAGAGGAAGTAGCCGTTCACGAGGCGGTAGTTGTACTCGGGCGACGGTAGCGGAAGTAGACGTTCTCGTAGATGTACATGTCGACGGTAGTGGTACTTGTCGTAGAGGGAAGTAGGTGTTCTCGTTCATCGGAGAGGTACTCGCCGCATCGTCTTGTGTCGTCGAGTAGGCGTTCCCGTTCGTAGATGTACTTGCGGTCTCGACGACGGTAGGGGTACTTGGTGTTTCCGGGCGTCGGTAGTCGTACACGGGGGTCGTCGAGCGTAGTGGTACTCATTTCCGTAGATGTTCGGGTGCATACGTAGAGGTACTTGTTTGGAAGAGGTACTTGGTCGGGTCGCCGTGTACTCGTTCGGGTCATCTGTCAATTCAACAAAACAAGGCAACGCAACACAAAACACAGGAGCTAACAAAAAGGGGCAGCACGGGGAAGAGGCCGCGGGCGCTGGAGGCAGGGGTGGCTGCGCCCTGGAGGACGGACGAGCCGGGCGCCGTCGGGCTGAAGATGGGGAGGACGAGCTGCGGCCCGGAGACAGGAGACGAGGAAGGCTCCTGGCCGCCCTGGTGCTTCTGCCCTGTTGAGGAGGGGGCGACGGAGGGACGAAGAGGAGGCCATCGGGGCTTCGGGCGACGGAGAGGTGCGGGTCGGCCTCCTGGCCGAGGCAGGGCGGAGGAGGAGCGCTGGGCTCGGGGCAGCACGGCGCTCACGCCAGAGGAGGAGGGACGCGATCCATGGCGCGCGGAGGACGGCGGGAGCCACGGGGACGAGGCCCTGGCCAAGGCGCGGACGGAGGGAGGCGAGGCAGGGGCGAGGTCGAGGCTCGCCTTGGCTCCGGGCCGCTGCTGCTAGCGATGGAGGAGCGGGTCGCTGCGGTTGAAGGAAGCGGAGGCAGGGCGCTCGGCGAAGTGAGATCGAGGGAGAGGGTTCGGGCGACAGAGGGAGAGTTGGGGTCGAGCGAGAGGATGAGGGAAAACGGAGTGGCGGCGGACGAGGGATCGAGAGGGGAGAGCGCTAGGGTTGGGGAGTGCGGTCGGGCTGGAGTGGGCCAGTGGGAGCATGGGCCAGCAGGGATGGGCCAATGCGGCCTGATGGTCAGGAGGCCTGGGGTGCAGGCCCAAGAGGCTGGGAGCCTGGCTGACTTTTATTAAATGCTTTAACAGAAAAAGAAGAAAGAGGGAAAAGAAAAGAGAGGCTAAGCGGAAGATTTAGCACAAGGGATATTTTTCTCGGGCCCATAAAAATGAGCACGATCCGAGAAAAATAGCAAAGGCAAGAACGAGATATAATTCAAACATATTTGAATTTAATTCAAACCACGTGATTATTGAAGTGTCCAAAAATGTTCAAATTTTTGGAGGAACCTCGAAACAATGGAAAAGAATTATTGGCAAGGTTTTAGGAGGAGAAACTCGAAGTGAAATAGACATGGGGAAATTTATGCACGTGTGTTGCGGGTAATTCCAAACAATGGAATATTTATTATATAGCTCCCTAAATATTGAGAGGCTTTTATTTGTTATAAAGAGAAGACATTCTTCCCTCGATTTAAATGGACCGAAGGTCCACACGATTTATTTAGGTTGAGATGCAAAAAAAATATGACATGATGGCATGATGACATGATGCAATGCAAAAATAAAAACACAAGCACAAAAGAAACACACAGGCAACCCAGAACATCTGGAATCTTCTGGAATCTTCTGGTACGTCGGTCTTCGGGCGTCACAACTCTCCCACACTAACAGAGGATCTCGACCCGAGATCCTAGAGATAGCACCGGGTAGAAACGAAAAAGAAGAGGAAGGGGTAAAACAAAGTTGCTTCTTTGACAGACGAGTGAAACCACGAACCTTGAGAGGTTGAACAAAATGAAAGAAGAACACAACAGAGATGAACGAAGATGAAACACTTCGGTAAAAGGAGGAACAAGGAACATAATGAGAACCTTGTAGGTTGAAAGACAAGAAACAAGAGCTCACGGACCAAAATAATAAGAAACCGCAATGGTATAGCCAAGGAATAAGAATGACAGAATTCGGACAGCACTCCGACTGAAAATGGAAGGAAATGAACATGAACTTGCCAAGTTGGGAAGATACTTGATGAAATCAACAACATACTGCCTCTGAAACAATTAAAAGAATGGCACAAGGGGTAAGAAAGATTCAGACAGCACTCCGGTTAAAAAGATAGGCAAAACTTGATAAGATGAGAGAACTTGAATGAAAAATACAACACTCCGGTTAAAAGGACAAGCAAAGGAAAGAACATGATCTCGATAAAACGAGAATATGGGACAAAGAGAGCAACATCACAATGCCTCCGGAATGAAAGAATAGCATATAAATCAATGAAGAATTGAACGGAGAAGAAAAAGACAACTTCTCTCAAGATTGAATTTGAAAGAGCATCCTTACGAAGAAGGGTTGAATAGAGTTGTTGGAATTTCAACAACGAGAAGAATAAGCTTGATGTGGGCTTATGGAAAACATCTCAAAATTATGAGGTGACAACCAGCCACTAACAGAAATGAATTGCTTGGATTGAGATCATCAAGGAGACGATAAACTTATATCACCGGAATGATAAATGAAGAACTTGGGTCATTTATAAGCACCATAATAGCAACAATCCTCGGGGAAAGCTTTTAGGTGAAATACAACACAAGATTACTCCAACAAATAAATTGAATGGTTGGAAGGATCTCCTGAACAAGGAAAATGATGGGTTTTAAATATCTCATTCTTGATAACCCGTGAATCATGAAACATGAAGGAATTGTCGAGAATGACATAACACCATCTGAAAAAGATAAGGTAGAAAGAATTGCAATTGGAAAGCATGATGACGAATGCTTGAGCTCCAACAAGAATCTTGATGAAGACTTCGAGGATGAATTAAATGATGATGAACCACCATGAAGAACTCCGGTAATGAAAGCATAAGAAGTGAAAGATGAAAAGAATAAGATTCAAGGCTTGCGATGAATTAGATTGAGCTTTAAATGATATAATTGAAATACTTGGAACTCCGGAAAACAAGATGAACAACTTAGAACTGAGAATATGATATGATGAACAAGCTCCAGACAAAAGAATTAAATCACCTTGAAGGAATAGAATTAGAATTATGTGATGCACATCCTTCACCAATTTAAATTGATGACAAGCAACGGATTTGGCATACTACTTATTCTCGTTGGAAAGAATTAAAGAGAGATCTCGCACAAGCTTGGGTAAAACTTCAACAAAGCACCGGTAGGATTATGAAAAGAACAAAAGAATTAAAAAGATAACAATGGAAAGGTAATCTTGAAAGAACCACCGTAAGAATATGGAGACGAACGAAGAGGCATCAATGAAGAATATTTGGAGGACGAAGTTGAAAACTGAGAACGAAGAAATCTTCTGAAATGATGGCCTTCGGAGAAACACAAAGAAAGAATTCATGAAATGCTTCGGATGGGTATGAAAAGAATTCCTCACAATCTGAACAATAATGAGGATGGCATGAAGCTAGAACCACGAATCTTGAGAACGGGTCAAAATTTAAGAGAAACACTTCTCCGGTCTGCAAATGTGAGAAGACGATGAGAAACACCACCATGAATAATTGTTGAGCACTCCGGAATGAAGAATGAAAAGGTTGAACCAATGATGAAAAAGAATTTGAAAGCGGTCGTGGAGAAGGACTGTGACTGATGGGAATCATTCTTACGTCACACTTTAAGAGAATTTGAGTATAACTCCGGAAAATAGAAGAGTCAGGTAAGATCCTGGAAAAAGACCTGTGGGTTAGGGCCCATTAAAGAAAACACCGTTGAAAGATTACTTAAGAGATATTGCACGGGTTGAATTAAATGGCTTGAGTAAGATAACAATGCTCAAAATAATTTGAACGGATTAAGAATGGAATTATGAATCTTCAGCACTCCGGATATGAATAGCAAGAGGAGAATGATTAATTGGTGCACCGGAATAAGAAAGCATTGTGAAATGAGGAAAAGGATAAGATCAACACCGAATTCTTGAATTACATCCACCGGCAGAATATGAGAACAAAAGAATGATGAACTTGAAGCTCTTGAGCAACTTCACGATAAATCACCGGATAAGAACATTGAGGACAAGAATGAAGAAACATCCCATGAATAAAATGGATATTTCATTTGGGAATTTCTTGCTCTGATAAGAAGAAGGGTGGGAGGGTGGGGAAAATAAAGACAACTTGTGTTGAATGAAACATACAAATCGTCAGATTTCTCAACGGCGTCTGTATGGAATAACTTGAAGAGAAGGCACACCGGTTGAAAAGAATTTACATGACCATCTCGATGATCAAGAAGGACTAGCACTCTCGTAGAAATATGAGAACGCCGATTAGGAAGGGTATGGAATCAACATTTGACATCGAAGCAACTCGAATACCAGGATCAAATCAAAACAACGGATAGATATTGAACGAATGAATTCCGCAGGTACATCAACTTGACGAGAAGCCACTTGGAGAACAAAAGGTAAATAATAATAAAAAAAGGAACAAGGATCAGATAGAACAAATACAAGATAGAAGCTTCGTTCGACATCTTCGTGCTGAAAGCTCATGGAACGTGTTACAAAAGGGTTTTGCAATCCCCGGATCAGCATAGCCAAGGACCCTTTAAGATGCAACTCCCGATCAGAACAAGTCCATAAAACCACTTCACTCAATGTAGAACCCCAAACTTCATATCATGCATCCGTTGGAAGAATGCCTAGAACTACTGGATGAACCCACCTATAGATTTCCGAAAGTTTCCAGTTATGCAATCAGGTGTTGGGGATACACGGGAAGCACCGCGCAATCAACTCTAAACCTACATCCAGGTGTATCCGTCCTTCAACACATAACCAGTCTTTCTCGGAAACTGTGTACCTCGGACCTTCGAAAAGCATCCACTATAACAAGCTATGGCAATACTCCCGAACTACCTCCCCAGTACTGGGTGATGTCGGGGTTATCTTGCCACTGGCCGTATAGGAGAGATTTTCGATGTCGGCCGTCTTAAGTATTTAGTACTGCCGCGATATTCTTGTGACAACAATACCCCGAAGCTCAACTCCTCGGTAACAGGAGGCATCGAGAACAATATCCTTGTCACGAGAACATCGAAACAATCCCAGAATACTCGCGAGATCCTAAAAAAAATTGGTGCAATTTTTGAAAGTAGAAGAGGCAAGAGTAGTCGTCAGGAGTCCTCACCAGAGAGAAAAGAGATGAGAAGCAAAGAAATCCTACTCTCCGATATAATATAGGACTCAAAATATTTTCAGTGTGTGCCTAGACTCAACCGTCAACGATTCGATCAATCAGTGGGGGCTCCTAGGTCGGAGAAGGCTCTGAATACCAACTTGTAATGCCCAGGATGGCATTATACCTCCTACGTGTTGAGGCACGACTTAAAGGTATAAGCCCATCCTAGAATGATCTCAAGTTTGGTATCTTTGCACGACTCATGTAAAAGAGGGATTAAATTGCAAAAGAAGATAGTTGGCTTACACTCGCCACTTCACACAATACATTACATAAGCAAAACATCATTCAAAACATCACAACCCGACTGCGGGCGAAGATCCAAAAGAAAGATACCAAAACAACAAAACGCCACAGGTCAGGATCGAATCCTAGTAGAAACCACTACTGATCGTCGGAACGTCACAAGCATACGGGTAAACTCTTCATCGAGCTCCTGGTGAAGTACTGATCCATCTCCTGCTTCAAAACTCGGCTGAACCTGCATCTGGTGTGGTGAAGTAACTGTGAGCCACAGAGGATTCAGCAATCCCGTTCCCGGGTAACATGACTATTTAAGCCTTGGGTGAGGAAAGGCTGAAGAAAAGAACAAGAGGTGAAGGAGCAACAAGAGTCTGCAGCAGCAACTAGCACTAACTTACGTAAAAGAGAGCGAGAAGAGAAGTGCCTCGGTCGAGAGATGATCACGAAGTGATCCTAGCTACAACACGTCAAACATAACCCCACCGTTTTCAACTCCCGAATCCCTATTCAGAAATTGACAGTCACGGTACACACGCTGGTAGTGTATTGAAACATTGTGTCAAGTTATCTACAACCGGATATTAACAAGCTCCCATCTGCCACATAACCGCGGGCACGGCTTTCGAAAGTTCAAACCCTGCAGGGTTGTTCCAACTTGACCCATTACAAGCCCACGATCCGCGGAGTCGCAACTCCATAGGTGGGAAGACCCGAGTATTCTCGGAATCCCGTGCTCAAGTTAAACCGAACTAAGGTAAGGCTAATCCAGCAAATCCTCCCGGCGTGTCGACACCCTGATAGGTAGCCGCGCGTATCTAGTCTTAGGACACGACCGGATGGGCGATGCTACAGGTTTTTACCAGACCTTGAGTTTCCTAGAGGTGGCCCTGCAGGACCCCCGTTTCGGACCAACACTCATGTGGAGCACTGGCCCGGGGTTGTTGAATTAAGAATAAAAGAGGGTTTGCAAGACCCTATGCAAGTTTTATTAGTTATTAGGTGAATAGTACCAAATGTTGGGACTTGCTGGAAAAGACTTAGCACTTAGCGGTTTATCAAGGGGGTCCCATACACCCCAACCGTGTTAGGAACGCATAATCAAGGAACATAACACCGGTTTATACGGTTCCTAACGGCATGAGTGGAACAAAACACCAAGCAAAAGGCTTAGCCTTCCACCCTTGCCAATATATAGGTGATTTCATTTTAAGCATTTATATAGTGTGATATAACCCAACCAAACTTCAACATGAAGCAAGCATCTTTGATCTTCACCTGCAACTAGCAACGCTATAAGAAGGGCTGAGCGAAGCGTACTTAGCCAAGCAACGGTTTGCATAGGTAGGTTGGTTAAACATGGTGGTGGTTACAAGTAGGAGGCTGACAGGAAAACATGGGCATCGAGGCAAAACTATAGATCGAGACTACTAGCAATAGGCAAAGATAGTAATGGTATCCGGGTTCGGTCATCTTTCCTGGAATTCCACAAAGGAGAAGAACGGATCCATGAAGTAGACGGAGCAACAAGTCGAGCGAATCCTCACAACTCCGGAACGAAACCGAAGCTAACAAGAGAAGCAACCAGAAAGAAGCAAAACAACACGGTAAACACACAAGCATAAACATGGCATACGATGCACAAACAAGTATGATGCATGACCGGTTTAAATATGCATGGCATGGCAAAGTGCTCAAACAAGACTACAAGTTAAGTGGAGCTCAATATGCAACGAGTTGCATATTGACGAAACACCACATTTAAATATTTAGTTGACTCTCGTTAACTTACAAGACAAGGTTAGATGTTTTAACATGGCAAGAGGTGAAACAATAATAAAACTACACTATTTAGACATTTTAAATGAGGCCGGAAAATAACAACAACATATCCGGAAAATCCCCATGAGCATGTTTAGTAATTATGAGCAAACAACAAACACACATTATAACATATTAATGTTGTTAACATGATGCGGATGACATGCTCAAGTTTATGCAATTTAGTTAAACATTAACATGAAGAGATAAGAAGCATTTGTCACCGGGGTGGAATGGAAAGATGCCACGTCAACGATCCGAAAATGATGCGACGCAACATCTCGGTACCGGTAACTCGTTGAGGGACCGATGCGAAAGCAAAGGCGGAGTGATCGAGTCAAACGAGATGAAAGGTGGGGCGATCCCGTTACCGGGTTCCCACGAGTCGGTGACGAGGCAACCGAGGAACATGACAAAAGGGACGAAACGGACACGGTGCACAAGGGGAACATTTCATACAACACAAGCAAGCATCACACGGGTCATCGGCACGTCTCGGGGTTATACCTTCGGAACAAACGTTCTCGGAGCGGTTCGAGATCGTAGAGGGACGTAGGCGTTCACGTTCGGAGAGGAAGTAGCCGTTCACGAGGCGGTAGTTGTACTCGGGCGACGGTAGCGGAAGTAGACGTTCTCATAGATGTACATGTCGACGGTAGTGGTACTTGTCGTAGAGGGAAGTAGGTGTTCTCGTTCATCGGAGAGGTACTCGCCGCATCGTCTTGTGTCATCGAGTAGGCGTTCCCGTTCGTAGATGTACTTGCGGTCTCGGCGACGGTAGGGGTACTTGGTGTTTCCGGGCGTCGGTAGTCGTACACAGGGGTCGTCGAGCATAGTGGTACTCATTTCCGTAGATGTTCGGGTGCATACGTAGAGGTACTTGTTTCGAAGAGGTACTTGGTCGGGTCGCCGTGTACTCGTTCGGGTCATCTGTCAATTCAACAAAACAAGGCAACGCAACACAAAACACAGGAGCTAACAAAAAGGGGCAGCACGGGGAAGAGGCCGCGGGCGCTGGAGGCAGGGGTGGCTGCGCCCTGGAGGACGGACGAGCCGGGTGCCGTCAGGTTGAAGACGGGGAGGACGAGCTGCGGCCCGGAGACAGGAGACAAGGAAGGCTCCTGGCTGCCCTGGTGCTTCTGCCCTGTTGAGGAGGGGGCGACGGAGGGACGAAGAGGAGGCCATCGGGGCTTCGAGCGACGGAGAGGTGCGGGTCGGCCTCCAGGCCGAGGCAGGGCGGAGGAGGAGCGCTGGGCTCGGGGCGGCACGGCGCTCACGCCAGAGGAGGAGGGACGCGGTCCATGGCGCGCGGAGGACGGCGGGAGCCACGGGGCCGAGGCCCTGGCCAAGGCGCGGACGGAGGGAGGCGAGGCAGGGGCGAGGTCGAGGCTCGCCTTGGCTCCTGGCCGCTGCTGCTAGCGATGGAGGAGCGGGTCGCTGCGGTTGAAGGAAGCGGAGGCAGGGCGCTCGGCGAAGTGAGATCGAGGGAGAGGGTTCGGGCGACAGAGGGAGAGTTGGGGTCGAGCGAGAGGATGAGAGAGAACGGAGTGGCGGCGGACGAGGGATCGAGAGGGGAGAGCGCTAGGGTTGGGGAGTGCGGTCGGGCTGGAGTGGGCCAGTGGGAGCATGGGCCAGCAAGGATGGGCCGCTGCGGCCTGATGGTCAGGAGGCCTGGGGTGGAGGCCCAAGAGGGTGGGAGCCTGGCTGACTTTTATTAAATGCTTTAACAGAAAAAGAAGAAAGAGGGAAAAGAAAAGAGAGGCTAAGCGGAAGATTTAGCACAAGGGATATTTTTCTCGGGCCCATAAAAATGAGCACGATCCGAGAAAAATAGCAAAGGCAAGAACGAGATATAATTCAAACATATTTGAATTTAATTCAAACCACGTGATTATTGAAGTGTCCAAAAATGTTCAAATTTTTGGAGGAACCTCGAAACAACGGAAAAGAATTATTGGCAAGGTTTTAGGAGGAGAAACTCGAAGTGAAATAGACATGGGGAAATTTATGCACGTGTGTTGCGGGTAATTCCAAACAATGGAATATTTATTATATAGCTCCCTAAATATTGAGAGGCTTTTATTTGTTATAAAGAGAAGACATTCTTCCCTCGATTTAAATGGACCGAAGGTCCACACAATTTATTTAGGTTGAGATGCAAAAAAAATATGACATGATGGCATGATGACATGATGCAATGCAAAAATAAAAACACAAGCACAAAAGAAACACACGGGCAACCCAGAACATCTGGAATCTTCTGGAATCTTCTGGGACGTCGGTCTTCGGGCGTCACACCTTGCCTTCGGATCTAAGGTAGAAGGTGTACCTAATAGTTTCCTTAGGGTATCCTATGAAGACGCATTTTTCTGATTTGGGTTCGAGCTTTTCAGGTTGAAGTTTCTTGACATAAGCATCGCAACCCCAAACTTTCAGAAACGACAACTTAGGTTTCTTGCCAAACCAGAGTTCATACGGTGTCGTCTCAACGGATTTAGACAGTGCCCTATTTAAAGTGAGTGCGGCAGTCTCTAAAGCATAACCCCAAAATGACAGTCGTAAGTCGGTAAGAGACATCATAGATCGCACCATGTCCAACAGAGTACGATTACGACGTTTGGACACACCATTACGCTGAGTTGTTCCGGGCGGCGTCAATTGTGAAACAATTCCACAGTTCCTAAGGTGCGTGCCAAATTCGTGACTTAAATATTCTCCTCCATGATCCGATCATAAGAACTTTATTTTTCTGTCACGTTGATTCTCAACCTCATTCTGAAATTCCTTGAACTTTTCAAAGGTCTCAGATTTGTGTTTCATAAAGTAGATATACCCATATCTACTTAAGTCATATGTGAGGGTGAGAACATAATGATAGCCTCCGCGAGCTTCAACACTCATTGGACCGCACACATCGGTATGTATGATTTCCAACAAGTTGGTTGCTCGCTCCATTGTTCTGGAGAACGGAGTCTTGGTCATCTTGCCCAAGAGGCATGGTTCGCACGTGTCAAATGATTCATAATCAAGAGACTCCAAAAGTCCATCTGCATGGAGCTTCTTCATACGTTTGACACCAATATGACCAAGGCGGTAGTGCCACAAGTATGAACCTTACATCTTTTGGCATTCACACTATGAATATGTGTAACATCACGTTCGAGATTCATTAAGAATAAACCATTGACCAGCATGGCATGACCATAAAACATTTCTCTCATATAAATAGAACAACCATTATTCTCGGATTTAAATGAGTAGCCATCTCGCATTAAACGAGATCCAGATACAATGTTCATGCTCAAAGCTGGTACTAAATAACAATTATTGAGGTTTAAAACTAATCCCGAAGGTAGATGTAGAGGTAGCGTGCCGACGGCGATCACATCGACCTTGGAACCATTCCCGACGCCCATCGTCACCTCGTCCTTCGCCAGTCTCCGCTTATTCCGCAGCTCCTGCTTTGAGTTACAAATGTGAGCAACTGCACCGGTATCGAATACCTAGGAGCTACTACGAGCGCTGGTAAGGTAAATGTATATCACATATACCTTTGACGTTGCCGGCCTTCTTATCTGCTAAGTATTTGGGGCAGTTCCGCTTCCAGTGACCCGTTCCCTTGCAATAAAAGCACTCGGTCTCAGGCTTGGGTCCATTCTTTGGCTTCTTCCCGGCAACTGTCATACCGGGCATGGCAACTCCTTTGCCGTCCTTCTTGAAGTTCTTCTTACCCTTGCCTTTCTTGAACATAGTGGTTTTATTCACCATCAACACTTGATGTTCTTTCTTGATCTCCACCTCCGCTGATTTCAGCATTGAATACACCTCAGGAATGGACTTCTCCATTCCTTGCATATTGAAGTTCATTACGAAGCTCTTGTAGCTAGGTGGGAGCGACTGAAGGATTCTGTCAACGACTGCTTCATCTGGGAGATTAATTCCCAACTGAGACAAGCGATTGTGCAACCCAAACAATTTGAGTATATCCTCGCTGACAGAACTATTCTCCTCCATCTTACAACTGTAGAATGCGTCGGAGACGTCATATCTCTCGACTCGGGCATGAGCTTGGAAAACCATTTTCAGCTCTTGGAACATCTCATATGCTCGGTGGTGCTAAAAATGCTTTTGGAGCCCCGATTCTAAGCTGTAAAGCATGCCACAATGAACCAGGGAGTAATCATCAAAACGCGACTGCCAAGCATTCATAGTGTCTTGGTTTGCTGGGGCGGTAGCGCCACCTAGCGGTGCTTCAAGGACATATGTTTTCTTGGCAGCTATGAGGATGCTCCTCAAGTTACGAACCCAATCTGTATAGTTGCTGCCATCGTCTTTCAGCTTGGTTTTCTCTAGGAACGCGTTGAAGTTGAGGACAACATTAGCGTGGGCCATTGGATCTACAAGACATATTGTAAAGATTTTAGACTATGTTCATGACAATTAAGTTCATCTAAACAAATTTAATGAACTCCCACTCAGATAGACATCTCTCTAGTCATCTAACTGATAAATGATCCGAATCGACTAGGCCGTGTCTGATCATCACATGAGACGGACTTGTCATCAACGGTGAACATCTTTATGTTGATCGTATCTTCTATACGACTCATGTTCGACCTTTCGGTCTTCCGTGTTCCAAGGCCATGTCTGTACATGCTAGGCTCGTCAAGTGAACCCTAAGTGTATTGTGTGTGTAAATCTGGCCTACACCCGTTGTATGCGAACGTTAGAGCCTATCACACCCGATCATCACGTGGTGCTTCGGAACAACGAACCTTAGCAACGGTGCACAGTAAGGGGGAACACAATTCTTGAAAATTTAGTGAGAGATCATCTTATTTACTACCGTCGTTCTAAGCAAATAAGATGTAAAACATGATAAACATCACATGCAATAAAAAATGACATGATATGGCCAATATCATTTTGCTCCTTTGATCTTCATCTTCGGGGCTCCATGATCATCATTGTCACCGGCATGACACCATGGTCTCCATCATCGTGTCTTCATGAAGTTGTCTCGCCAAACATTACTTCTACTACTATGGCTAACGGTTAGCAATAAAGCAAAGTAATTACATGGCGTTTTCAATGACACGCAGGTCATACAATAAAATAAAGACAACTCCTATGGCTCCTGCTGGTTGTCATACTCATCGACATGCAAGTCATGATTCCTATTACATGAACATGATCAATCTCATACATCACATATATATCATTCATCACATCCTTTTGGCCATATCACATCACACGGCACATGCTGCAAGAACAAGTTAGACGTCCTCTAATTGTTGTTGCAAGTTTTTACGTGGCTGCTATAGGTTTCTAGCAAGAACATTTCTTACCTACGCCAAAACCACAACGTGATATGCCAATTTCTATTTACCCTTCATAAGAAACCTTTTCATCGAATCCGATCCGACTAAAGTGGGAGAGACAGACACCCGCTAGCCACCTTATGCAACTAGTGCATGTCAGTCGGTGAAACCCGTCTCACGTAAGCGTACGTGTAAGGTCGGTCCGGGCCGCTTCATCCCACGATGCCGCCGAATCAAGATAGGACTAGTAACGGCAAGAGAATTGAACAAATCTATGCCCACAACTACTTTGTGTTCTACTCGTGCAAGATACGACGCATACACCTAGCTCATGATGACACTGTTGGGGAACATAGCAGAAATAAAAAAAAAATCTACGCATCACCAAGATCAATCTATGGAGTCATCTAGCAACGAGGGAGAGGGGAGTGCATCTACATACCCTTGTAGATCGCGAGCGGAAGCGTTCAAGAGAACGGGGATGATTGAGTCGTACTCGTCGTGATCCAAATCACCGATGATCCTAGCGCCGAACGGATGGCACCTCCGAGTTCAACACACGTACGGAGCGGGGGCGTCTCCTTCTTCTTGATCCAGCAAGGGGGGAGGAGAGGTCGATAGAGATCCAGCAGCACGACGACATGGTGGTGGAAGCAGCGGGATTCCAGCAAGGCTTCGCCAAGCGCAACTAGAGGAGGAAGGATGTCACGGGAGGGAGAGGGAGGCGCCAGGGCTTAGGGTGCGGCTGCCCTCCCTCCCCCCACTATATATAGGGGCCCTGGGGGCGCCGTCCCTAGGAGATCTAATCTCCAAGGGGGGCGGCGGTCAGGGGGGACTTGCCCCCCAAGCCAGGTGGGGCACCCCCCACCCCTAGGGTTTCCAACCCTAGGCGCAGGGGGCACACCAGCCCACCAGGGGCCGGTTCCCTTCCCCTTTTAGCCCATGGGGCCCTCCGGGATAGGTGGCCCCACCCGATGGACCCCTGGGACCCTTCCGGTGGTCCCGGTACAATACCGGTGACCCCCGAAACCTTCCCGGTGGCCGAAACTGGACTTCCTATGTAAAATTCTTTACCTTCGGACCATTCCGGGACTCCTCGTGACGTCCGGGATCTCATCCAGGACTCCGAACAACTTTCGGGTTACCGCATACTTATATCTCTACAACCCTAGCGTCACCGAACCTTAAGTGTGTAGACCCTACGGGTTCGGGAGAAACGTAGACATGACCGAGACGACTCTCCGGCCAATAACCAACAGCGGGATCTGGATACCCATGTTGGCTCCCACATGCTCCTCGATGATCTCATCGGATGAACCACGATGTCGAGGATTCAATCAATCCCGTATACGATTCCCTTTGTCCATCGGTATAGCACTTGCCCGAGATTCGATCGTCGGTATACCGATACCTTGTTCAATCTCGTCATGGCAAGTCTCTTTACTCGTTCTGTAACACATCATCCCGTGACCAACCCCTTAGTCACATTGAGCTCATTATGATGATATCTTACCGAGTGGGCCCAAAGATACATCTCCGTCATATGGAGTGACAAATCCCAGTCTTGGTTCGTGCCAACCCAACAGATGCTTTCGGAGATACCCATAGTGTACCTTTATAGCCACCTAGTTACGTTGTGACGTTTGGCACACCCAAAGTATTCCTACGGTATCCGAGAGTTGCACAACCTCATGGTCTAAGGAAAGGATACTTGACATTGGAAAAGCTTTAGCATACGAACTACACGATCTTGTGCTAGGCTTAGGATTGGGTCTTGTCCATCACATCATTCTCCTAATGATGTGATCCCGTTATCAATGACATCCAATGTCCATGGTCAGGAAACCCTAACCATCTGTTGATCAACGAGCTAGTAACTAGAGGTTTACTAGGAACACATTGTGGTCTATGTATTCACACATGTATCACTATTTCCGGATGATACAATTCAAGCATGAACAATAGATAATTATCATGAACAAGGAAATATAATAATAACCATTTTATTATTGCCTCTAGGGCATATTTCCAACAACTTTTGCGTAGATCTCCCCGGCAACGGCGCCAGAAATTCTTGTTGCTACTTCTCGAGCTTGCGATGTATTCCCTCGAAGAGGAAAGGGTGATGCGCACAGCAGCGTAAGTATTTCCCTCAGTTTTTTAGAACCAAGTTATCAATCCAGTAGGATACCACACGCGAGTCCCTCGCACGTGCACAAACAAATAAGAACCTCGCAGCCAACGCGATAAGGGGTTGTCAATCCCTTCACGGTCACATACGAGAGTGAGATCTGATAGATAGGATAGGATAATATTTTTGGTATAAGAACAGAAAGTAAAGAAAGCAAATAAGCAACGGCAACAGAAATTGAAGGGAAAGTAATAGGATAAAGATAGACACGGGGGCCATAGGTTTCACTAGTGGCTTCTCTCATGATAGCAGAATTCTACGGTGGGTGAACAAATTACTGTCGAGCAATTGATAGAAAAGCGCATAGTTATGAGAATATCTAGGCATGATCATTATATATAGGCATCACGTCCGTGACAAGTAGACCAAAACGATTCCGCATCTACTACTATTACTCCACACATCGACCGCTATCCAGCATGCATCTAGAGTATTAAGTTCATAAGAACAGAGTAATGCCTTAAGCAAGATGACATGATGTAGAGGGATAAACTCAAGCAATATGATATAAACCCCATCTTTTTATCCTCGATGGAAACAATACAATA
The DNA here is from genome assembly GCA_902687465.1 of Secale cereale. Taxonomy (NCBI): domain Eukaryota; kingdom Viridiplantae; phylum Streptophyta; class Magnoliopsida; order Poales; family Poaceae; genus Secale; species Secale cereale. Next base: position 572,242,669 of record LR738710.1, read on the forward strand.
TGTGCCTTGTTGCCCCTACTGTCACTGGGAGAGGACACCGCAAGATTGAACCCAAAGCCAAGCACTTCTCCCATTGCAAGAACTATAGATCTAGTAGGGCCAAACCAATAATTCGAAGTGACTTGCAAGGATATTATAATAATACATAAAAGATTTCATAAAAGAATCAAATATTGTTCATAGATAATCTTGATCATAAACCCACAATTCATCGGATCTCGACAGACACACCGCAAAAAGATTACATCAAATAGATCTCCTCGAAGATCGAGGAGAACTTTGTATTGAGATCCAAAGAGTGAAAAGAAGCCATCTAGCTGATAACTATGGACCCGAAGGTCTGTGGTAAACTACTCACAACTCATCGGTGAGGCTATGGTGTTGATGTAGAGGAACTCCGTGATCGATCCCCCCTCCGGCGGAGCTCTGGAACAGGCCCCAAGATGGGATCTCACGGGAACATAAGGTTACGACGGTGGAATTAGGGTTTCGTCTGTTGCCTCAATGTTTTCAGGATACGAGGAAGAGGGGCACCGGGGGAGCCAACATTAATGAATGTATCCACACTCTCATGTTTCTTGCTCATGCTCCATCTTGCTTTTGGCCCGATGCATTCACCATGGAAACTATTCTTAATATTCGACCTTGTCATGTTTGATGGAGCTATAAACCACATCAGCTTCTCTTTGGCGCACTACTATCTTATGATGATATTCGGATCTTCTATTGTTTGTGTTACCCTAGCATCGCCACCGCCACTCCACATAAGCTCGCACAGTGGTCCTTGTCTTGCATTTTTCTCGGTTACACACCAAGCACAGAGGGCAAATCGCTGCTACGATCTGGTGTCCCACCAGGTTATCACATCACGACATGTTTATTTTGACGAGATGAGCTTACCTTTTCAATAGCTTAACGGGATCGTCGATGTGCCACTGTCATCTTCGGTGGCCCATCGCCCTACCACTCACCATATCTAGGTCAGTCCTGATGCCCCAAGGCCCGCGCGTCGTGGCTGCTCCGCCGGCTACCCCGGCTGCCTAACCGACCATCTCGTCCACTCCGACTGCCTCACCGACTACTTCACCGACCTCTCGATGATGGCCACTTCAGTTGCCATGTCGGGCGCCTCGACACGTACTACCCTAGTTGCCTCGACGCCGACCACCCCGGCTGTCTCGACGCCGACCACCCCGGCTGTCTCGACGCCGACCATGTCGGCTGGCTCAATGCCAGCCTCGTCGGCCGCCATGTGACTGCTTCGGCCGTGTTGGATATATGCCCTAGAGGAAATAACATTGTATTATTTATTTCCATGTTTATAATTAAGAGTTTATATTATATGGTATAACTACTATGATCATGTGGAAAAATCATATGCACGTGTAGAATGATAAACGGTGTAACCTAATTCCTAGTCTTGCCTCTAGGACTAACTCGAGTGTTGTTTGTGCATGTATTCTGGATCTTGGGAAATCGTTAAGCGTAACGATAGTCCCAAAACAAACTTTGAGAGTATGACGTTAGAAAAATGATCATATTAAATTGACCCAATTTGTATTATCGTCACAAGTCAAATCGATATAACACGGAGATTTAACGTATGCTTTTGTTCGTCAGACCGTGAGAGTATCGTAGAAACTTCTTATCATACTAGGGACCTTGGGTTTTGCTCAAACATCATATATAACACGATGACCACAATGACAACTTATAGGTCCGTCAATGAGTTTGACAAGGGCCTAGATAGCTGAAAAGTTGGATTTTGCTACTCCGGTGATGGTGAGATATTCTTAGGGTCCTCAGTGTGTGGCGACATCCATCATTGTGTGGCCAGGCACATGGACTATGTCACATGGATGCCGAAACAAGTCAATGAGAAAGAAGAACAAGACCGGTACCGAGGAGACCGATATAGTGAGCATGAGAATGACTGAAGAGGATACCGATATATCTCACCTCGGGTTTTATATAGCATCGTGAAGCAAAGGGAATAGCGCATCATAACCAAAGGTTCACTCGAATATCATTCGTTTATTCATAGGGATCATTATGGATGTCCATGGTTCCTTTATTGGTGTGAACGGAAGGGGTTTTGTTCATGGCTGTGGTTTACCGAACCTACTTGGTCATAAGCTTAATGGAATCATGATATGTCGAGTGTTCGTGGAGTAAGATTTATGAGAAATTATTCAAGAAATAGTTCCGCGAATATTAGAAATAGTTTCGATAAAAACCAAAAGAGTTTCGGGGTTTACCGGGTAAAACTGAGAGTTGATATATATATATATATATATATATATAT
>LR738710.1:572245670-572258735 GCA_902687465.1 Secale cereale
ATATATATATATTCCTCATGTATGGAATATGTTTCCGGAGATGTTAAATAAATGAAAAAAGGTTCTAACATTTATTAGGAGGCTTTTAGAATATATTTAATATCAATAGGATAAAGAAATTATCAATAAGGCGTAGGGGAAGTTATTGGGCCAATAAGAGTATCACACCCCCTAGCTTGTTGGATAAGCTTTGGGGGACTGAATTGGATTGGGAGAGGTATTCCCTCTCCCTTGGGAGCGCAACAAGGGGAGAACCCCTCCCGTTACACCTATATATACATGAGGAGGGGCGTCCCCTAGAGATACAACTTTTCTCATGTTGTCTCGAGCGCCCCCTCTCTCCCTCTCTAGTTTTAATCTTGTTCTAGATACGATATAGTTCTAGTTATCTAGTTCCTCATAACAGAGAAGCCCCATGATTTTCTCTTCCCGCTCCTCTAATTCTTTGACGATGATTAGCTCTAGACGGCGAAGCACTGCCAAATCTTGTAGCATGTACGCTTGTAGTTTGTAGAGAGGTCATGCTTTTGATCTTCGGTACGAGGGACTTCATCAAAGACCTACATCAACTATTTTTCTGCTGCATCTAGAAGTTGGTAATGATCCGATCTAAACCTTTAACGGATCTTCACAATGTTCATGGATCGATTGTAGGGCGAAATATTTAGTTTTCTACTATGTTTCCCAATAGTGTCATCGTGAGTGGTTCTATGAGTAGATGCGGGTTTTGATCTAGATCGCATGTGATTGTGGTATTGCACAGAAGTATTAGTAATGACTTTGATCTATTGCTAAAGGAATTAAGAACTAGATGAGTTCTAGAGCTTAAATTGTGCGTGTAGAAGATAAGATCGATTGTGTTAGATGCAATCATTTACTCCATGTTCTTGTGTGCTTCCCACGAGTATTGCTTCTGTACAGTTCATTGTAAGCATGACGTAGCTTTCTATAGAGTTGTGACAACCTATTGAATCAGGTTGTCAACAATGTGCTAACAATTCTTTGCACTACATCATAGTCAAGAATAGTGAACAATCGCAAACACGAGAGGGCTTGAAGATCTTTGGTCTTCACGGGGGTCATGCATATTGACGAACTTTAGTGTGGGGATAGAGATTTTTAATTAAGTATCTTCCCTCACACACCCTGCAAAATTAATCTAGCAAAAAGAACACTCATACCGTGATGGTGGACATAGGTAGCTAGTGTTCTCCTAAACCCTAGAAGCCACATAAATTATATTTTGTTAAACCGATTAGAGGACGTCTAACTTGGTTTTGTATGATGCATACGATGTGGTATAGCCTTCGTAATGATAATGAGTTTATGTATGAGATGGTTATATGACGTAACATTAAGTGACATGTGCGTCGCAGTATGACATGGTGGATGGGCCAAAGGATTGTCGCTTTAATGACCTAGTATCAACCTAGCTATTTTCTTTTATCGACGGGAGTGACGAGCTTGCTATGGAGGACCCTGGCGCAGGCAGGCTTCACAACACGAAGGAGATAAATATTGTTGCAACAGCATCACTTCAGAGAAGTTCATGAAGACCTTGTAGGATCATGAAGACATCCATGACACCAAGGGCTATACCATAACACACTATTATGAACTTCTTGGGATGTTTATCTCTGTGTTTGCACCCTTTTGATTGGCGGTAGTCATTTTTATTAGGGTGATCTCTCACTGGAAATATCAAGTAGTTAGCGCTCTACCTAGTGTAGCAACCGTCTACAACACATAGCTTTTCGGGGTTTGTCATGTCCACATGAGTATGAATGGATCGAGAGGTGTAAGGCAGGTGTCGATGTCAAAACCGATGGATCTCGGGTAGGGGGTCCCGAACTATGTGTCTGAGGATTGATGGTAACAGGAGGCTGGGGACACGATGTTTACCCAGGTTTAGGCCCTCTCGATCGAGGTAATACCCTACTTCCTGCTATATTAATATGGATGAATATGATTACAAGAGTTGATCTACCTCGAGATCGTATTGGCTAAACCCTAAAGTCTAGCCTATGAGGATTTGTGATTCTCTATTAGCCTCTACGAACTAAACCCTCCAGTTTATATATGCACCGGAGGGGCCTAGGGTTTGTACATAACCATCTTGCAGAGGAAGGAAAGATTCACCCGAACCTAAAACCTGCCATTATACGAATATAGGAGTCCTATCCGGATACTAGAGTCGATCTTCAACAATGATCATCACGGCCCACCAGTCCGGCCCACCACGAGTTATCCGGCTACATGAGGACCCCTCAATCCAGGACTCCCTCAGTAGCCCCTGAACCTGTCTTCGATGACGATGAGTTCGGCTTCCGTATTGTCTTCGGCATTGCAAGGCGGGTTCCTTCTTCCGAATATATCTTCTGCAAAAAGGTGTATTGTGTTCGACTCTGCAAGGTTAGTACAACCCTTAGCCTCGAAGGCAAGGCTCTTAAAATAAAATGAATAATGTGTCTTTACTGACTACTTTTTGGTGAAGCGTCGCGTCCATCCCACTAGCATATCAAACTATTTTATTTGGTCCTAGTTTCGCATTTCGAGGTATATCCTCATTGACACGTCTTATCAGAATAGAGATCGTACCCGCTTATTGTCGGATCCTTATCAATGTGACGTGAGCAACCACACCGCGCATTACGCGCGACCGCTTTGGGAACCGGTGAGGTTTATGGCTAAAGCGGGGGGACGTTCTGTATTCACATCTTTATAAAAGGATACCAATCCCTTGCATTAGCCCCACGCTTTCCTCAAGTTCGAGCTCTCAAATCTCCCTAGCCCCAGCATCCTCATCTCCTGCGCCCACCGCTCTTCGTTCCTCAACCACTACTTCCTTCCCTAGCAATGGCTGGATCCTGTGCCAGAGGCAAGTGGGAGGCCTCCACGGTCACCGAGAAAACCGTGGAGGATCTTCGGAGTGCGGGCTATCTCACTGCCGATATCGCGCACCGAGTCCCCGCCAAGGGCCACGTGATTCCCGTCCCAGAGGCGGGTGTGAGGGTTGTGTTCCTTTTCACTTTGTTAGGGGGCTAGGATTCCTGCTCCACCCCTTTGTCCGGGGTTTGCTATTTTTCTATGGGCTAGATTTCCACGATCTAGCCCCGAACTCAATCCTTCACATCTCCGCTTTAATAGTGGTGTGTGAAGCTTTCCTCCGCATCCCTCCACACTTTGGCCTATGGCTTAAAACCTTTAACGTGAAGCCAATGGTGGTGGACGGGCACCACGCGGAGTGCGGGAGTGCTATGATTAGTAAGCTCCCGAATGCGACTTGGCCAAAAGGATCGTTCGTAGAGACAAACAAGGTCTGGCAGCAGGAGTGGTTTTATATCACTCAACCCCGCGACACTAAATGGGCGGTGGAACCTGCTTTCAGATCTGGACCCCCAGAGAGGTTGACCTCCTGGACCAAAAAGAAGAAGAAGAAGAAGAAGAAGAAGAAGAGGAGCCCCCCGCGCAAGGCAGGGGGGCGAAGAGGGGGGCCGCCGCTGACGCGGGCACGGCCGCACCCCGGAGGAGGCTAAACCTCTCTACTCGTTCGGAATAATCATCGAAACAGAGCTTTGTGCTGAAGCCCAGGGAAAAGCCCCTGGACGAAACATAAGTTTGTCCAGATATATTAATTGTTGCACCTTTGTTTGTCTAGAATTTTTTATGCTTACTTAGTATTTCTCACCTGTTGACTTACAACCTTCCCCGAGGACACCCCGACGCCTCCTTATCGGCGGGGAACTCTCTAGCACCCGGAGAGACGAAGAGTGACCCACTGGTCCGAGCTCCATCGCCCATGATCGGCGGGGACACCGAAGTATCCTCCTAGCGGATGTCCTCTGCTCAAGGAGATGAGGGCAAGGCAGGTGACATGGCGACCGGGGGTAATACCTTGGCTACCGCTGACCATGGGGAAACAGTCCCCATGGAGACCGAAGACGGGGGGCCCAAACAATCCGGCCCCCCCCCCCCGAATATTGACCCGGAGCCTAGTGTGGCTCCTGGGTCCGAAGACCAGACCTCCCAGGCGGGGGTGGATACAACGGCGCGCGGAGTCGATCCGGAGGCGCCGGATCCTATGGAGGGAGCACTGCAAAGTGCTTCCGTCGTGGGGGAACACCGCACTGTGATGGTGCGGTGACGAAGAAGATTCAGTTCGTGGACTGAATGAAACTTTCAACAGCCCGTTAACGGGCTTTGAGGTGAGAAATGTAATGTTCTTTATGGAACTTTATTTGTTTTAAATACACATATATAGCTAGCAGCCCTGATGCTTTGTGTGATTCTGAACAGAATCGGACGAAGTATCCATAGTAGCATATTCTAGAGTTGAACTGTATGTTTTTTGTATTTGAGCAGGCTTCACTAGTTGCGGCAACTGTGCGAGATGCAGAAGTTGCCGAACTAAATCGAAAGCTCTTGTTGGCTAACGTGGACCTCGATCGCGTCAACCAGCGTTTAGATGAAACACAAGGTATGCATATTAAAATGTCAAGAAGACTAATAATGTTAATTGAGTATGGGTATAAACTCTTTTATGATATTCTGCATTATACGGTTGGCGCCACTGAGCTCGAGGCCCCCAAGGGTGAACTCGCGAAGGCCAAGAAGGAGGCCAAAGCAAACAGGGTAGCCGCTGACAAAGCGACTGCCAATTTAGAGGCTGAAAAGGCCGCTTGCGAGAAGTACCAGGCTCGGGCGTCCGAAGTCGAGGTTGAGCTCAACGATGCCATTCGCAAATGTGAGGCATTGGAGGAGGAGGCTTCAGAACAAGCTTCCAAGCTTGCTGGTGCAGTTAAGGCTGCCCAGGATGCGCGAAGCGAGTCGCGCAGCGCCTGTGAAGAAATCAAGCAAGCACGACAGATAGCATCTGGTAAGACCTTTCTCTTACAGAGCATCTTCGGAGGGCAGAAGTATCTTGGGCTGACACGGTTATGGAGTTCTCTAGGCGTGTTTGTTGATCTTCCATGGAGCAGTGCTGACGCCGCCCAATACTTCCGAGCCCAGGAGGGGAACGACACGGAGAAGTTGTTTTGGTCGCAGTTCTATGCGCCAACACATCCGGTGCCCCTCAACGACCAGATGAAGTAGCTGGTCGAGCTGCACAACATGGCGGGTTCGGCCATGAAGGAATTAATAGTCCGGCTATGGCCCGCTGATCCACTCCCATGAAGCTACTTCGGATTGGTGAAGCGGCTCATCGAGGCGAGTCCGCGGGTCGACGCATTGCTGCGTTCAGTCTGCATAGAAGGTGTTTGAATGGCCTTCGCTCGTGTGAAAGTGGACTGGGCGAAGATGAGGGCGGAGCATATAGCTACTATTGGACCGCCCGAAGGCAAGGATCACCGCAAGCCGGAGAAATACTTCGAGGACGTCATAGAAGGCGCCCACCTTGTAGAAGGCGAGTGCACAAAAGATGTTATCTTTGAGTAATTGTATCCGGTTGTAAAGACTTTAAGCTTATGAACCAATGTATATACAACTTTTGCGCTATTATATTATGAGCGACTTTTATCTCCTGTGTGGCTATTTATATAATTCTGAAAGTTTTCACTCACCGGCTTCATCCCCCATGTACATAGTATTGGGTGTTCGGTAATATGCAAATACACTCTTTATCCAACTACTTGGTCCATGTAGGAGGTGTATGCGGAGCGAACCAGGCAATCAGACTATGCGGCGTTATTGCTTTCACTTAGCCATAGAAATTTGACAAGTGGGGCTAGGTACTAGCGCCTGGTGCGGATATGATATTCCCTAATTAAGATATCCAATTGCACCTGGCTGGGCAAAAAAACCAACCATTCGTATAACACGGGGTAGATCTCTATCGATCATAGTATAAAACCAAGTCACCTGATTGCGGACCAGGTTCTCGCCTATCATGGCGGTCAATTTTTGGCTTTCTCTACTGAGGTACTTTACCGGACAAGCCAGAAGTACAATCGCAGTAGTTCTCCCTTTACACCCTAGCCGAACAATCGGGAATGTAGGGGTAAGCACAGGAGCCGGGCAACCCAACTATTGACCCAATACATGATTCGGAACTTATGCATATAAGGCAAACATCCAGGACGTCGAACACTCCCTATAGGTGTTCGGTCTTTTCGACATATACCGAGCTGAATACAACCCCTGGTAATAGACCCTGTTGTCAAGGCACATATGGCAATTTGACGTGGCGAGAGAATATTTATGGTGAGTGAATAAAACTCCGATCATAATGTGAATCAAGTTGCTTTATTAATATCCCTTTATAGCACGGCGAGCCGTAAGCTTACAGATAATGCCGATAAATTTCTTGGACATTTTACATGCCAGAAAGGTATATAACAAGAAAGAGAAAAAAAGTTTACACAGGGTCTTAATCTAAAAAGAAACCTTAGCATGAGTCCCTGCTGCACGTCTGCGTCGTTTCCTCCTCTGCAATGTGTCCTTGAAGGGGGGAGTATGATGGCCATCTGTAAAAAGAAAAATAAATGTGGAAAAGAAAAAGAGATCCAGTGTGGCCATAAACAAGATTGGTTCATTTAGTGAACCTTAAAAGATAGTTTTAGAGTCTGAATAGGGTCGATCCAAACTATGGACTATATGCAGTGTGCCCCCAGCGTCGCCCAAGGGATTTTTAGGGCATACTTATGTACCCGAGGCACATATTCTATCACCTTATGGGGCAGTCGATGGGGGCGTAGATGCTAATCTAGCTCGGGTTCATCTGAGCTGCCACACTGAGGCGTGTGCCGGACATGTTTAGCTATGTCCACGACCGATAGGTTATCCGACTTGAATAGGTCGTTTTGGACTTCGGCTGCTAAGGCCGCAGTGTCCTCCTCCGTGCGGAGAGAGCGCTCCATATTTTCATTGACCGTGATGACGCCAGGTGGTCCAGGCATTTTAAGCTTTAGATAAGCATAATGTGGGACTGCATTAAAGTGGGCGAAGGTCGTTCTTCTGAGTAGTGCGTGATAGCCACTTCGGAATGGAGCTATGTCGTAGATTAACTATTCGCTTCGAAAGTTATCAGGAGAGCCGAATACGACCTCCAATGTTAAAGAGCCCGTGCTGCGGGCTTCTATGCCCGGTATCACTCCTTTAAAGGTCGCGCTGCTTGGCTTTATTCTTGATGGGTCAATCCCCATCTTGCGAATAGTGTCCTGATATATTAGATTGAGACTGTTGTCGCCGTCCATAAGGACTCGGGTAAGATGGTATCCATCGATTATTGGATCGAGCACTAGGGCAGCCAAACCCCCATGATGGATACTAGTCGGGTGATCCCTGCGATCGAAAGTGATCGGACAGGCTGACCACGGGTTGAATTTGGGGGCGACAGGCTCGACGGCATAGACATCTCGGAGTGCGCGCTTGTGCTCCCTCTTTGGGATATGAGTGGCATATATCATGTTCACTGTATTGATCTCCGGTGGAAATTTCTTCTGTCCCCCTGTGTTCGGATGGCGAGGTTCATCCTCGTTTTTGCTCTGAGGTCCCTTCCCCTTGTGTTCGGCATTGAGCCTGCCGGCCTGCTTGAAGACCCAACAATTACGGCTGGTATGGTTTGCTGGTTTTTCTGGGGTGCCATGGATCTGGCAGGGCCTATCTAATATTTTGTCCAAGCTGGATGGACCATCTTTGTTGTCCTTAAATGGCTTCTTCCGTTGACCGGGTCTGGAGCCACTGAATCCGGCGTTTAATGTTGTATCATCTGGGCTTCTAGCATTATTTCGATGTTTTTTTTGTTACGACATGGCTTTCCATTAGCGTCCCTGACTTCAAATGTTCCAGGGTCGCTGGTGCTGCTACGCACTAACCAGCTGTCCTCGCCCGCGCAAAAGCGGGTCATGAGTGTAGTTAGGGCTGCCATTGTCCTCGGCTTTTTCTGTCCGAGGTGTCTGGCTAGCCATTCGTCCCGCACACTGTGCTTAAAGGCTGCTAAGGCTTCGGCGTCTGTACAGTCAACTATCTGTTCTTCTAAGTTTGAAATCTATTCTAAAGCTTGCGTGCTGACTCCCCAGGTTGTTGGATGATGTGACTTAGATTGTCAGCATCCGGGGGGCGGACATAGGTCCCTTGAAAATTGGCCCAAAAAGCGTCCTCAAGTTCTTCCCAACTCCCAATGGAGTTCTCTGGGAGGCTATTTAGCTAGTGCCGAGCTGGTCCTTTCAGGTTGAGGGGTAGGTATTTAATGGAATGGAGATCATCTCCGCAAGCCATGTGGATGTGAAGGATGAAGTCTTATATCCAGATGGCAGGATCCGTCATTCCATCGTTCCATCATATGCCTTGATGTTCACGGGTTTAAACCCTTCTGGAAAATCGTGATCCAGCACCTCATCGGTGAAGCATAGAGGGTGTGTGGTGCCTCTGTATTTTGCTATATCGTGGCGTATGTCTGATGGTTGTGATGTTTGGTATTGACCCCGAACTGGTATGTGACCTACGCGATTGTCTTGATAGCCGCTGTCCCGTGCGGGAGCGTGATCCCTGGATCCATAGATGGATCTGGTCTTTCCAGCCTTGTTGTTCAGGTCCTCATGCAAATCGTGTTTTCGGACTTATGCCGCATCGTCCTTTCCTTTACGGGGTGGGGGTGCGGGCTTGTGTACGCCGTTGCTAGCCACTTTGTCCCATTCGCGAGGTGGTCGGTCCGGCTTATCGACGGTGTTATTCTTCGGCGGTATGGGCGCAGTGGCCTCGTTGTCGAATTCGAGCAGTAGTTTATGCTTAGGATAGCCTTTGGTTTGGTGATTGTAGCCATGTTTTTGCTCAGCGTCTAGCACTTCGTTCTATCTATCATTGAGCGTGTCCTGTGCGGCTCGAAGCCATCTCTGCTGCCTTTTAAAGCTCCTTGCAGTGGCAATAAGCCTCCGATGGAAGCGCTTTTGTTCTAAGGGTTCTTCTGGGACGATGTATTCGTCATCGCCCATGCTAACGTCCTCTTCGGAGACAGATTCATAATTACTGTTTTCGGCATCGCTATCATGAGACAGCGGTTTCGGACTATGTTCGTCGTCCTCTCGCTCGTCCAGCTCCATCGCTGGGTCTGCGGGGTCTTCGGCTTGCTCCGGACTGTCACCGTCGTTGGTGACAGTGTTGCTATTTTTTCCTTTACGGGATTTAGTTCGGCGCTTTGGGCGCCGACGTTTGGGAGGTTCTTCGACATGCTTGTCCTTTAAGGGATCGTTTTCGCCGTCGCCCTTATTCTCCTTAGGTGTATCCACCATATACACGTCGTATAAAGACGTAGTTGTCCACCGCTAGGTTATGGGTCGGCTTTGATCTGGATCTGCTTCGGCTTCGAGGTCCATCCCTTCGAAGTCTTCGGAAGCGTAGTCAAGTAGATCGGTTAGATCTTCGACCGTGGCTACCAAGTGGGTGGTGGGTGGGGAGCAAAATTCTCCATCAGCCTCAAGTTCGAACCGGATATAATTCGGTTGTGTGTCCCCAGCTAAGGAGAGGGATTTTAACGATTTAACATGTAACCAAAGGGTGAGTGCTGGAAGATATCTGCAGCACTAAATTCGGCGATAGACGCCTCATCGAGCTTGAAGGGCGCATATGCGCATGATTCGGAATCTAAGGCCGGAGACGCGTCTGTAGTTCCGGTAACACAGATCTCGCTCGAAGTCGGGTCCGTGTGCAGTTCTGACGCCGTTGAGTCTGCGGCTTCCGGGGCGGGGTTGAGCTTCCCGTCCTCGGGCGACGCGATCTGTTCCGGATCTAGGGCAAGAACTATTACATGTAGTTTAAGCTTCCGAATCTAACTTGATGGCCAGGGGCGTAGCTCTCAATCTGCTCGAGGTGGCCTTCAGTGTTGGCGCGGAGCATGAAGCCGCCGAACACAAAAAGCTGTCCGGGAGGGAAAATTCCCTCGGTGTCGCCATCGTGGTTGATGACGCGATCCATCAGTCCGTCGACGACATAGTGGAAATCTCAATGAAAGCACCAATGTTGGTGTCAAAACCGACGTATCTCGGGTAGGGGGTCCCGAACTATGCGTCTGGGGATTGATGGTAACAGGAGGCTGGGGACACGATGTTTACCCAGGTTCAGGCCCTCTCGATCGAGGTAATAACCTACTTCCTACTATATTGATATGGATGAATATGATTACAAGAGTTGATCTACCTCGAGATCGTATTGGCTAAACCCTAAAGTCTAGCCTATGAGGATTTGTGATTCTCTATTAGCCTCTACGGACTAAACCCTCTAGTTTATATATGCACCGGAGGGGCCTAGGGTTTGTACATAACTATCTTGCATAGGAAGGAAAGATTACACCCGAACCTAAAACCTGCCATTATACGAATACAGGAGTCCTATCCGGATACGAGAGACGATCTTCAACAATGATCTTCACGGCCCACCAGTCCGGCCCACCACGAGTTATCCGGCCATATGAGGACCCCTCAATCCAGGACTCCCTCAGTAGGTGAAGGTCAGACCTCATGGCGGAAACACTCTGTTGTCTGGAAGTTCTAGTAGGATCGTCCTGAGCTCACGGGACAAAGCATCGAATGATCAACAAGAGTCACACAAAAATGTGATCAGCAAGTTGGCCTAGTGGTTGAAGTTCACATAATCAGTGATGTCCACATCAATGGCGGTGAATTAGATATGGGTCTTGAATCACTTAAAATCAATTATGAGAGATATTGGTTTGAGTGGGAGCACAATTATGAATTAATTATGTTTAATCACTAGTGCACTTAATTATGAACACTCTCTATGTGTAGTTTGCATTATAGTTGTAGAATAATAGCTCGTGGATCCATCATTCCTAATAAAATTAATTAGTTATTTTTATTATCTGCTTGAATCTCTACGATTGGTAAACATAATGAGAGGATTGTCCACTAGAGTGCCGAGAAGTATTTTGTCCTATTGCATGCTTTCCATACTCTCCCTTAGATGCCTCGGATGATGAGACTCACGTTCTTCGATCCAAAAGGCTGGAATCCTATTACGGTGTACTTGCTTCCAAGAAAGCCAAACTTCAAACTCTTTGGGATAGTCATGTGTTATTCTTGGAACTGAAATTGTTTTCATAACCAAACAATGGCAAAAAATATGTGATGTCTAAAGAAGTGTTTGCTAGCAAGTTCTAGTAAAGCGTTCAACTATGTTTTAGACTGAAATGCAAGAAACAAATTTGAACGATGTAATGAGACTTACATACCTAGCAAAGTTTGGGGCTCACGCCACTCTTAAAGTTGGATGCTTCTCCGTAAGTAGGAGAAATATTGGAAGTAAAACTATAAAAAAAATAAAAAGGCAAAAAGAAAAGAAGATTGAAATGTCCAGCTCATAAAAGTTATAAGGTGTAGTGAAAGTTGGTCAAGTAAGTGTAATTTTTGGGAATTGTGATTAAATTGTTGAGCACTACACTAGTGGTAAAACGGCTAGCCACGACTATCGTTGGTGGCGCGCCATTTCCCATCAACGCCATCACTATTTCCAAATAGTGATGTCATAGGACAAATCAGCACGCGAGCTTTATATGATTAGTGCTGGCGTTGCTTATCTTTGAAACGCCACAAATCTTTTGGCCCATATGCACTCACCGTTTTGAACACAGTTGTGACATTGCTTTTATTTGTATGTCATAGTTAATTTGTCAATGCCGGCGTCCGTCTGCTTTGTACGCCAAAACACTTTTTTTATTTGTCAAGTCATTCATTATTAATCTTAGTATTATTTTTATTTGGCCTGTTATTAGCTATGGCGTTGACCTTTCTCCCAACGCCAGCGATAATATATCAGAGTCAACTCAGTAAAAGACCCTAAGTCACCGTTTTCTCTCATTCCACACCCCTTCCCCTGACCAAAGCCGCCGTCGCCCCATTGTCGGCCCGTCGCCGCCCATCGCTGGCACCATGGTTAGATCCATATACTCCTCCCATCGCATCTCCTTCCTCTCCACTCTCCCACGTCGCCCGTTCGCATTTTAGTGAATCCCGGTGTCACATTAAGTGACGACGCAAACTTGTGCACTGAGCGCTAGGCTCGTTTTCTTTCCTCATCAAGCGCTTCAGGTGGTTTAATTAACCCAGGAAATTAGTGGTTGTCGTTGTAGACCAGGGCGCTTAGATGCATTTTTATATTTCTGATATTGTAGATGCCCTTAGGGGATTGCTTTGTGTCATAGAAATTGTAGGTAGTGACAATTACTAGTGTAGAAATTGTAGCTTTGTGTAATTTTTTTGTTTATTTGTGTATGCAATTACTAGTGTACAAAGTGTTTATATACTTAGGCCCCAACCCGTCACCATCCGCTTGTATCTACTTGTTAAATTAATGTGGTTTTCCAATACTATAATTTGTAATACTTCGCTATCAAACACATCCTTAGTTTCAATGTGTTGCTTCTTTTGTTTTTCTTGTTATTTCCCGTAATGCAATGTGTTTGTTTTTCGGTTTTTCACACAGATCGTCCATTGCAATGTGAGACTGGAGTTCAATGAGCTCATTACCTAAGACAGTGTGATCTTCGACGCTCCAGGGGGGGCCTACACTATGGAGGTCCACAAGGGACGAAAAACATCACAGATTCGAGGAGATGACCGGAATCGTTTCATCAACCACATGCATCTCACTGGGGGTGAACTTATCAGCTTCTCCTTCAGAAGGCAAACTCCAAGGCTGGATGTTATCTACATTAACATTGACGAAGATGATGACCCACTTGATGAAGCCCTCTATGCCAAAGGAATCAAGCTAAGCGAGGACGAATCGACCAACCTCTGGTACATACTTCCGCCTCATGATGACTACGTCGGGATGCCATTTGTGACCCGTCTAACAAGGACAAATGTTTGTCACCATGTCATGGTATGTTACTTGTTAGCGTAGAAATTTGATGATTATATGCTTACTTGTGACATGCTTGTAGCAATGTGATATGCTTAGTGTTGAAATTTGATGATACATATGCTTACTTGTGACATGCTTGTAGTAATGTGATATATATATATATATATATATATATATATATATATATATATATATATATATATATATATATATATATATATATATATATATATATATATATATATATAT